>JANIPM010000005.1:12392176-12402497 GCA_027478405.1 Erythroxylum cassinoides
AAATTTATACTTTATTAAAATATGTATGGTTTAATAATGATTAAATAAATATTAACTATGTTATATATGTCAACATAAATATAACAATTCACATCAAAATTGCCTTTTTTCACATGTTATAAAAATAATTTTAATCAAGTATAAATTTTTACTTTATAGATAGACAAAATGTTTTATGTTTAAAAGCAACAAATACCACAAAATTTTAAATAAAATTATTCATCTTTAAATTTATGTTAATAATTACTAATTTGTTCTATAATAAAACGAGAATGTTCTAATTAACTGAAATAACAATTTTAAATATAATTTAATTAATATTATCGTAAATATAAATACACCTATTTAGTGATTTTTAGTTCCGATGCCCACTTAAATAAAGCCATAAAAAGTTTGAATACTATTACTATTCTTTTTGAATGATTAGGCATTAGGTACGAAACTCATGTCATATTAAAAATTGATATTTTTCAAATTAATTGCTAAATGAATTGTCACGTAAACAGAAGGTTATCAGTCAACACTCCCATTTATTTGCATTGTTTTCATACACTTAAACAAAACAATAAAATTTCGTTATCTTCTTAATTTGTAACTTGTCCTGTGGATACAACATGATGATGTTACTCATATTATGAGTTTATGACAAAAATTTGTTAGGGAGTCATGGATTCATGCATCACATGCACAACAAGGCAGCGGAAGTGTTGGAATCCATAATAGTATCATACAACATTTCATTTCCCACACGTAGGTTTATCTCTCCCTTTTTGAGCGGTCTATTATCCCTGAGATCCTGCATATCAACACATATGTGTGAGCCACATCCTTATCTAATAACCCAAATGTTATGATTAGAAATAGTATTAACTTCAATAACAAATAACATACCTGAAGTAGACGATGGAGCATTTAATGCCTTCTTCTGCTTCAGCAACTCTAGATATGCTTTGCAGTTTCTCTTCTAATGTCTTTCTTTGTGGCAATGGAAGCATATCCCCTTTGATGTAGTCTCTTTTTCCTTCTTCTTTGCTACACCTCCCACTGATTTCTTAGACTTCTTCCTCTTCTTTTGGTTCCTCTTCCGAAAACCAAAAGGAGAGTCCATCAGCATCACAGCCTTACTGTCTTTCTTGACAATTTGCTAAGCTGTTTTGAGCAGATTAATCAACTCAGGTATCGAGGTGTATATTTGGTTAACCTCTCAATGTATCCATACATCTTTAGCATATATTGCACTGGAGATTATCCCTCAGCCATCTTAGAACAGAAAAACAACCTCGAGGTCTCGAACATTTTTTAACCGAGCTTGCTCATCAAACAGTTACCTTAGATGGTAGACTATGGCATGAGCATCCATAGCCTCATGTTGCTTTTGCAGTTCCGATAACATAGAGGCTAGCATTATACAGCTAGCTATCTCACCATCATCCAGTAGCTTCTTGAAAGCTTTCTGATTCTCATCAGATGTATCAGCAGTGGGGGGATCGGGAAGTGGTTCATCTAGGACATATCTTGGTTTCTCATATTTGAGAACAAGTCTCAAATTCCGTAGCCAATCTAAGAAGTTAGGTCCCGGGAGTTTGTTGGAGTCTAATAAAGAGCGTAGGTTCACACTAGTCGAAGATATCGTGGTGATTCAATAACTTTAAAGAACGAGAGAAAGTGTTAGAATGTACACTAATGCATATTGATAAGGACTTTAATCACATGCATTATGGGTCCCACTATTTTTATCCAAATCTATAGCCCTTATTATAAATTTGAGAAAACTTATAGTTTTCCTAATGTGTCGATATCCAATATCACAAAAAAATGACCTTAGGGTTGCCCAACAAGCCACTTTAAGTCAATCGATAGGTATCATTCATACTAATTGCATTCAGTTATACAACTATCGACTTATTCCATCAACTATTGATTTAGCATACTCATTGGGTTGTCAACTCTTGATTCGTATACATCCCATGTATATAACCCAACTTCGCCTCTATCTATGTTAACCTTGGGTTTGCCCAACAAATCAACGCTTCCAGTTATGACTAACCCATTAATC
The DNA here is from genome assembly GCA_027478405.1 of Erythroxylum cassinoides. Lineage (NCBI taxonomy): Eukaryota > Viridiplantae > Streptophyta > Magnoliopsida > Malpighiales > Erythroxylaceae > Erythroxylum > Erythroxylum cassinoides. Next base: position 12,394,233 of record JANIPM010000005.1, read on the forward strand.
TAGAAATCTAATTTCCATGGTTTGAACATATTCGTGTAGAGCGAGCTTGGGTTTGCCCAACAACCCAATTCTAAAAGAACTCTAGTTCTTGCCATATTAATGAAAGGCATAACTCCTAACATTTTGATTGAGGGATTTGTTCTTTAATCTCATCAATATTTAGATGATATTGTGTGTGTGTGTGTGTGTGTATGTATATATATATATCACATATATATATTCAGAGTATGGACAACTCAATTAAATTGAGCCTATGTCCATAACCTCCTTTAAAATGCATCTAATGCATGTATGACACAAAGGAGGTTTAATTTAGGTTATGACTTGACTATGCATCTAAAGTTCGTAATTCGATTCAACTCTTAAACCGAATTGGATACTAGTGTTAGTCTCGGCTAATTCAAATTATGAACATGATTTGATTAAGAACCCTAAAATTTTAATTATTTTGATGTCCAAAATAAACAATTTAATTCTAGTACACACGTCTTTTTCTAATCACACTAGAAATGCAATGCTTTACTTGGATTAATTCTAAACTAATCCTTAGGGTTTCCAAAATTCAGGGACATCAATTATTCATCTAAAACATCCTTAGGTCATCTCAAATTTATCAAGATAATTTCGACATAAGCCAAAAAATATCTTGATGGCCAAAATCATCAAGATAAATGAGTTAACCTACTAGACATTGAAGAGACCGATTCAATGTCTAGAAATTTTCTGGAACCTTAATTTCAAGCGTGCGCATTTAGCATGCTACTAGCATCAAAATAACACATTTTTATCTCATAAGTTTTTTTATGGTCTTATAACCGAAACACATACACATAAGTCATTCAACAAGTCAACTCCATCATCTTTCAAAAAGCTGACCAATGTTGACTTTGACTTGATTTATTAATTGAATCAAATTCAATTAATTATGGAAAAATTCTAAAGTCTTATACACATTCTAAATGTGCCTAATAAAAAATTTCAGAAACTAATTCCTAGGAATTATTTATTAACTAAGTAGAATCATCCAGCACATCACATGTCTATGACACTTGTCATATTATTTCAAACACTAGTTATACTCTACATCATGCATGCATAAGATAATCACTTTAACAACAAGTGTCATGCATCTCATACATGTGGCAACAGCTTATCTTGCATGTCCATGCATAAAATTCATAAAAACAATTTTTATAAAAATTAATATGGAATTTACAAGCATGCATGTTCATCAAATTTATAGAATTTCCCAGAACTTCATACATGCGTCAAGATGAAACTAAATTCATAATCAAATAGCAAATGACATTCAATTGCAATTTCATTTGACAGAAAAATAATATAATACCTTATAAAAATTTAGTTGAAAAAAGATTAAAAAAAATTCTAGAATTATTACGAAATTTTCAAAATCAGCACCTACATTTAGTTTTCCAGAAATTCCCAGAAACCAACATATAAATAGACTGGATATTAAATTGAAATAAAATAGCAAATGACATTCAATTGAAATTTTCTTTAACAGAAACACAATATAGCACCTTATAAACACATATGTGAAAGAAAATAAAAAAATTCTACAATTTATACAAAATTTTCCAAATCAACATGCATATCAGTCACAACTCAGCAAACATTTTGCACATGTTCAATAGATCATCTTATACATGCAAAACTAGCTCTGATACTTCTGTTAGGGAGCCATGGATTCATGCATCACATACACAACAAGGCAGCGTAAGTGTTGGAATCTAAATTCCTACCCCATGACATCCACAAAATTCCAAAATATTAGATACATGCATACATAGATTATGAGAACATGAAATTTCAGCACTTATACCTTTGATAATGCTCCTCCTTTCTTGAATCTTCTCCTTGTTTGGGTTGTAGCAAACACCAAACACCTTTCTCGATCACTCAAGAACACACAAAGATGAAGAAGAAGCAGTGTGTAAGGGTGGTTAGAGCACCAAACTAGATGAGTTCAAGTAGATGCTCAAATAGAGAGATAGATCATGATTATATTGCATGCAATTAGATTCATGCAACAATTGCATAAAATGCATGAACAAGACTCAAGATCACTTCTCTCTAACTCCAGGACACTTCTGGACCCTTTATCCTCTCACTTAATTGTGCATTAACTTATTAGTCCTTTATGTATATAAGTGAAGAACTCACTTATGCATCATCTGTCGAGCCTTCGGTCACGATCATGACCTACTTCTATGACAACCATGCACACTTTATTTTTCATCCGATCTTTTATACATGTGACCCTTAAGTTTCTGGCTATTTTGAGCACTTGAATTAACTCTTAATCCAAGCATATCATGGATGGTTTATTGCCACTTGAATTAACTTTTAATTCAAGCAAATCATGAAGGATTTCATGATGCCAATTTACCAGAATATAAGTGGATTAACACACGAACTCTTCGATAGTTAATTATTCGACTTATGAACATTTCCATAAACAATTACCATACAATTCGTCGCTGCACTATTCTGTACCCCATTTAGTTCGAAGTATGGGCTACATATAAACTCCCACTGGACTGACTACATCCAAGTGATGTTAGTTGTTGTCCTGATATCCCATTACTCTATGTGTTATTGAAGACTTTCTTCATAAAACATAAATGCTCTAGCCAAAGACTCCGGAGTAATGAACCCAACAAAAGGTCGTGGGTATCATCTCCTTTTATCAAGAGTAGTGAATCCTTTATTGATAACCCAATTACCTTCGAATACTAATAATTATACCCAATCACCACCCTAAGAGTGACCTCGTCTTGAGGTAACAGGGAATGATGTCAAAGTACATGATCAGTATCCAAGATATCCTTAAGTATCTCAAGTCTAAGGATATTTGCATCATTACTATGATGAGATTAATTATTGACATTTGATAGATCATCTATATGATAAATCTCATAGCGGGTCATTCGATATACTTACTACTCTTAGTAAGCATCCATATGTTAACTCTAAACATCTCATGCTTACAGTTTGTGAGATCCACTACTTGATCAAATCAAGGAGTATAACATGTGCTAGTCTATCCGGATTAATAATGTCCTATCTTATTAATCCTATAACTAAGGATAATTTAGATACTAACATAATTATACATGATAGGAATCTCATTATCATGATCTCATTATGATTTCCTTCATGTTATGTTTTGTATTATGGACTTCATTAATTCGATTTAAGATCAACATCAATTTATAAATAAACAAACATCAAATTAATAAACAAATGCCTTTCGCTTTATTAATCAAAATAAAGTTTGTACAAAATTTCTAGAGGTGATTGCCTTTAGAGCACTACTATAACAAAATCAAGATCTTAATAATACTTTGATAATAATTTAATAATATTTTTTATATGATATTTAATGTCAGCTTACACCCAAGCTCTTCTTAGGAATAATTAACAAAATTAGAATTTTTATATATTACTAATAACCAATGAATTCCCATTCTCATTGTTACTAGTTATTAAACATCACCTTAAAACTTTTGTTGCCATTGAATGCATAGCATGCTATGTTGAGAAAGTCCATCTCTCGAATTATGCTTAATGTTTCGTTTTAGATGTATGCCTACAGAGCTTTACAATATATGATTTTTCATTATTAGATGGGTAGTAAGTACAAGCTATAATTTGGTCATTACATCAGTTTATAAAGATGCATATAACTCATAATGAGAGTATTAAGATGATGGAAAATTCTACTAGGCATCTAATATTAGAAGAAGAACATCTTAAAGCCTCAAAGGTGTCCTCATAAGTAAATGCAATTAATTCTAACTTATATGGAGATGCGAATCGAAAGCAAGCATTATATTGGATCAAAATGGAAAAAGGGTAAGAAGCATACCCACTATACTTAGGACTCAAAGAAGGCAAAATGGAACTAGTATGGGAAAGGTAAACGTCCTTTTAAGAAGCACAACATAAAAAAAAGTCCAATGCTTTAATTGTGACAATAAGGGTCACTTTGCTTGTGATTACAACAGGCCTAAAAAGGTACAATCTTATTGTATAGACATTTGTTATGTAAATGACTCATGTTATGTTTTACTAATTGAATCACATCCTTTGTGGATTGCAGATTGGGGAGCAACCAACTATGTAGCGAAAGATATAAATGCCTTCGTGGAATTCTAGAAGATTCGCATATAGCACGATAGATTTATGTAGGAGACAACTCAAAGGTTGTTGTACAATGTATTAGAACCTGCAAATTAGATAGGCATGGTGATCGATCCTTAAGCCTACATGAAGTATTGTAAGATGTAATTAAAAGAATCTAATCTCTGTGTTGGTTTTGAAGTACATTTTCATTGTGGCGGTATGAAGTTATAACTTGGACATATTTATTATGAACATAGTTTTATGTTAGATGGTTTTGTTGTTTTAGATGTTGATTCAAATAATAATATAAGTCTTTACATCATTAGTGATTTTGATAATGATGCAATTTTATGGCACACTAGACCTTGTCACATTGTTTAAAATTAAATAAGTTAATTAGCTAAAGAAGGGCATTTAGGTAATTTATATCAAATAGATTTACCTATTTGTGAACATTGTCTAATAGGTAAAATGGCACGAAAGTCACTTAGAAAGGGAACATGAGCTACCTATCCATTACAATTGATTTATTCAGACATATGTGGTCCAATGAATATAAGAGCACAGCATGGGTTGTGCATTTCATTACTTATATAAATAACTATACTCGGTATGGTTATGTCTATTTAATTTCTTAGAAATAAGAAGCATTGAGTTATTTCATAAAATATATGAATTTAGTATAGAATTAATTAGACAAGAAAATAAAAGCATTAAGAAACGATAGAGGATAAGAAAAGTTATCTAATAAATTCAAGATGTTGTGAGATGACAAGGAATAAAAAGACAACTAATTATTCCATGAACCCCATAACAAAATAGGATGGCGGAAAGATGTAATAAAATGGTACTAGAGATGGTTAGATCTATGACGACACAAGTAAATTAACCTATCACTTATTAGGGTGATGCATTCCTTACAACTACTTCTTTACTTAATTGAATGCCCAAAAAATCAGTTACAGACATTTCGTGTGGGTTATAGATAGGAAGAAAACCTAACATTGAACATCTAAGACCATATGGATGTGTATATTCAAAATATCTTTTATAGACATGGAAAACTAGGCCCAAGAGGGAAGAAAAGTATCTTTATTAGATACTCTGAATACTCAAAAAGATATTTGTTCACAAGTGAACAATGTAATGAAGAAGTAACTGAATTTGAATAACAAGATGTCACATTTTTAGAGAATGATTTTCTAAAATAGGGTGAAATGGGAAAAGATCTATTTTTATATGAAACTCTTGATTAGAATGATTCCATTACTAAAAATCATGAAAAGGGACTTTATCCGAGTGGGATTAATCTAGAACTTGAAGAATTAACTTAAGGACAGTTAAGATTGCAATTAAAAATTTACCTATTATATTTGTCCGAGTGGGAGTAATCAAATGTTGATAAAATTGTTTCTCATGAACCACATTTACACCGAAGTAATCATGGTATGATTCCTTGACTTCATTTTGAAATAGAAGGGGAACTTCACATGATTATCCCACAAGAAGGTGATAAGCCAAAGAATGTACATGAAGCTCTTAATGGTCCTACTAAAGAAGAATGAATGAAACCAATGAAAGAAGAAATATTTTTTAAGCTCAAGTATAGGATTTGATTGATCTCCTTAATGAGCGTAAAATTAATGAGAACAAATGGGTTCTCAAAATAAAATGAAAGGTTGATGATAGTATCAAAAGATACAAAACACGCCTTGTAGTGAAAAGATATACATAATAGTAGAGAATCGATTATGATGAAACTTATTCACCTATTATGTTGCTTCAATTCATCTAATCTTGTCTCTAGTAGCCAATTTGGATCTTAAATTACATCAAACGGATGTCAATGCCTCTTTTCTAAACAAAAAAATCAGAAGGAGAAATCTATATAGAACAACCTATAGGTTTTGTAGAGACATTCCAAAAACATAAAGTGTGTTGGATATTGAAACTGATTTATGGTCTAAAGGAGTCTTCAAAACATTGGTATATACATTTTCATAACTTAATCATTTCATATGATTTTCATATGCTTGATGAAGGCCACTGGTTATATATTAAGAGATCTAAAGATAAATTTCTAGTTTTATTTTTATATGTGAATGACATTTTGATTGTTTATAGGGATCATGAGTTTGTCAAGTAAATCAAAGAATGGTTGTCATCTGAACATGAGATGAGAACCACGAGTGAAGTTATATCCATTCTTGGAGTTAAGATTTCAAGAGATCATTCAAAAAGATTATTGTCACTTTCTCAAGTGACTTATATTCAAACGATTCTATATGCAAGATTGCTCTTTGATAGATAATCCTATTATTAAAGGAAAAGATATCATCAATAAGTTTTACCCATCTACACCACAAGAAAGGGAAGAAATAAAGAAAATTATTTATTCTAATGCAGTTGGAAGTCTTATGTATTTCATAATGTGTACAAGGCCAAATATTTGTTATGTTGTTGGGATGACAAGTAGATATCAATCAAATCTAGGATAGGCACATTAGAAAGCAATAAGGAGAATATTGAGGTATCAAAAGGATACTATTGATTATGCATTGCATTATTAAGGCAATGATCTATATATACAAGGACATATAAATGCAGACTAGCAAGGAGAATTAGATGAAAGAAAACATACCTTTATATTTGTTTTCTTACTTAATAATGGTGTTATATCATGAAAAAGTAAGAAACAATCATATGTTGCTTTATCCATAATGAAAGCTAAATTTATATCATTATTAGTAGTATTACAAAATGTTGTGTAGCTTAGATGATTCTTGGTTAGTTTATGGGTCACTCAAAGCGAGACTAATCCAGTAATAATAAATTGTGACAGTCAAGTAGCATTTGCTTATACAACGGATCTTAAATTTTATTATAAAACTAAACATATAGATATAGACTACAATTATGTGAAAGATACAGTCGCACAGGGAGAAGTGAACATAAGGTATATATCTATATGAGATATAGTGGTAGACCTAATAACAAAGCCAATATTCTAAGATACATATATTGGGTATATGAAGTCATTAGGATTACGTAGATATTGAAATATAAATGATTAACATTCTCCATGTTTGTTCATTCAATGTATTATCATGTATAAATACACATATAAATTGACATTGTTTATTAAGTAATATGTAACACCCCATATCCGATAATGGAATCAACATATCGAGTGTTACCATATTCTTAAATACCTAATACTTCGAACTACAACATTTTTCATTTAAAACTCATTATTCTAGCATCTACTATTTACTTTATAAAAATTTTGATGGAGTTTCCTCTATATTTACTTAAAATCTCCTGTAAGAAACTTCAACACACTTCTCATGTAAGCTACTTAACTATCCATCTCCATGTCAAACTCTTTGACAAAATAATTTACCCATCCTCCAATGCATTTTAACTCATTTAAACCAAATTTCATACATAACTTTCATATATAATTCATAATAAAATTATGTAATCCTTCACTTCCTTATGTTTACATGCCATAACCAAAAACAAAAATAACATTTTGTAATACATCCACCTCCAAGCCTTCCGAGATCCTCTATGTGACTATTGTTTGTAGTAGATCCTCCATAACTTTCTTCTAATTTTCTTCAAAACCTAAGCGTGGAAAGAAAATCAACACGCTAAGTTATAAGCTTAGTGGTGTTCAATTCTATTTCTCATTCAATTTAATTCATTCCACCATAACATGCATATCATTTAATATTTTTCAAATATAAAAATCATCATTTGTTTCTAAACATAAAGGCACTTAAAATCAATTTATGAAATATAAGCATGTATCCATTATAATAATTCATATCTAATTATACAATGATCAATAAATTGTACAGTCAATTACTACTTTCATTTGAAGTTCTTTAATCATTAATCATGCATTTATTCATTTTATGTAATTGCCCCAAAATAAAATCCAACATAATTGCATCGTCGAGCCGAATAAGCAGGATTTTAAAATAGAAGACTCGGTTCTCGGAAGCATACGATCCATTTCTTATATATATTCATTGTTGGACCCCAAATTGTTTTTCTTGATGTTGTTAAGTATGAATTAATTTGGGTATGTTAGTTGTATGATTTATG
>JANIPM010000005.1:12446911-12459442 GCA_027478405.1 Erythroxylum cassinoides
CCACATCAATTCCTCTAATTGCAACTGAGGATTTACTGGCTATCCTTCCATAAAGTCCTGGTTGTTCAATTTCCATCTGTATTCCTGTTGAAATTGATTTCCTCTGGAATGCTGGAATTACTATACACTCAGCACTGTATAAGTCAAATCCTGCTGCACCATTAGTTCCTCTGTCAGGCATTTTTGCATGTGATGCTATTAGTTGAATTTTGACACAAGGTGGGGTTTTCGAGTTTTCCCTTCCTTCTCCTTCTTCTTTCTTTTTCTCTTTTGGTATCACCACGCTCTGCTGACACTCTGATGTTTGAATTGTGGATGGTTGATCCTTGATAACAAGAGCTCGGTTGGATGCTCTAAGTTCTGTTTTGAGTTTTGCTTCATCATATTTCTTTAACTGATCTAATTCCCTATCAAGGAATGAGTCAGTAATTTTTTCCAATCTTTGATTTTCAATAACTAGTACTGAATTTTCTTTGAGTATTTGATCAATATAATTGCTCATTTCAGCAATTACATCATCTCGATTAGAGAACAGAGGTACATATGTTGAGTGTTTCTTTTTGACTCTAATGTTTAGATATAACATTGAGCAGAATGGACATACAGTCATGAGACACATTGGACAATGTATTCTCATTAACTCTGTAGTTTTGCTTTTGCAATAATTACATTTATCTTTGTCGATAAAGTAATCTGCAATTGTTGCGTTATGTTCATGTCTACAGTCCACCATTTCTTTTCGTATATATACATCTTCTATCCATGTATATCTTCTTTGCTGAACTTCTCTATTGTCAGTGGTGACTAATAGATATTCAACAGGATCAATCGTAAGTGTCTTTAAAACTGTAGTAATGTCAGGATCTTCTCCTTCAGAAATTGATAGTATACCATCACTATCTTCTTCATTCATATCAACTGACACCACATCCCAATCTTCAGGTAATTGCAAATCATTAACTATTGCCACTCGTGCAATGTTTCCTTGTTTATTTTTGCAATCTTTTGCGTAATGTCCAACTTCTCCACATGTATAGCATCGACACTTATGAGTTGGTGGTTTCTTTCTTTTGAATACTCTGATATGAGTATCATGTGGTTTTCCTTTGTAATTTCTTGCCTTTCGGAGGCCATATTTCTTGTTTTCCTTGTAATACCCTGGAATAGGTATTTGTTTACAAAGATTATTGAAATCTTTCAATCCTCTTTGCATTGAAGCTTTCTTACATAATTCCTGCAAGTATAACCATGTAAAATGTACTCGCGGAATAATTCCAATTGTATTACCTGGATGTTTTCTTTTGAACTCTTCTTCTATTTCTTTTCCATTTTTATAAGAATTTAGATTTAAATATTTAATTTTACAAAAATTAAGTTTATAATTTTAATAAAATAATAATAATAATAATCTAACGTTAAATTCTCTATTAATATGAATAATGTAGCTTGTTATATCATATTAGTATTTTTATATATAATATATATGAATTTTATTATTTAATAAATTAAAATATTTATGATTATAGTATGATATAGATACGATATATAATAATTATATACTAAAAATATTAACCTCATACGATTCTTTATGTTTAAAAATTTAATAGTATGATATTTTTAAATGTAAACTAATATTATAACATTTGCTGAGATCTTGTTGATTATTTATTTAAGATTAACACTAGCAGCTTGTACAGATGCAAATGTGAAACTGTTAAGTTGAACAGGTTTGTAGTCATTTCTTGCTGGGATTTCCATATTACTGGAAAGACTATGCCACTTGGAGTTGTGTTGAAGAATCTTCAAAGGAAGATGTTCCAGCAAGAACATCTGGACATCAGATAAACAGTGCGTCATCAGGTGCAGGATCAAGCACTTCTCCATCAGTATCAATAGATGACCTCCCTGCAAGAAGGATAAGTGACTTTTTTCTGCGTCTGGATTCCGACATTTTCTCGTTGGATCATATATTGCAGAACTTCTGCAGCCCTACTAGCAAACATACTCAAGCGGCAGCCCAGTCAGAAGACGAAAGTGAGAGCTCAAAGACTTGCAAGAAGGCTAAGCCTGATCAGAAGAAGAGTAATATAGATGTGCAGTCAGATTCTGCTTCAGACAAATTCACTAACTCGAGCACAGGCGTTGTCACCAGAAGTATGTCTAGATTGAGAAAACTAGGGACAGTGGAGGAGAAAGGCTCATCAAACTATATCGTTGACTGTAAAGATCTAAGAAAAAAACCATCAAAGAAGCTTCCACCAACACCATCTTCCAAGAGTAAGTAGTTATAAGCTTTCAGTATCTAGAGGGAGTAGAGAACCAGGAAGTCAGGGATGTCACCAGATATTGTTCCCATTCGGATTTCAGCAACCACATGGATTGGGGCAGTTTCTGAGACATTTATGATGAGTGGAGTAGTAGGATTAGGAGCTTGAGGGATTATAATTGTCAAATTTCAGCTATATTGAATTTCATTATTTTGATGAAGACCTCTAAGCTCAGTTCAACAAAAGTAGATCAAACTAACCAAAAGAATGTCATCAGAAAAACCAATAGTCATTATCATCTAAAGACATTTTAGTCATGTCAAACGCCTTATGCTAGTTTTTATTGATCTACACAGGCAGAATGGAAAACCTGTCTCAAATGAAGGTGTTGCATATCTTCACTCGTAGCAAATATTTATATATTGGCATAAACAGGAGAAAAAGGTGGAGGTTGACATTTGTGCATGAGTTCATGTTATTCCAGCTAAGCAAATAGAGAAATACTACACATGGCATAAGCCCAAAATTTGCTTTCATTTCCTTTTATATTGGAACAAGACAGTTGCTATGGAATGAAAATATTGTGTATTGGCTAGCAAACAGAACCCAAAAAAGAATAACTTTTCGTTGGATTTTGGATTAGCCTATGTTTACAGTGACTTACAGACATATATGTCTGTAGTCCAGTCGCACATTTCCATAGCTACATAGCAACCCGTCTTTAACATGAGCCAAAACTTCTGGGGCCTATCATTTTCGCAAGAATCACGAAGTGAACCTATTTGGAGCTTCACTGCACTTCCTAACGATGTTCCATTCACACAGGTACTCTTCTACCCCGGTTGCGATCAAAAAACTGCACATCAATGATGAACAGAAACTTGTTAAAGTGAAGCTATGTACCGTATTTAAAGATTTGGAGCATCAAATCAAATTGAGTTGTACTGTTGTCTCTATAGCCATATCCAACACTTAATGAAGACTCTTAAAACTCATCTCCATCGTAAAGGTTCTATCCCAACATCAATGTGCCAGTGTGTTCATACATTCTTTCTGCAATAAATCTGCATGCAAGTGTGAGGTAGGTGGACATGAGTCCAACCACGCAGTGAATCATCCACCATCTTAACTGTCGTACTATTTGACTAGATGAGCATGAGAAACCTCATTTCCCTGTAGGATTGACAAAATTCTGAGACCTATTTATTATTTACAACACCTCATAAATCACATCAAAATTAGTTCCCACCAACTTGACCAGGATGTACACCAAATTTAATGAGCGAAGAACAGCATAGGAAAACGAACTGGTAAAATATTCACTTTCATTTAGAACATAAGAACCATGTCTAACGAAGCAAGGATGGGAAGGGACGAGGAACTTGTGAAAAGAGAATTAATCATTGATCTTGCTTTTGTTATTTGCATCTGACCATAAACAAGATCCATCAGAACAACGCATCATACTTCACGATGACTCGGTGGTTTTACCAAAACATCCTTCAGTCTTTCCATGATATTTTGGCACGAAGCTTACCAACATTTTAGCAGTTAAGAGGTTGGACATGGCCATCAACATGAATTATATAAATTGACCTCATGTAGAAGTAGCTTTTTTTTCTCCATAAAAACAATCTGAGAGACCAAATCCAATTTTCTTGTGATTTATTTTAAAATTCCTAAAATTTATCTTCTATGTATTATCAGATGATTCACTTTTCTGCTTTTATAGTGCAGATTCCTTTGTCCACTGACTGCAAGGGTGCCAGGTCGAACCAGAAAAGCAAACAAAATAAAAAGGTAAAGGAAAAATATCTACAATCCCTAAGCCATTAGGACAAGAATAGTAAATAATAAAGAAAAAGTTGGATATACCGATCGGACAAATGGTTGTTGTAATATCCAACCAAGCAATGGAATCCTTTGCAGGAAGACAGCCAATGTTGGCCAAAAGCCACTGCATAAAATGCCAATCACCATGTTAGTCATGAAAAATAAGCACGGTTTCGAGAAAAAAATTAGGCATAATACCAACAGACCTGAAGAGAACAATGAACCCATATGCCTCCAAAATCATACCAATAATTGACCATCCTATGACGACAAAGAAGAAGCCAGCACCAAATGAAAGAGTTCCCTACAGGAAATGACAGCACAAGTGATGAAAACGGTTTATCAATCCAACAATCACATCTACGTCAGTTTGAACTGGGGTGAGTAGAAAAGGTGAACCGACCTTAAAATTTTGACGTTTCATGAAGAACTGCATTGTGGACTTTGGGCCAATTGTTAGACTCACTCCAGAGACAAAGAGGATCTGGTAAAAGCAACATTGGAAATATGGACATGTTATACCGTATCTCATAGGTTAATAACAACAGATCAAGTGAATAACTAAGGACATTTGCAGCAAGGCACTTACGTTTCCCATTGCAAGTAGTCCCTTATCAAAGAAAAAGATAATACCCAGGAATGAGAAGAATATGCCAAATCCTGTCAATCCTAGCCCGATCTCTGTTTTTTTTTTTCCCGGTAAAAGTATTAAAACATGGAATAGCCAAGTGAATCATAAAACAAGAATACGGAAGATAATGAGTTTCTCGCATTTTGGTGTGACCATATCATGGTGCATTGAGAAAGTAAAAGACTAGTTTATGGCATGGTAACAAGTAGAGCAAAATGGCTTCAGTTCACACCAACTTATGAGGTAGAAGATGCCTAATCATCAATTTTTCACTTTTATGTGTACAGTTTATCGAGGTATAATAAGATTTACCAGCACAAGCCTCTTTTCACCAACAAAGTAACTAGCTAGAGCAACACAACGTATATGGCTAATCAATCAACTAATTGGATAAAAGGAGACTACTAAAATAATCAAGTTTGATGAACAAATCACAGAAAGTGAACAAGAAGATATGAGAAACATTTTGAACAAAATGTTGCAATGCAAAAAAGGCAAAAAATCACAGGCATTGGAAAAATGAGTTGTCAAAAGTTCCATCATTTCATTAAATCAGACACAACATAAAATTCATACAACAACAACATAAAATTCATGTAGTGTAAAAAATGCAATAAGGACACTCTAGAACAAGCAAAAGCTAAACCCAAGAGATACCTATACTACTGGAGTCATGATTCCAAATCTCTATTGTGGAGTTGCATGAATCAGTTAATTGCCATTCACCGTGAAAAGACAATACATATGTATGTATGTACATGCTTGTGTCTGTGTTTGTGTTTAAATAGGCCGTGGTGTTATACACGGATCATATATGCACATACACTCAATATCTAAGAAATACTAAATAAAAACACATAGAGTTCAATAGGAAACCCAAATATTGCAAGTGTCTCATCACAGGAAATAAAAACTAAAAGCTATGATGAGATCAATTAACCTCTGGATCACCAAGTATTTACCTCAACGTAGATTCAACATCCTAAAAGACTGTTCTAATTCAACGTTTGACCTCTTCTTCTCTAGCTTTCTACTAATTTTATTTCTTTTAGGCCTTTTGCTTCCTATTCATTTCTTATTAGCTGAAAATCAATCATAAAATTCCACCGTGCCAGAGAAAAACTTCTTCCTCTCTCAAATTCGAAATTTATGCATCGAATGGAATTATGCTTAAGTCAAGATGGAGGCGAAAACAAAAATCCGAAGATAATAGAAGAAGTGGAAAACTAATAAGTAAGGAAATCTGTAAATGAGAAGGAAAATTCAAATGAAAGAACTTACTTTTCCGATCGTTCATTTCGAAGTTAACCATATTTGGTGCAGAGAATAGGATTGAGGAATTTGCTCTCGTGCGCTCTGTTACTGCACCACCAGACAGCAGAAAATTTCAGATTAGAATGGATCCAAATCCAGAAAATTAAACGAAATCGAATAAAAGAAGCATCAGAAATAACTAGTTACCTCCGCAACCTGAAGAAATTAAACCGAGTAAACCTGAAGAAGCGAAAAGCTATACGAATCGGTTGGCTCAAAACGAATAGGTGCTCAAGGTCAAGTTTTCTTAGTGTTTGTTGAGAGAGAAGTGTCAGTTACTCCCGATACAACTTTATTATACATCTACATAGTGCGTAAGGCTGTTTAAGCTTCAAATTAATATGACTTTGACTGTTTTTAATACGCAGCTCCTCACTTTGCGAGTTTAAAGAGAGTCATCATTTTTAATAAAAAGATAATATGTGATCCGTAACTTTTTAATAAAATAAACAGTTAAAAAATATTTACTTTTTAATTAAATTTGTATAATCAAGTATTAAATATTTTAAAAATAATCTGTAGGATAAAATTGCATAATAGTAAATTTCTCTAACTCTCGTGTCTGTATTCCTACTAGATGTTGTTATCAAATATTAAATACTTTATAAAGTTTAAATAACTGATTTAATCAAAGATATCAATGAATCAGGTCAAGGTTGGATGGCCCGGCCCATCAGGCTAAGGGAATGGGCCAGGTCAAGGCTTGATGGCCGGATGGGCCACGGTCACGCTAAATAATTTTGGCCCATGACCCTGAAACTTCGGGTCAAGAACGAGCTGAACCGGGTCAAACCAAAATTGACATCCTTAGATATAATGTAATTTTATAAATACTTTTAAATAATAAAAATAATTTAGAATGAATAAAGTTACATATTCATCCATTTCACACTTTATTCCGTTCACAAAACAAATAACAAGAAAGTTGTACTGTAGGGCATGAAAATCAGAAGTAGCGTAGCAGCTGCGCATAGTACACAAAAGTGGGCTTCTCTTAGCAAAGAATAACATGTACAATTTAGCTAAAAAGGACAAACAAACAATGTATGTATCAGTATTGCAATAACTTTCACGTGTGCTCCGTCTCCTGTTGATCACCGACACTTTTTGGGGAGAACATCTGCATAAAGAATAAGCTAAGATTAAGTAATGGTTTTTAAGTACTAGCAAGCACTGCAGCATATTCCAGGTGGGTCACAGACAACTTCACAGGTTTATATATTCATATCATCAAATTGAATGTCAAAGTATTCTTTCCTTCACATTATAGCTCTAAAGTGAATCTTATTCTATTTCTCCTTCCGCCCAAGATAAAGATTGATGTTTGTTATAATGGAGAATGAACAAATATGAACTTCAAGCCACTTTTTTTTATCAACCCAGCTCTCCTAATATCGGTGCAAGGCTAGAAGGCGACGGAAAGAGGAAAGAACTATTTCTTAGAGGCCTTTCAAAGATTAAAAAAGAAATTCTATTAGCTATAATTTAGAACCCTCAAGGGTACTTTTACCATTCAGCATCTCTACCAAAAATAGAATCAGGAAAGGAGAGACTCAGAGGACCAACCAAACCCAAAGCATCGGCCGCACTTCTGTGACTCTCCTCATTGCAAACAGCAGTGAACATATTCATTAAGATTTCTCGCTGCTCCACTTTCAAGTGCTTCCCCAGCCCTCGAGCCACCATCTCCATTTCAGGCTGCAAAAGAACATACATGTGCATATCAGAGCATAAGCTTCAATGGACTGACTTTTTTTTTTTTTACATCTTACATCCAAAATCACATGTTTGTGAATGAATTTTGACTCAGTCAGAGTACACGGCCAATATCTTCCAACAAAGAAAAGAACATATGAAAAGCCAAACCAACATACGGAGGAGTCTTCAGGGGGAAATGTTTGGAGAACAGGGCATATCTTTGACAATTCAAAAACTGCTTCCGAATGTTTGCCTTGAACTTCCAAAGCCTGCAATGGACATGTAAATAGTATCATCAACTTAATTAAATATCAGAACACTAACCAAAAAAAGGTGAAAGTGCGGTGGAACAGAAAGACATCTTGGGAGCAAAAAATCATGTCTCACGGTTCATGATATGCAGAAAGGAAAGATTAAAATCAAATTTCAAAAATTCAATCGACACTCAAATACAACAAATTTGGGAGCTAGAAAACATACATATCAGTTTAGGATATGCAGAAAGGAAAAGTCAAACCTAGGTTCTGAATTTTCGGCATCACTTAAAACACAGTAAAAAGTAAAAACTATCCTCAAATCAGTTCAATTACTCCACACCATGTGTCCTCAAGCAACTCAGCAGCACCGAAACTAAGTCCTGAGGCATCAGTCACAAGGGAGCAAACATATTATCTCCATGTTCTCATAGCTTAATTGTTTTATCTTCATTTTTCCCTCTTCTGGAACAATTACACCCAAGAACTACAGCATTTAAGTCTATACAACACAATTCATGCACTCAACTCATAAGTTGTTCTAAGTTTCATATCACCTCCTTTTAAGCCATCTAAAGTTGCTCTAAGTTGCCACCCTCCCTGTGGCACCTTACAAATATGGAGTTCAGGTAGCTTTGTAAGCATGGCAAATGCCGACTAAAAAATTCAATTTTGATGTTCACGCATGAATTTGCCAGAAAGCTACTTTATAATATCTTCATTATCAAAAATGGGGCTTAATGCACTGTGCAGGACCTCTTCTGAGAAATTCAGAAAGGTTTGTCAAGGTAGAGCCTTCAGCTGTGGACAAAATTTCTGTTAGGCATAGCTGAATAACCAACAATCTGAATAAACAACAAGAAGTTGCTTTGCCTATTGATATTGAATAATGCCAGACCACATCTGAGATTGATATATCATAGAAGTGAAAACAGAAGCAGAAAGTTCCAACACAGCAAGGATTTGATCTTTAAGAATCTGGCTGAGAAAGAAAAATAGAAGTGCACATTCACTTGATTTACTGAAACACAATTCACGCTAACTTGAGCATGCTGACAGATTACTGGGTTGAACTACTATGTCCAAGTTCAACAAATTACCCATGCTTGTAAGAAACATGAACGAGTGCGTGCAGCAACAGCTGCCAATACCATTCGTGCAGCACGAGCATTATCTAGGCCAATGCTTCTAGCAAGCCCGGCAATAAACTGCTGAGCATCTTCATTATCAATCTTAACATGTGTAGAGTAACTAGGGGCCCTGTAGGGTTGCAAAGCCAGGTATAACCATTACACACAAGCAAGGAAAATATAATGCAACATCAGCAATGTAATTGCTCATGAAAATCATTCTCACAAACCTACTACAAACACTTAGAACAAAGTCGATAGATGCACGGTAAAAAGAGTCACGCGTGTTTGTTGTGTCAAAAGTGGCCTGCACTCCAGATGTCCTGCATATTCGACGTAACTGCTCACCCATACAGAAACAAGGGAAAAGAGCATTGTGTATTGAGAATCAGCAAACTAAACAGAAACTTATAACTGCATAATATAATTGCTAAAAGGAACAAAACTTAAAGGTTCTCCCAATTTTAGCAAAAAAAAATCATTCATGCATAAGTACCCCAAAGGATGAACAAATGAATCTTGCAAATTCAATTTAAAAGACTCTCAAAGTAGCCCTTGCTATGATATTCCCAATTAAGCCAGACTGCACCAACCAAATAAGATAGAGAGCTCTATCAGTAGCCTTAACAACTATAATGCCCTTACACCTTTCAATGAATAGAGAAATTTTGAGAGGTTTACCAACAACATTCACTATGACTATACAAAACTCACAACTGTTTTCTGCTAATAGGTATACGAATTAAAATCACAAATGTATGGACAAGGGAGCAGAATGAATGAATAAGGCAAGATGAAGAGCATCTGGAAAAGCCAATACGCTAGAACTACTCTTTTATCTGAAATACATCCCGATATTTTCGTTCATGAGATGCTATCTAACCACGGACAATTTGTCCTTGCAAAATTATGATAAAACACACTAGGGTATACCCAAGGGCCTATACTAATTGAGACTATCAATTTACTAGACGAAGACCAAATAGATTAATATGATACTAAAGCCAAACCCCTTCTCTAAGAATTAGAAGCTTTGCAGTCCTCTTTAGCGAATGGCCTTAACTAGGACATGTGACACAGATACATAAAATATGGCACGCATCATCCTGAAGCATAGCCAAAATGTGATAAGTCAAACTATAATAATTTTCTGTTTCTTGATTTGGAGTATGTCATTAACATGCAGGTTTTCAAAGTCACAAAATGTACTAACTTGAATTATATCTTCCTCCATGACATCCTTTCCGCTTGTTCTATTGTCCATTATTTCTGGAAATCAAGAGGGTGAGTTGCAACTTAAGCAAAGCGAAAACAACAAAAGTTCAGAATTTCAGAAATACATAGTCCTTTTGTCTGCATGGGTAGAAGGTGCAGATAACTACTTGAAAGCAAACACAATAATAGAGCATAAAATAGCAGCAACTGCAACAATAATTTGTTGCTCACACACAAATCTAACCTCAAATGGCAGGTTGAAGTAGCTACAGCTACATAGTGAATATAATTCCATGGTATTATTATAATGGATAAAGCATTTTAAAAGAGTAACCAAGGTGGCAAATTTTTATGAACACCAAAGGAGTACATGACATTAAACCTTCTAATTTCCTGTCTTGTCAAAAGTCATCCACCAAGGTCACAGTAATCATCATTGTGCATAGAACATGTTTTGAATTTTACATATCAATAACAGCTTAGCACAGATTTAAACCTTATCATTTTGCCATAATCCATTAATCTGGTCATAAACACTCAATATAGAAGGATTGCCCGTTTTAACAAATGTCTAGTAATAATTATGAACATCAGTTTATAAAGGACTGAATCACTAAATATATGAGGTAATGTGAAGAAACATACGTCGAACCAATGTATTGACCTCCCTCTGATACTCCTGCTGATCAACAATTAAATCAGGCTCATTTCCTACTGAAACCGGCCACCACTTTGGCAGTTTGGTTTCGTTCCGGGAATGATACCTTCTCCAATCATCATTCCTCAGACCTGACCCGAGAAGACCCGGGGACCACAGAGGATTATCCCAGATCGGGAAGTAACCGTTTTCCTTACTTATCTTCTTCTTCTTCTTCTTATTCATCATCATCACATCTTCACCGTCACTCTCTCTCCTCGCTACAACGACCTCTCTCCCTCCAAGACTCCTGTCTCTACGAACAACGACACCACCATTCCCCTTCCCAAACCCTAACCTACGCCTAAACCCTGCGCCTAAAAACACCATGAACCTAACCGCCGAAACCAACACAAACCCAGACAGCAACACAAACCCCGTGAACTGGATAGTTGACTTACGGCAGGAGAAAACAATCCGGCGGTTTTCATCGAAACTAATCAGCGTGGTCAAGTCATGATAGGCGTCAAAGGCGGAGGAACGGAGGTGGTGGAATTTGGAGGAGGCTAAAGAAGATATTTGGTCAACGTCGAGGACTAATTGGAGGCTTTGATTACTTGTGGCGGCGGCGTCGGAGTCCGGTGAGGGCTTGCCGGGACTGTAACTGAGCTTCCTTCTCTTGGGAAAGTCGTGACGGCGGCGTGAGGAGCGGCGGCGGCGGACGGAGAAGGAGCTTTGGGGGCATTTACATATAGTGAAGAGTTGAGGAGAGGAAGCGAAATAGGGAAGTAAGGAGTTCATATCAATTGTTTATTCATTAATCATGTGTTTTGCTGGTTCCTTAGACAGATATAAATAGTACTGAGTGTCGTCATCATCGTCTGACCTTATTTGCTTCAGAAATGGTGGGAATGGGAGTATTTCAAGTACATGGCTGATATTGTGATCAGATCATAAATTACAAGTTCCGATGACGATGAACTTGGGCCCTTTTAATGCCTACAGCAAGACTTGGCTCCCGTCCTGTCACTCATGTCCCCAGTCCCTTTGTTGGCAAGCAATCGCTAAACCAAAAATGTGTTCCAAACTCTTTTACTTGCCACCGTTATTTATTCCTAGTCTGTTACTAAAATAATGTCCGTCACATAAAGTTGAGGTAGATTCGATTGCGGGCGGTATGCCCAACTGTCGCGAGCATCCGAAAACTATTTCACTGCAATTGGACTATTGTTCATCGACATGTTTACCGAGAGGGCAACAGAAGTACTGACTGACTTACCACTCAGGCTACGACTTTCACTATGGGTGTAACTTATTTTGATACCGCACCTCTAGGGTGTCACCATCTCCTCTATGAGGATATGTCAGGAACTAGTTTTCACAGATTTATTTTATAATCTGTCTCGGCAGTCTCCCTTTAATAAAAAAAAATAATGCATGATTTTTTTAGTTTAATAAAATTAACTAAAATTTATTTATTAATTAAAATATTATAATTAATCAATTAAGTATATTATAATTAATTAAAATATAATTAATTAGTTACAATATA
>JANIPM010000005.1:12459777-12478718 GCA_027478405.1 Erythroxylum cassinoides
ATATTAGATTAAAATATATTTAATTAATTAAAGATAATTTATCTTTAAGTTTTATCTAATTTATAATTATCATTAATAATGAAAATATAACTAAATTGACACTAACCACCCGAAGTAGATACTAAAAATGGAAAATAAAAACTAAAAATATAATAGAAAAACAGAATTGAAACAAAATGACTCCTAAGTGTAGAAAAATTTTGTAATACTAATGCAAAAGATTTTTTAGAATCTATAAAAAGAAATAAAAAAGAACAATTAGTCAACATAAGTCTTAATTTGGTGAGAGGATATGAATTGAGATGATAATAAAGATAACAAAGACTAAAATTTAGATTATGTTTGTATTTCTTATTAGATATAAATATTTATATTCAACCTTTCAATGATAATAGATCCTAGATCCTGACTTGTTTCTATGAACTTAAGTTTTCAATTAGAAGATGTGATGCTTTCTTTTAAAAGTAATTCTTATATCTTATGAGTGATTCCTGGATTTTTATCCTCTATTGTTTGTGTTCCTCCCTTATTTCTAATAATTCTAACATAAAGTTCTAGCGTTAAACCCTTAATTTCAGCAACATTAAACTTTAAAAATCCTAGCCTAAAATTTCCAACAAATAAACTCTAGAAATATAGTTATATTCAATCAGAAATTTCAACTTTCCTAATGAAATTTAGACCTAGATATTTCAACAACCTATTATTAGCCATATATTCCAAATTTTATGAATTTTCCCTACTAGTTAATACTTCTACTTGTCCTACATAAATTTGGTATCGAAGCTTTGGATTACAATGGCGAAATATAGCGAAGTGACGTATAGAAGAACATTCAACGACTAAGAGGAAGATGACATACTTTTAAGAGTTATAGAAAGATTGGACCTTAACGACACTCGACCACAAGGTGCTATAAGAACTAGTTTAGAAAATATCATCGAACAACAAACTACACTGGATGTTGAGGCAGAGTAAGTGAAACCTAAGATGAAGACACTAGAACTAATCAATAGGGAGTGAGGTTAGGAAATTAAGGCCTATCGAGAAGACAATGAAACCAACTAGCAGAACATGGAAAGAGCATGCAAGACTTTAGAGACCATGATAAAGATGAAACACACAACATATTCAATGATATTACTAAGAAAGTTCATGTTGAAGCCCTTGATTTTGCAAGAAAGATGAATCCACACTTGTTCTTAGATCGGACAATAGTAATGTAAGATTTCTTTAACTAGTCTGCAAAGATAAAGCTATTTGGACGTGCTAAAATCTAGCAGAGATCGATAAAGGATAGACTTCCAAAAAGAAGTCAGCTTCCAATTATTGATTGGGAAGAGATGAAGCTGAAGTTATTGAAAAAAAATACTTGCCATTTCGCTATTAAGAAGATCTTGATGATCAAATCATAAACTTTAGACAAGGGATTATGTATGTAATTGAGTATATAGAAATATTCTATTAACATGCTATCTGATATGAAGGAATAGAGTTAGAATGACAACTTATATCTCAGTACAAAAATGGCTGTAGAAATTCACAAGGAGCTGATAATACGAAGGATTTACATCTTGGAAGATGCATATCACTTAGCTTTAAGAGTAGGACAATAAGTAACTATTCAAAGTTAAGTTGAGGAGTTCAACAAGAAAAGAACTACAATGGTACAAAATTTTAGGATAGCTCCTAATACATCAAAATTTGCACCATATAACAACTATAACTTCTCAAGGAGTTGAAATGATAGGCAAAGTCGTAGTTGAGACTAGGACAAATGGGGGAAGCACTGATAAGAAGTGCTTTTAATGTAATGAGAGGGACTACTTCGATTATGAATGTACTAATAGAGGCTTGCATATGATGGGAGAAGAAGACGAGGAAGAATTTGACGAATATCTGTGTGAGTACAAAGTTGGAGAGAAGTTGAAAGGAGACTCTAATGATGAACTAGCTAGTCTTACAAATCCTAATATAGTGAGACACATACTTATGATCCCTAAGGTGGAAGAATTACTTTGTACTATTATTTTCTTTACTTAGGTTATATGTGGAGATAAAGTATGCAAGCATATCATTGATGAAGGAAGTAGTATAAATATGGTATAGAAGAAGATAGTGAGGATGTTGAATTTACTTACGAAGAAACATCCACATTCCTACAAATTTGTTTGGGTGGATGATAATACGATACTGGTTGCTCAAAAGTGATTGGTGTCTTTCAAATTAAGAATATATAAGGACTCTATTTAGTGTATTACCATTCCTATGAAAGTATCACACATTTCACTTAGTCAACCATCCCTTTATGATCGTGATGTGCAACATTTTGGAAAAGCTAACATATATTAGTTTACATTTTATAGAAAGAAGATAATTTTGAATTTCATGAACTTCGATAAGGTAGAAAAGTAAAGAGGAAGTAAAAAGACAGCTCTAAATGTCAAGAAAAAGCCTCTTAATATCCTTAAGGAGAGAGAATTTAAAGTTACTAGCAAAAAGAAGGGAATTGTTTTGTAAAGATAATGAGGGAAGTAATAGAAACAACATTTGAAACACCCCTACCTTACTAAAGAAGTGGGTAAATTACTAGCTAATTTTTTAAACCTTACACCAAATGATTTACTAGATGAATTACCTCATTTATGTGATATTTAACATACTATTGAACTGATAACTATATCTACTCTAGCAAATCTTTCAACCTATCACTTAAATTCTATTGAGAATGAAAGAGTTGAGGAGACAAGTTGAGGAGATGTTGAAAAAATGATTTATTAAAGGAAGTCTTAGTCCTTATTCAGTTCCAGCACTATTAACTCCTAAAAAAATGATAGTTAGCAAATTTGTATTAATTGTCGGCCAATAATGGTGATGAGTCAAAAGTTTCGATCATTTATGAGCAGATTCTTAGTGGTATATTTTGATAATATATTAATATACAACAAGACTACAAAAGGACCACCTATTACATCTATAATAAATCTTGAGAGTTTTTAGGCAAGAGAAACTTTATATCAACTTAAAGAAGTGTTATTTCATGCAATCAAGTATTGTATTTTTGGTTCTATTATACCTTACCATAAAATGGAGATGGATCCTAAGAAAACTAAAGCCATCTTTGATTGTCCGATTCTAAAAGATATACATAAGACACGGAGTTTCCATGACCTAGCAACATTATATAGGCGATTTATTTGTAATTTCAGCACTATAATGACACCCATTACTAATTGTATAAAGAAAGGACAATTTACTTGGTTTAAGGTAGCGACAAAAGCTTTTGAAGAAATTAAGAAAAAGATGATTGAATGCCCTATTTTGCAACTTCTAATTTTTTATAAGGTATTTGAAGTTGATTGTTACGCATTTCATATGAGAATGAGAGACTTACTTAGCCAAAAGGGATACCTAATTGCTTACTTTGTGAGAATTTAAGTGAAGAGAAACAATGGTATTCAACTTATGATAAAGAATTTTATATGGTAGTATGTGTTATTTACAATTGGCCTCACTATCTCTCATACAAGGATTTTATTCTATATTCGAATCATGAATCTCTTAAACACTTCAAGTCCTCAGAAGAATTTGAACAAAAGACTCGCCCTAGGAAGTGAATTTTTAGAGCAATTTAACTTTGTTATTAAACATCAAACGAGACTTAAGAATAAGGCAGTATATACAATAAGTAGAGAGAGCCTTTTGCTTAACACGTTGGCTATAAAAGTTGTAGAGTTCAACAAAATAAAAAGAGAATAAGTATCATAATGAGATTTTAGAATAATCTGTTTAAAAATTGCAGCCAGATAAAGAGTCCTTCACTTTCCTTTTATGATCCACGATGACTACCTTTTCAATTAAAATCAGCTATACCTATCCAATACTTCTATAAGAGGGTATGTGATTTGTGAATTACATGGAGGAGAGGTAGTTAAAAAAGATAAAACCATAATAATGATTGAATATCACTTTTATTAGCCTTATTTAAAGTGAGACGTATCTAAGGTAATATAACAATGTCAAACATATCAATTAGCTAAAGGAAAGAAACAAAATTTTGGATTATACACGCCACTACTCATGCCTCATGAACCATGAAAGAACATAAGTATGAATTTTATCTTAGGAATTCCTACACTGTAAGTGGTTATAGTTATATTTTTGTGGTAGTAGAAATGTTTTCTAAGAAGAGTCATCTCATTCCATATTCTAAGACATGTGATGTCGTTCGTAATTTTGATTATGACGTGAAGTTTATGAGTTATTTTTGGAGAACATTAGGAAAAACATTGAACACTAAACTTTAATTTTTAAGTTCTTTCCATCTCCAAATTGATGGAAGAATAAAAACTTAGGGGACTTATTAAGATGTTTAGTTGGAGATAATATGAAAATTGTGACCTAATTCTTCCTATGGAAAAATTTGCACAAAATAGTTATATAAATAAGTCAACTAGTAAGATTCCTTTTAACATAGTCTTAGGAGTTCAACCAAGAAATCCTATTGATTTGGTTCCTTTACCATAAATAACATGAGATAATGTTGAAGCTGGAGGTTTGCGTAACACATGGGGGACATTTTTGATAAGGCATGACGAAAGGTAATAACCAACAATTTGTCTTATAAAGAACATATTGATCAACATCATCAGTTGATGGAATTTAATGATAGGATATAGTGATGGTTAGGATTCATCTAGAGCATACTCTGAAAGAAAAAAAAAGAAACTTCATTCATGAAGTGTTGGATATTTTAAGATCATTAAGAAGATAAGTGTTAATGTTTATATTTCGAAATTTCCAAATGACATATGAATTAGTCCTATATTTAATATTGCGGACTTATCATGGATATAATGATACACAATCTCCTATTATAGCTGTAAAAATTCCAATCACTTCTCACTCTAAAGAGAAGATATATGATACTCTTGATGGATCAATTGTAGTCAAAAGAAATTAAGGACTTCGATAATTTCTTGTCAAATGAAAAGGAAGATCAAATTTTTGATAGTCCTTAGATTTTAGAATATGAATTTCAAAAATTACATCCAAATTTATTGATCAGTATTTATCACATTCCACATCAATGACGACTTTAGACAAGCTATGGAGAATTACTGCAAAAGAGCTTAAAATCTATACAAAAAAAAAGTCAACCAAAAGCCTTAATTTGGTGAGGTGGAAGATGAGAATTAAGTTGATAGCAAAGACAACAAGGTTGAAATTTAGATTATATAAGGATTCTTTATTAAATAGGAGGTAGTAAATAAGATAACTATATTATTCTAGATTTAAATATATTGCCCTAGTTGTTTAGAATTTAAACTTATAGAATTTTTATTTGAATAAGATTTAAATTTGTTAGGAACATTTTCATACTAGAATAAGAGTTGTCAAAACTTCTTTGTAACTATGTGTATTCAGCATTTCAATAATGATAGATCCTAAATGGCTAAAGGCGTGATTTGTACCTCAATATTTCACAAAAAATCTAAATAAGATTCTCACATTATATATGATAGATAGCACTTTGCACCCTAACGTTATTAAAATAGTACCCATTGCATCTTAACTTTACTTAAATAGTACTTACTGCACCTTAAATTTACTAAAATAATACTTATTGCATCTGAAAGTGGTGATAGAGATAATGATAAGGGCTTATTTAGATCTTTTTTGAAATATTAAGGTAAAAATTACACCTTTAGCGATTGTTTAAAGAAAGTATTTTAAGATCACGTCAACACTTGGGAGGTTTAAATTGTCTAGTTGTGACATGACATAGACTAAATTTATAACATAACTAAATTAGGATTTAAGGTGTTGCTAATGCTATTTTGAAAATGTTAAGGTGCTACTAGTACTATTTTAAAAATGTTAAGGTATAATGTCATGTCATTGATAATGGTAAGGACTAACTTAAACTTTTTAGGAAATGTTATCATTCATATCTTTTATTATCCTATATTTTTCTACAAATTTGAGTTTTTAATTAAAAGATGTGATGCATTCTTCTAAAAGTGATTCTTAAGCCCTATGAGTGATTTTTAGATTTCTATCTTTTGTTGTTTGTGTTTTTCCTAAATTCTAACACTTCTAACATAAAATTCCAACAATCAACGCCCTAAATTCTAGCCATATTAAATCCTAAAAATCCTAGCCCAAAATTTTCGGCAAACAAAACCTAAAAATCCAACGTTATCAAATCTAGAATTTCAACATATCAACCATGTTTTCTAATTTAGTGAATCATTCGCTATTGGTTAATACTTCTTCCATTTGTCCTTCATTAAATACACTCCTAAAATTTTTTCTACTATATAACATAAAAATCATTAATTTCAACATTAGCTTTCCTGTAAATAATTATTATTTTATATCCAACTTTTCTCATATTAATGACTTTTTATGAGAAATTTGAAGGAAAATTCTGTCCCAACCTTACGTTTAAATATAGATTACTATATAGCCAGATCTAATATTTAATGGAAAAGTTGGAAGTAGATGATGTTCCAAAAAGAAAACCTTGAATCCATTTAAATATTTATGCCACTTGTTTCAAAAGAGATGTTCTTGTTTGTTAAACCGTAATCTCGTATCAACTTCTAGTTAATATAAACAGAAGACATTATAAGCGAAAGCAAAAATCAAGTTTGAGGGACAAAATCATGTTGCTGGATCTACCATATAAAAGAATACAAATGTAACAACGACCCATCAGTTTTCTGAGACTCAAGACTGCAGCATGTGTGCTGTGCGATCAGCAGCTTAGCATTACCAGCTAGTGTTTGAACAAAAGACGCAGGAAATGTATTTCAATTTGTATAATATAGACTACTTTTCCAAATTGCATTTTATTTTCGTGATTTCCTTATCACCAGTAATGGTCCAGCCAAAGAATTCCTTCTAAGAAAAATCCTGCAAGAAAATCCAATATGTTTCAAGTCTGTGCGGATCAAAAAACTAGAAAATCTTCATATTTGTTGTTTAAAATCAAAAAATGAACCTCTCGTTCTTCCGAACCTAACCTTTCTTGTGTATCATACTCTACAAAACTCTACTTGGGAAGTAAAGGCTCTTTATCATCATGTCCTAAACGATGACTGGTCTGTAGTCATGGAAAGGATATGGTTACTACAAATAGTATATTCAAAAACGAAGGAGAAAACAAGAAAACTAATAATCCCTACCTCTTCGTTAGCTCCAGCAGCCATATTTACGAATGAATCTTTTGACCTGAACAACGAATTTCATGCACTTTAATATTGGTACGGAGGAGATAAACTTCCAAGTGTAAGAATGGAGCCTCCGTTTGAGGTGAAGTGCCCATAATGCATCATACCTGTGGCCTTCCTGAACATCCCTTAGTTCCATAATACCATTCTGCTCTTCCTCTTTGACTTTGGAGAGTGGTGAGAAAAACTGAAATGACAAATGAAGCAGAAGAAAAGAGAACCATCATGTTTCCCACTCTCTTTTTTCCCTTATTTCATCCATCAAAAAGTTACTCCAAATAACTCCATAATACCTGATGCATTGAGATGAACACGATTGAAATTCCTAACATAAAGTTTATGGTCAAAGTATGACCAAACATTGCAGCAGATGCAATGCCTGTGAAGATTGTAGCAATTGTGGAAGAGTACTTCTTCAAAATTGTATCTGTTCACAGTATATGTTGCCACCAACACGTAGATGTTAGTAGGAAGTATTAAGGCCTTGTTCATGAAACTGTATCCATATGTTTAACCAGATAAGATAACAAAAGTGTTTCACGCCAACTGCCAAGGAAATTACAGAATAAATTCACATCACCGCACCAGCATATTTAAAGAAAAAGGAGGACAAGATTCCTTGAGCTGCATTGTTAAATATCAGAAGCATTGTAGCTTTCGAATGTCCTCGCAAGATGTCAAAGCTACTGGGATCTGCAACATTTAATTTAGAAATGAGGATGCAAGGAAGAAAATTGCCAGTTTAATATCAGCTGAAAAAAGAAGCGACACAAATTTTGTAGTTTTAAATGTTCAATTACTTGAATTCTAGTAGAATGATAATTTAAACACTCTTCACAAGGTTAAGCCACTTGAGAGTTACATGATCATGTCCAAGTAATACAAAATTCCAATTTCCTCTCAGCTTCTACTCTTACAAAAAGATTGACCATGCTAAATTCTTGGAAAATGTATATATTAAAAGAAACTTCTAATTTAATAAGAAATGCAACCAACACTACATTTATCACACGATAAACGATCTATACACATGTTATCAAGACATGCAATATAAAACCCTCAGTAAGGCAAAGGTTCTGCGAAAGTTATGAACAGTAATATCAAATCTTCATTGGCAACCAAAGTGAAGGCATCCTAAACTCGTTCGTTGATAACAAGGGAAAATTAGTATATAGAGACAAGCATGCTGACACCAAAATTGGTGAACTATAAAGCTAACTATCAATATATGAACTAACTTGGTGAAAGGCAAAACAAGTTTGATGTCACAGAAAAGAGTATATACTAGGATTAACATATATGCACTCGCCATAAAGAAAAGGGGTTTTTAAAATTTTACCAGCATCAACATTTCATATCAGAAAGGAAATTAGACATCAATTTTGACCAGAAAGTTTGCTATAGAAAGCCTATAACTACACAATTTAAGGCTTTGCTCTAGATATAATCATAGCTTTCTTATAAAAATCAATATCCATACCTTTGAAAATGCCAGTTCCCAGTATCGCTAGAAAATTGAAAATAGCGCCATAGCCATATAAAAACAAATTCTGGAAAACAGAGGACATCAGATTAGGACAAATAGCTGAAATATTTCTCTTAAATGCATCAACCTTCTTTCTTTTTTCGACATGCAGGATTCAGTCAACGCAGGTTATAGCCAAATTAAAGACAGCCCCATACCATACTTCAACTCCTATCAAGAATGTGTTGCTTGACAGCCATACAGAATTACAAAGGTTCCAAATCTGTTAGGCAGACTGAATATTTATTTTGTCAAGTTTAGGAGATCACTTCCTTTATCCAAAAAGAAACCAATGTTCTTAACCTCAGCATATTACCTGGAGATATATGCTTGTCTCATATTGGCTCTTCAGAGCATATTCATTATAGACAGAAGCCAGAGAGGGCACAGTTACCTGAAAAATTCCTGAAATAAGTGTCCAGCATTTATGTCTAAACAGCTTTCATAGCATCATCCTAAGGTGCAAAACAAAGTACAGATTCAAAATTGCCGGGAAGCTTTCAGTCACTTACAAAGATAAAAGTGTAGATATATGCACCCGTTGCCACTGGAAGGCCCATAGCAGTAGTACCTTCAGGTAAAGAACGCAGCTGATTTACACTAATGCCAATAAGCAATAATGCAAGAGCTTCCCACTGTCGACAAAATCACAATCAATTGATATTTTCTCAGATGGCATTAAAAGATTCACACACAAAATTAGCAGACAAGAATGGAAATTGAGCTCATGTCTAGGTAATGGTTACAGTATCAATAAGAATATTGAACTTACCTGAATAACAGAAAATCGACGCCTCATTATTATTTTTAGTAAAACAGCAATTACCAAAACCTGCATGTTTAATTCCAGATACACGCTTCAGATGAGTAGAAAACAAAATCGCATTTCTATGACTCCAATCTGTGTCTTGAAAAATAGGACAGATGTAATAGAATAAGATGGTAGCTATTTAGATGTGTTTTTGAGGTGACCTTCTAACTCTCATCCTAGAGCAAGAAAGTACCTTCAGATTGCTCAGCATCTTTACAGTTGCTGGGTTGAAGTACAACTGCCAAAATACAGTTAGCTTTAATAATTTCAAGCAAACATTTAAATTCCCATTTGTTGCAGCAAAACACCAATGAAGAAAACATGAAAAATTAACGATGGACAAACAGCAGCCACAGGTAAGGAAAATGAATGGCGTGTCCGGCATTTTTTGGGAAACCAAAAACTAACTCAGTCTTAAGTCTGAATCAATCTTGAAAGACAAACTGGATATCCACATGCTCTCACCATGTAAGAATTATGTAAGTTCTAAATCAAATAATAACATCTAGGCAACATGTTTTGATCTTAAAAATCCCCAGGTTCATGATCCTACCTAGAGAACGAATTTGAAATAATTAGTTAAATGTTTGCTCAATGTGCTAAAACATTGATGCAGGCTCATTTAAAAATGATTTTTCTTATTATAACCAGTCCCTCAACATACTTCCTGTGTTGTTTAATTCCCCAGAAATTCAATTAGCATCCCATTTCACCATTGAATTTATAGCAACTCCTGTCAGCCCAAAACATATTTCCCTATCTTTATGCAACTTCGATCCCCAACCTTTTTATCCAACCACTTGCCTAGGTAGACCAAAAGTTCCCTTTTGTAGTGCCTATGTGCAATTGGAAAGAATCTACAAAAAAAAAAAAGATATAGCACTATACTGGATAACGAGAAAGAGGAAGATCTTCAAAACATTATTACCTGCATGACAAACTTCAGATAGTTATTGATAGCATATAGAAAAGCTGGAACAGCAAGAAGAACATTATTACGAGCTGCCTGCAAAGAAGTAATAAATTAGTAGAATTAGAAGCCATCAAGCATCAGCTACCCATATTTTCCATGTGCTAGCTCAGCAATCATGATTAACAGCTATAATCTAGGTATTTAAGAAAATATATCTAGATTCTAGATAAATTCTGCAAAGCATAAAATGAAGAATTAAAAATCATGATATAAGGCTGCACAAAATATTCAACAGGACATCACGATTACAAATCAAAATCATATACTAGAGATTGAAATTAAGAGAGATCACGAAAATTCAGATAAGTTGCTAAGATGAATATTTTCATCAAAGGAACAATTAGTTATGTAACTAGTAAACATATGCCATAATAAGACCAAGAATACGTAGCCAGTCAAATACTTGTACCTGTACAAATGTAGAAATTGACAGAAGGGGCTTTTCTCCAACTTTCTGATGCCTTGCCTGAAGAATCATAAGACAGAATCATAAGACAGAATCTTCTTGGTCCCTATGATTCTCATACATAAGAATCATAAGACAGAATCTTCTTCAGGACAGGATTCCTTGTCCTACACAGAGAAAATATGTTCCACTTTCTAATGATCAATCCTCATAGACCTTCTCTCTCATTCTCACACACAAACAAGCACTAAAATGAGTATATTATAAGTCAAAAGTATCTTAAGCGACTACATTTTTACCATGATAGGCAAATCACAAAACAAGCTGCCATTTAAGAACCAGTCATTTGTTTCCAGAAAAAGATAAAGAAAGAAACTGTAGTTGCACTCCCAATACGGAATTAATGCAAATGTGATTTAACTAATTACAACTCCATTGGAGAATAAATATTGAAGAGAAAATTGAGAAACAGCATAAAATGTATGATCTCAATGCTTAAGCTAGCTCTAACCAGTTGCAATTATTAAAAGCCCATACCCATGTGAAAAATGGAATGAATAATATGTTACGACGTATAGCATTACAAGCACAGAAAATACTATCAACTATACCTGGCACAACAGCATGAAAATAGCAAATAGCACTTTTGCCACCTCTGTCAAAAAGTTAACGCTGATTGGACTAAACTTGAATCCGCCATCCACCTTGGACATATAAACCAAAACAGGCTGGCAGAAAAGTCAAATTGGTCATGTTAAGAAGTCTAAGAACGAATAGAATTGTCAAAACTGACTTCCTGTGCGCCTTCAGCATAAAAGCTAGACTGAAGACCATGAGACATGAGAATGTCAAAATGACAAGCAAAATATGCACAGATTATTGAAAGAATCTTAGTCAATTGTCAAAGGATATAATTTAGATTTCAAACAAGAGGACTCTTAAGGTTAACTTAAAGAGCTACATGTTGACCCTTTTAATGCATTCTAAATGCAGAGTTAAAGTGTTAAAGTGATGTCTGTCGCAAGTGATTACATGCTTTACTAATCTTGAATGTAGGGAAAGATTAGTCATTGAACTGTCAAATATAGGTCCATGTGTTGAGTGTACAAAGGAAGGATCCTAAAAAATAATAGATCCAAACTAACTTGATCCTAGACAAACTTTTCACATAACAAGTGTCATGCATAAAGCATCATTGAAAGAGAGACCTTATAGTTAATTGGAATAAACCAGTTCTACATCCACTAAAATAAACGTGAACAAAATGTATCAATAATAAAATATCATACACGATACAGCCAGAGAGGATCTTTCATGAACATTTGTCAACTTGTACGACACAGAATGATAGTGAATCCCATATTTCTTAGAATGCCTATAAACAAGATGCAATCTACACAAGAATAGTACTGATGACAAACAATCACCTGTAAACCAACTAAAATACAATCACCAACAACCAATAAAGTATTGAGGGCACGTTGCTTTGATGATATCCTGGTTTTATGTTGGTCATACGCCCTGGAAATAGTTTTGGAAGATGGGGAAACTAACTTTGAGTGACATACACTGCACTCAATCATGCCGTTTTTCATTTTCTGTCTCGACACAATCCACCCTTCCCAAAACACTGTGAAAAAAACAAAGAACAAAATGATTAACTTCAGAGCATTGCCTTACAAACACGTAGAAATCAAAACTCTTAAACTAAAATATCCAATAAAACCACAGCAACTTGACTTTGATTTAACAAATATTTTTCCCAATATTCAGAATACCATTGCTCACAGTTCCATTTCCCAGCCACCAACTAATTTAACCAATTTCCACAAGCTGACCAAGTTCAAATCAGATTTCTATCTCACAACCACAAAACTAAACCTACAAATAAGGATCTGAAAAGCACAATTACATGGCAGCGGGATCAGATCTTGCACCTCCAAGTCCACACCATCCTCAACAAACATAAACCGGAACAAAAATTGGACGGAGCACACAAACAAAATCCAACAAAAGATAATAAAATCTAGGTGGATCAAATGCACGGCATTGTTAAACTCACCTTATATTAGAATACAACAGCACGACAATTCTCACCGACGCATTTTCCAAACAAGACTATCCTCGCCGGAGTGCCGCCAACTCACAGATCAGATCCCCAGCTCCGGCCACGGGACTCCACCAATCTACGCTCACTGAAATTCGAGAATCAGAAACTGAAAGAGCTGTCTTTTAATGAGAGAGAGATGCGAAGAATATGCACTTTCTCTCTCTAACTTCACTTGCTTTGCATTTACATTACGGTTTTTATAAGTGTATGCGGTAGTTTATTATTGCCAGTCTAAATATTAATAAAATTATAAAATTATAAAATATTATAGTTTCCAGTTAACGGGGGGTGGGCCCTGTGAAATTGACGAGCCAATCAGGTGTCGGGTTTGAATGTCATGTGGTGAGGTCAAAGGGAAAAATAAGATAACGTGGCCAATCAAAGCAGAGGGTGGGATTGGTGATGGAAACATATGAGCGGGTGATGGTGACTTTACCGCGTGTTTAATTAAATGAGAGGTTTTATTTGTACTATTTATTGCAGCTCGACTGTTTCTTTCGATTGAATTAGTTGGCGCCTAAGGGAGTTATAAAGAGTTTTCAAGCAAAAGCGGCTGTACACGTGTGTATTGACGATATAAAAAATTTAAATTATTGGTTTAATTTTTTATTTAACAACATTTTTTAAATTAAATTTTAAGTTAAGAACAATACTTTTCAGTTATATTATAAATTTCTTAATTTATTCAATTTTTAACCAAATTATGATGGTTTAATATTAGTTAAATATTTTAAATATTTATTTTTTAATTGATTTAAATTTTAATGCTAAAATTTGTATTCATTAGCTCAACCACAA
This sequence comes from Erythroxylum cassinoides, assembly GCA_027478405.1. Lineage (NCBI taxonomy): Eukaryota > Viridiplantae > Streptophyta > Magnoliopsida > Malpighiales > Erythroxylaceae > Erythroxylum > Erythroxylum cassinoides. The sequence goes on from JANIPM010000005.1 coordinate 12,473,639, forward strand.
CCTCTTTTTTATAAGCACAAGGTGACTATTTCTGTTTTCGTACACCGCCAGAGTTATTGTATATTTGTTGATTCAATGAAACTCTTATTCAATTTGATATTTTCTCATAAATTTTGTGTACACATATTTATTGGTTTTGAGAAATGTCGTTTAAGTTGGACCTAGAATAAACATATGGTTTATTCATTAAGTAACAGGGCTAGTAATGAGAAATTTTTGTATATGTAATACATGGAAGATACTACTCACTATCAGAGGACCTATCGCCATGATTCATATATTTGATTTCTTGTTATGTGTTGTGGTTTTGGGATAAATGGACCAAGTGGAAGAATGTAAGTTTCTTTGCTTCTCATTATTGAGTATTATTGAGTATGGTCCATCCTACCACTGTCGCCCACCACTGTCGCCCACTTCCTCAACCTTCACCTACTGTGATGGAGAGTAGGGTATGAAGGGTTGAGTTAAAAATAATGGTTTCGGGTCCTATCTTCGCCTAAGCAATTCTAGACACCATCGAGCTTACTCTGGAAGAGGATAGAAATTCAGACCTGCAACAAAACTCTTAGATCTACGGTGGAGGCAATGGCTGAAGGTATAAATGTTCTTGGTTTAAGCTTCCACTACTGTTTACATATATATATTACGGTGATATATATGTTGATTTCTGCATGTGTTTTATACCTTATGTTTGTAAGAAATGCATGGTTTAGTTTTCATTAAGTTGGCTAAAGTACTCGTGACCAATAAAGGTAATATTGAAATTAAACTGAAGATTGTCATATATACATGAAAAAACAGTGAAATTTTTGTCTGAATTCATAAAGGCGGTCTAAGTTTGGGATGAAGTTACACTTGCCTTCACTTCGATTATATATAGTTAAAATACCAAAATTGAAACCTAAATTAATTCTAAAATATAAAATTGGCAATTTTTTTAAATAATTTTCATAAGTTTAAAAAATTAAATTAAGAAAGTAAAAATAAATAGATTTTATTGAATTTAGAAAACTAAAACAATAAATTAAAACAAAGACGTAAACACAAACCGGCCCCTAGTGTTGAAGGCAAGAACAAGGCACTTTTGTGCTGGCACAAATCACCTACGTATCTAGGCAATAAATGATAAGAGTAGCTTTTTTATTTCACTTGCCCAAACCATAATCAATAATTATTTTGACTTCATAGTAGGAAGGAAATTGCGGAATAAAAGCCTCAATTGAATAATTAGTTTTTCCCGTTGGCCACACTCTCATTAGGAAGATGAAGCAAACGCTTGGCAAGGCATGTTTCAACAGCTCCAGTGTACATATCTTCCAAGCTGTACTTGAACCGAAACCCCATGTCTGTAAGCTTTTTTGATGAGAATGAGATCATCTCCAATTCACCGTTCACGCCTTTGAATCTAGATAAACAACAGTTATTAGCTGAAAAGTAATTTTGTATCTTAAACCTAGCTAGTTATGTATGCGCATACAATTTAATTAAGAGGTAGAAAAGTGAAATTTACTTTGATGGGATGTCATACTCCGGGTACTTTTCCTTCAGCAACCTCGCAATATCCAGAATGGTAGCGTCGTGGGAGGAGCAAATGTACCGACCTTTGGCTTCAGGATGCTCATAAAGATATATGTGAGACATGCAGAGATCATCCAAGTGTACGAACTGACATTGCTTGATGATCGAGTAGTGAGCTTCATTCCCTGTAAAACAACCCAACAGAACAGTGGTATACCATAATACACTGTATTTTTGGCTTATTTGGATTATACTTTTTACTGATGGGAATTATATATGTATTTACCGGTTAGAGGAGAGAGTGCAGTTATTAGACTTGGTGGCATAGAAGGCATAAGAAATGGACCAACCACTAGAGTTGGTATTATAGTTATGAAATCAAGATTGTTCTCTTTAGCAAATTTCCATGCAGCTTGCTCAGCCAGCGTCTTGGACACGAAATACATCTGGAAAACATAAAACAATTTCTCAGATTATATATATTGATCAAGAAGTACCCAGGTCGACAAAACCTAATAATAGAATCCTTTTAAAACCATCAAACAAACATTATTTCTCAACAGATGAAAACAAACTTTGACTCTAAAAAAACAATCTTAGTTTTATCCTAGTTTGTTTTGAGATCGTAGTAAGCTAAACTAGGAGCCTTTTCTTTATTTTATTTCAACTGGTAAGAATTTCGTGCAATGTAAGTAACGTTCATGATTTTAATTTATACCAAAATTGGGTTTATACATTGAACGTGTCTTGGGGTGTATTTTTTGGGGTGAATAAAAGCATATTGAATGATGGAATCTCTAGAAAATTTCTTATATCGATGCAACTAAATCTTAAGCAATTGCATGACTCCATGATTGATGCTAATCGTCCAAAAATGAGCATCTAAATCGATCATTACTATGACGCCACGTTCCTTTGGTATTGGGAATGCAAGGGTGTGAAAAGTCCTCACCAAATGTCGCATTAATTAAGACGAAATAAACCGAGAGTAGGTTAGACACGTAATAATTTAAAAAGAATACACGTCAAACCAAATGGTTATCTCGTAGGTTACACACGTAATAATTTAAAAGAATACACGTCAAACCAAATGGTTATGTTGCAAATTATATATATTGTTAGATTGAGTAGCCTAAACTATTCAACAGCATTTAGAATGTAGCCTCTAACTTTCGCAATTACAATTGATCATATTGATGCAGGCCAGGCTGTAGAGATTTTAAGGTTTGTATTTATATCTAATACATGCCAAGGGCGATCATTTAGTGGATTGATCAATGATATTCTTTTAATTTTCAGAGAAAAAAAACTGTGAAATATCAAAATTAAATTTTGTCATTCTAAATTTGCACCCAATAAACAAAATTTGGAGCTGCGTTAATGAATACAATCTCTTATCTTAAAAATCGAATTTCAGATATATATATTAAGCAAGCGGAAGTGTAACAAAAGAAGTTACTAACCCATCCAGTCATTTTAATGTTGCGGCAAAAATCAACGTCACTCCAACAGGTCTCATCGTAAATCTTCCTCTCCCGCCCTTGCATACTTACGGTCCCAGCTGAGGATGTAAAGACTAACCTTTTTACTGTTTCAGCATTCACGCACGCTTTCATTATGTCTAGCATTCCGTTTATTGTTGGATTTATCACTTCATTCTGCAACCAAAAAAAAATAAAGAGTTTTATCACTCACCCTACGTAGATTTTTCTCTTTTATCACTCACCATACGTAGATTTTTCTCTTCCTCCCTCCAAGGCTTTCCTTGACAATGATATATATATATATATATGTATTGCCTTCAACAGCTATGGCAGTTCTTCCTTTTAACTTTTCTATAGCTCTATTACGATCAAATAAATTATTTATTTTTTATTAAATAATTAATTTATTATTATTAGCCCCGCCGTCCAAATCTAAGATCAAATCCCACACTTCTTGGTAGAGAGATATGAATGGAGACTATTGTCTTTGCTTAAAGATCTTGATTACAACAGTAAAATATGTGATTTGATTTACGTGCGTAATATGCAAGAAAAGTAAGCTTATTGTCTCACTCTATTTCAAGTTTGAATCTTCTGTCCAATTTTATGATGTCTTATTCTGTCTCATAAATTTCAGTCATTCATTTATATAGATCTTGTGTGAATCTCGCATAAATAAATACCGGACTCACATAAATAAATGACTGAGATTCATGAGACAGAATAAGATTATGTCCCGTAGATTATATAAACTTTATACCTCAGGGTCCTTGGACTCAAAATCCATTGGTGTAGCTACATGGAAAACTCCTGTGCACCCTTTAATGGCCTCGTCATAGCTTCCTTCAATTGCAAGATCAGCTTTCCATAGAGTGAGATGTGTCTTTGCATTTGGCAACTCTAACAAATGATTTACCTTCTTCATATTGTCTGCAAATGGATATTTTAACAAAAATCAATAGCTTTTTCAAACGACATAAAACAATGCGAACGAAGAAGAAGTTATTAAGACCGTCACCTGGATCTCGCACGGTGCCTCGCACCGTGTAACCTCGCTCCAGGAGTCTCATGATAAGCCATGAACCGATAAAACCAGAAGCACCAGTCACACAGACCACTTCACTCTGCGCCATTTTTGTGTTCCTCTGCTAGGGAACTAATTTAAACAAGGTGCTTAACTTCTAGAACTAAAAACCTAGGACACATATCGGAGGTTTTACTCATGATACTTGCTTTATATAACAAAAGAATCCATCTACTTGCCAGCCGCCGGTCAATCGAATTCCTATGGCACGTGATGTGAGTAGCCGTTAGCTACCGGCAAATCTAATGTAGCTAGCTACCTCCGGGGTTTATCGTCGGCTGGCGATAGTCAATAGTGAGAAGTACAAAAAAAATACTGTTAAAATGTAATTAATTATTGTAAATCCCATAGAAAAATATCTAACATTAGCGTCGCGTGGATGGCACCTTGGCCACTAAGTGGCTTTCATAGAATACATTGCTTTGAAAGTACGGTTGTTCAAGAAAACCCACGAATTTGTAAATTGGACATGAATCGCATGAATCAAACTTATAAATAAGGTTAACTGAAATTGAGTTTAGGTTCGGTTCGAACCAAACCTGAAAAATCAGGTTCATGGTTTATGTTCAAGTTTTTAATTTATGGTTCTAGGTTAATCGAACCAAACTGATTTATAGGTTTAGATTTAAACATGAACTTAAAACATTAAAAAAAATCATATATTTAAATATAATTTAAGAGGATGATAATAATAATAATAATAAATTCGATAGTATTTACTTTATTAATTCTTAAGTAAAAAAAGTAGAAAAGGAAAAAAAACTACTTTAATTCTATATTATTAAACGTTAATCTTGAGCATTGCTATTATAAGTAACAACTAATGTATAATACTCAATACTTCTACTTTAAATAGTAAGTAATCTGTGTCAAAATTATTGATCGAAGTATTGAACTATTAATAAAAAAATTCATTAACTAAAATAATATAATCATTTAGAGATTAATTAAAGAAATTAATAAGTGTAAAACACATTTATTAAGAAATCCTACA
>JANIPM010000005.1:12483692-12494585 GCA_027478405.1 Erythroxylum cassinoides
TATGTCCCTAGTTGTTGGTGAATTTACAGACGTCATTATAGATTCAAATAATAGCATTCAATATTACAAATATTACAAATAAACTAAAGGATGAACCTTCGGCTCTGATACCACTTGTTGGAAAAATTGGGTATTTTTCCCTCTAAGATAAGTAATTAGTGAAGTGATCCGATTCGGTAATACCCAGGAAAGACCACTAAACGGACTCCTAAGACAGTATTACCATTCCACGTAAAATCCCAAGAAAGGGCGGAGGGGTCATAAACGGTCCTACTTAAAACCTGACCTCCTAGACAGAAATTATGTGCACGGTGTATTTATCACAACCTAAACTCGTGTACACACACGAACAATAAATACACCCAAATAAATTAAACATAACACTACAAATATACCCGACAAATAATATTGAATACTATAAATGCGAAATAAATAAAATAGATAAGGAAAGAACACACCCGAAAATTGATAACGGAGTTCGACCAATTTTGTTCTCCGAGCACCACTTAAGGCAACCTGCTCTTATTAAGAAGAGAATATTAAATTTGATATGTATACAAATTTTGAGTATTTATCAAAATTTTTGGGATAGTTTGGATTAGGAGGGGGAGGAGTTATTTTATAACTTCAAAAACTACTCCCATCTTCATCTCTTCCCAATATGGGATTGAAATTATGCCACCAAAGTCAAAAAAATACAACAAATAGCAACCAAAGTCAAAAATATACAACAGTCAGACATAGAAAGTTTGGACAGAATGGTAGTAGAATAAGAAGATAGGTGCATTATGTGTTTAGGGAAGCATGTCTTCCACCATCAGTGCCTTGTTCAGTGGCTAACTCTGAGGTATCGTTGCGCTCTCTGCCGCTACGAGATGCCTAGGCCTTCCTATGAGTCCAGATCTTCTATCTAATTTTATGGTGTCTTATTCTGTCTCATGAATCTCAGCCATTCATTTATGTGGGTTCCGCGTGGGTCTCGCATAAATAAACACGGGATCCGCATAAATGAATGGCTAATATTTATAGGATAGAATAAGATACCATAAAATTAGACAGAGGATTCTGTACCGCCTTCCTATATACTACCTCGTGCTGAAGCATCGAATCATGAAGCCCCTCAAACGTACGAGACTGGTGATTATGAAAGATATTCTATTCAAGAGACGAATGGATTATACACACCCAATTTTTGGACTAACTGATATATAATGGAGACATTGATGATGTTATGAAATCGATGTCGTATTGTGACATGGTACGAGCATTGCATTTATTTTGTTCCTTGAAAAGTATAAATACATGACAATTGTTCATCCACTGCTAATTTTTTAATTTTGATAAATACTAACTACAAGATAAAATCTTCATAATAAAAAAATTTTTAATTTATAAATAATTAAAATAAATTTAAGTTATAAGAGCTTTTATGTAATTTAAATAAAATATTAAATTTATATTCTTATTATTAATTATTAATAGTACAATATATTTACTTTAACTTTTGATATTTTCTTATTTGACCTAAATAAAAAATGTTGTGGTCTTTAATGAATACAAAAATATTAATATTTATAAATAATAAAATACTTTTTTGAAATATAAAATTAATATTAATCGATTAAACTTTTAAATATAAAATTTTAAAATATATATTTTTTGATTTTTTTTGTCAAGTATCTTTTCTCAAGTTGGAAGAAAGAGAAAAAAAGAAAAACAAAATTAGATTAATGGATAAAGGAGGCATCCTCTTCATCACAAATACTATTTTAGCTCGTGCTAGGTCCATGATATGGTAGCTTTTGACTTGGAAAACTATAAAGAAGAGCTTGTATCCTTGTCATCGCAAACCAATCCAATCCAATCCAACGTTTACAGAAAAACTACTCCTATCAACGATATCAACTCAACTCAGATCATCTATCAAAAATAACTCTACTTAATCTTATTAAATGCTCAAAATAAGTTCATATTGTCTATCCATAATAACTCTGTATAGCTCTACCTAATATTCAAAACAACTTCGTTTTGAGAATTGGCTGTCCAACTCTGTCTAATGCATAAAACAAAATAACTTCATATTCTCTTTCCATAATAACTTTGATTAATTATATCTAATATTCAAAACAACGATGTTTTAGACATTGGCTGTCCAACTCTATCTAATACCTAAAACGACGTCGTTTTGGTCATTGGCCTTGAGTTTAGAAACTATTCAATCCTGTGTAATACCTAAAATGACAGGGTTATTTTGAACAGAAGATCCGAACTCAACTTATAGAGTTTTTCTTTGCTTCCTCTTCCCAAAGCTAACAATCTTTCTAAGTTCTAATGCCTGTAAGCACAAATATCATCATGATAGTCAATGTGGAAACTCAACTATAATGGTTTATAACTTCAACTTGTTCTTTGTTAAAGGAATACACTTACTAAAAGCTCACTAATACTCGTACAAAGCATATTGACACTTTCTGAAACTCTCTCAGCATTTTCATTGAACGCTTGGTGTGCTCTTCAACGCTGTGCGAGCACATCGCACATCTATCCCAAGCTCCTCCTACCACGGATAAAGTAACTACAAGTTTCACCCAACCAGTTATGGACCCAAAACGTTAGGAAATACCAGGGGGAATTCTTACCTCCACCGATTCTGACGGGCATACTACAAAGAAAGTCCACCTCAGAGAACGAGAGAAAGACCCACCTCCCATCACCCACAACCTCCACACCATCCAACAAAGTTATAGTGCGGTTGTCTTAGACCGTACCAATAAGGCTGTCGAAGAAAAAGATCTAGCTTGGCCAGAAGAGGACCCAATTGAGACTACAGAGGGGGACATTAACATGATCACATGGGCTCATGGCGTTGGAATTGAACTATCAAATACATTCAGAAACAGACTCGATAAACAATGGGAAAAGGTCGTAGTAGTCAAGCTACTCAACCGGTGAATGGGATTTAACATGCTCAAGAATCGACTAAATGTAATGTGGACTTTAAAAGGGCCAAAAAAGATCATTGATTTAGACAATGATTTCTACCTGATCAAATTTATGGATGAGGAAGACTTTATGTATGCTCTCACGGAGGAGCCTTGGGTGATCTCCGGCCACGTTCTATCAGTTCAACCCTGGACCCCTGAGTTTAGGCCGTCTTCTGGACAAATATCCCACGTTGTTGCGTGGGTTAGATTCTCCGAACTATTAGTTGCAAGATGCCATCCCTCCATCTTGAAGGCTCTGAGAAACCTTGTAGGACGCACCGTTAAGATAGACGAACACACTCAACAGTCGCAGAGGGGGAAATTTGCGCGAGTTACTATGGACATAAACATTAGAAACCCTTGTGATCACTGGTAGAACTAGACGGTGAACTAATTAAGGTTTCGTATGAGGAATTACCTCAGATCTGCCTCACATGTGGAATGGTAGGTCACGGCACGAATGCCTGCACACTCAAATCCACAAGCCAAACCCTACACCCACGAACCACCACAGAAGATCAGAGTTCAGACAACTCACTGACCTCAATCTCCGATCCTTCGGCAAGCAACAATAGAGACGCGACCTATGGCTCTTAGATCCAAGTCCAACGTCGCCCTCGTCGCCATAACCCCAACGGTACTATCCCAGGAAGTGATAGGTGTACCAGCAACTGTCACGAGCCATCGAGGGGCTCAAGGTATGCCATCCTGACACAGGCTGATACCCACACACCTCACAACGTCTCTTTCTAGCTTGAGGAGAAGACCCAGCACACACGCTCCTTTTCGTCCTTGGCGCCGCCTCCATCACAGCAGATAAATAGCCAGGTCAAGTTGGGCATACCCACCCACACAGACGGGCCCCCACCCAGTAGTCATCCAAATCAGCCCGACCTAATTATGTCTCACCCACTGCAGCCCAATCCACCCCAAATCTCTCTAAACCACCCCAGCCAACCCACAATCCACATAGGCCTGAAACCCGAGTCTGCAACGCCTCTTATGAATCCACCACAACGTACGACAATTTTAATCCCCACCCACCATGAGGTGGTGATCCACGACCCTTCATTCATGCAGACGATGCTAGACGTTGGGGGGGGGGGAGGACTTGGAGGAAGACTTGCATGGCTCATGCACCACGACCATCCCGTCGACGTCTACCACAAAACATTTCCTACCCCCTGATTGACCACCTAATCCTGGCTTAGAGTCAACTTTGATCATGGAGACACCTACCATACAAGATTCACTGATGGCCGAGTCATCCCTGCACTCCATGCCTAATAGCATGTAGATGGAATAAATGGAAACATCTCGTGCTTAATTGGGTTCCCTCCTCGCTATATTTTTCTCCATGTCTATACTTATATGGAATGTTCAGGGGCAAGAGGCAAGTCCTTCAAGTCTATCCTCAAACACTACATACGGATGCATAACCCACACTTAGTTGTTTTAGTTGAACCTCGTATTAGTGGGCCACAAGCTTTAAAGACTATCTGAAGTTTAGGTTTTTCCCAATCATTCAGGGTGGAGGCAGCAAGATTTTCAGGAGGCATATGGCTGCTTTGGAACACCGACATTGTTGTTCACATTTTACTAGCCCACCGACAATTTGTACATACCAACATCGAATGGAATCAAAAGTCCTTTTACTTCACTACAATTTACGGTAGTCCCCCAGTATAACTTACAACATTTTATTTGGGATAATTTACGTATGATAGCTAGTGTCACTGCCAAATATTGGATCTTGGGAGGGGATTTCAACGCAAAATTGGAGCACTAGGACAAACGAGGAGGATCATAGCATCACTCAATTGTCAACCAGCCCTTCAAACAATGTATTAATGACTACCACTTGCATGATCTTGGGTATGTAGGGCCACGTTTCACGTGGAAAAGAGGGCAAGTTTTGGCCCGTCTGGACCATGTCCTATGCTCTAATTCTTGGCAGTCGAACTTCCCTTATACTACCCACCTACCCTTCCTCAAGTCTGATCACCGACCTCTCCTGGTTACCCTGTCTCTAACCAATCACCTACTAATAAGCCCCCGACCTTTTAAATTTCTGTCGGCTTGGTTGACCGCATAGTGGAAGATAGTTAGAGACCTGAAACAACCAGTGTCCCCTGGTTACTCCGGGAGGTTTCTGAAAAAACTCTAACATTATAATCGAACCAGCTTTAGGAACATTTTTCATCGAAAAAAGAGGCTTATGGCATGGCTTCAAGGCATCCAGAAAATAATGGAAGACAACTCGTTAGACTCTCTATGTGACCTGGATAATTATTTACGCATAGAACTAGAACAAGCCCTCTGTAAAGAAGAGCTTTATTGGCACCAACACTCGAGAAGCCAATGGTTAGGCTAAGGTGACCAGAACATAAAATATTATCACACTCTTACTTCAGCCATATGACAGAGAATGAGAATAAGCACGTTGAAAGATGAAAATGGATGCATCAGATTGGACCCTACTAGCATCAACCGAATAGCCAAAACCTTCCTCCAAAACCTCTACACGTTTGAACAAACCACCCTTAAGCGATACCTATCAGAGGCCAATTTCCACCCTCTCCCACCAGGCAACTACTAACATGGGTAGACTTATCCATTCGGAAGAAGTCTTGAAGGCTTTCTTTAAAATGGCTCCCAATAAGGCATCGGGCTTTGATGGATTTACAACTTTCTTTTACCAATCTCAATGGGACACCGTGGGGACTTCTCTGTCACTCTTCATCCAGAAACTTTTCAGCCATGATTTATGGGAAGATGACCTGAATCGTACAATTATGGTCCTTATCCCCAAAAAGCTTTCACCTCTGTCAATCACCCACTTCAGGCCAATTGCGTTATACTCAGTGCTCTACAAGGCGATTACGAAGATTATCGTAAACTGCCTGAAACCTCATTTAGATGAACTTGTTGCTCCTACAAAGTGCAGCTTAATGCCTGGCAGATTGATTACTGACAACATCACTATTGCCCAAGAGGTTATTCATACCATGCGTAGGAAGTCTGGGAAAAAAGGGATACTTACGCTAAAAGTTGACTTGGAAAAAGCCTATGATCGACTTTCCTGGGACTTCATTAAAGAAACTCTCTTCGACATTAGCATCCCAGATTCTTTGGTCCACCTAATTATGAATGGTGTCTCTTCAGTTTCGATGTAAGTTAATTGGAACGGAGATCTCAGCAAAGCATTTAAACCTTCCAAAGGTATCCATTAGGGGGACCCACTTTCTCCTTACCTCTTCGTGTTATGTATGGAACACTTGGGCCATCTAATAACACACTTAATATCCCAAGAGAGATGGAAGCCCATTAAACTTAGTAGACGAGGACCCGCCCTATCACTTCTCTTCTTTGCTGATGATCTCATACTATTCTCAGAGGCCTTTATTGACCAAGTTCACATAATTCGAGATCTTTTGAACACTTTCTGAACAGTCTCAGGACAACGGATTAGTAAAGAAAAATTTCGATATTTTTACTCCAAGAATGTCCCTCTTTCAATGGTGAAACACTTAAGTAGAGAACTGGGCTTTAAACTGACAAACGATCTCGGCCATTACCTTGGAGTGCCTTCGCTACATGAGAAAGTCAACAAAAAAACTTATCAACATATCCTCGACAACGTCCAACAACGTGTTTCAGGCTGGTCGAGCAACCTTTTGTTCTTTGTCGTAAGACTCACCTTAACTCAATCCGTCATATCAGTGCTTCCCACATATACAATGAAGACGGTTCACCTTCCTTGCGGGCTATGCGATGAATTAGAAAAACTTATGAGACAGTTTATATGAGGATCTTCCAATGGCATGAGGAAGTTGCACCTGGTTAATTGGGATAGAGTATGTCGACCAAAAGAGCTAGGGGACTGGGAATCCGAAAAATCAGAGAAACTAATGATGCCCTCCTAACCAAACTAAGGTGGGCCTTAATCACTAAGCCTAACTCCCTCTGGGTACAAGTCCTTTCCAAGAAGTATAACTTCGATGCCTCCAACCTACCCAACTCTCTGGAGGCCACGAGCGCTTTAATGATATGGAGGAGTATCAAAGCAACTTGGCCTTATGTTCTCAAAGGATGGAAATGGGTGATATGCGATGGAGCTGAGATGCGGTTCTGGCCAGACCCTTAGGTGGAACATTTGGGGCGACTTATGTCCCATACGACGACCTCAATCCCTTAAGCAGAACTAAACCTCTAAATCCATCACTTTGTTGATACGTTAGGATCATGGAAGTGGGAACTTTTTCACTCTCTCCTTCCTCAATCGATTTGTCTACATATAGCCAGAATTCTACCCCTTCAGCCCTATTTAGGGCCTGATAAGCTCATATGGGGACCTTCGAACAATGGCCAGTTCACAACAGCTTCAACTTATGCCATGATCATGGATTTTACTGAACCATTTGCGGATGGATTCTGGAAAGAAATCTGGCAATGGAAAGGTCCCCAGTGGATCTGATCATTCCTTTGGCTTCTTGCTCAAGATATACTACTTTCTAACCAACAACGCGTTCGCAAATAGCTTACTACCGAGCTTGCCTACCATCTCTGTCAAGTTGATGAATCCTCACTTCATATCGTCTGTGACTGCGTCACTGCTCGCACGTTGTGGAATACTTTTCCCTCAGAAATGATTCCCCCCGATTTCTACACCTTGTGCTCCTAAGAATGGATGGAAAGGAATCTTCACAACCACCAGTTAATATCTGGGTTCGATTGGCCTATTATCTTCGGGGTCGCTTGCTGGCTCCTATAGACCTGGAGAAACAAAACCATTTTCGAAGACCACTTCTCACGACCGGAGTACCCTGCTCAACACATTCTTGATTATGTCCAACAGATCTATTAGGCTTCAGTTTGGCAAGGCCACGCTACTATGGGATATAGACCTCGACTTGAACACCTCATCGGATGGACTAAACCCCCCAAAGCTAGGTGAAACTGAATATGGACGGTGCTTGCAAAATACCATCTTCTTCGGCAACAGCAGGAGATCTCATTCGAGATAGCACAGATGCTTGGCTTGGAGGATTTGTCCACAATATTGGATACTGCTTTTCTAATTCCGCAGAACTATGGAGAATCTTAAATGGCCTAAAGCTTGCGTGGGATCTTGGTTACCGTCGAATTAAACTCGTGATAGACTTCCTTGTGGTAGCCACTGTTCTATCATCTTATACTACAAGGACAATGACGCACAGTCCCCTCATCATGGGGATCAACGACATGCCTGCACGAAATTGGATTGTCAAGACCCGACATATATATTGCGAGGGCAATCAATGTGCAGATTGGCTTGCTAATATAACGATCCATTTCGACCTTGGCATTTCCATTTTGAATACCACACCTATAGGGTGCCTTCCATTCCTCTTAGAGGACATGGCTGGGATTTGTTTCCCGCGTCATATTATTTAACTTGCTTTGTATTTCATTTTATATAAAAAAGGGATACATTTACTTGTTTAGGTTATATTATAGTTCTTTGATAAAGGGATACATTTACTTGATAAGCCTCATCGGAGCTACATCACAAGTTTTCAGCCTATATACCATCCTATGCTTCTAAGAATATTACAAACCACAACATAACCAACACATCATTTTCAATCACACAAAACCTGAAAAAAAACTCATGTACTATTAAATCAAAACATATGTGGATGTTAGTTGGACGACTTACTTGGATGGACAAACAATCGTAGAGTACAAAGAAAAACGACAAGGTTGGTGTGTTATTGACGCTCTAAAACACAAATTATAGCCTACAAAAAAGACAAATTCGTATTTAATATAATACAATATGATTAATTAATAGGCTAAGAGGGCCAATACATTCAAGTTTCTGTATTGATTACTTGCTTTGTCAAACTAGGATAAAAGTCTTTCTCATAGCCTAAGACTTTCATGTGTTGGGGATTGTAAAGAAGAGTGATATTTTTAGGAATGATAATAGACTCATTTCAATAAGGTATATAATAAGATTACGTATGGAACAATAATATACGCATTTAAAACATTTGATATCATGTGAGTTTCAATAGATTAATGAATATGGATCAATATGAACATATATGCATTTGTTTATTTTCGGGTTCAAAAGTGTATAAAGATAAAGTATTTTGTTATGTAATATTAATGCTTATTGGTTATATTACATTGGGGAAGTTGTGTCACTATATTAGAAAAGTGATACCAAAATATGCTTATGAAAACTAATTGAATTTAAAGGGAGCTAATGGAATGAGATCAATGAGAGAGACAGAGACTCAAAAAAAGAGAAAGATTGAGATTAAGACTTCCAAACAAAAAGAGAGTGGGAAAGGAAAGAAGTTGAGACCAAGCAAGAATTTAGATTAAATCTAAAGTTAATATTGAGAAAAATAAAGAAAAAACACTTTAATATGCAAAAGGGAGTAATATTACGAGGAATGAAACATTTTTTAAGTACAAAAGGTGTTTAAATGGATAAGAAAATAATGAAGCAAATATATGAGAATATACTACTCATAAGGAATGAAAGATTTTTTAAGAGGCACTATAAATTACAACAAAAGGGATGGTACATTTCAAGTTATTTAAAGGAATAATGATAATCCTTATAGCTAGAGCTTCTAAGTGAGAATAATTTCAAAAGCTAAAAGTAAGAAGTTTAAGAAGGGTTTCAATGGGGAGGTTGAAAACATACATGAAAATCAAGCTTTGATAAGCACATCAAAGAGCATATTAGAAACCTTATTGAATGCAAAGGAAGATCAAACCTTAATTAACATGTCTCAAGTTAGGATTGAGTATATAAACTTACTTTTTAAGGAGAGTTGTTAGTATGTTTATTTTTGTATTTTATTAAACACCATAAAACATTCAATAATTTTCTTCTTTATGGTACTAATTTTTTTTGAACTTAGTACTTAATTCTTTATAATCAAATGTTCAATTCTTTTATATATGATTTAATTTCATGATAAAATCTTCAATTTTTTTTATGTCTTTTAAGATTTTTAACATATTAAATTTACATTAATAGGAACCATAAAATAGTAGAAAATACATAAAACCATAAATGAATCGTTATAAATAAATAAAAACTAACTAATTAATTTAAATTAATATTATCTTCTACCACGATATTCAAAAAAAGGAATATTTATTCTCTAAAAAGAAATAACTAAAAGGATACAAATTTGTAATTTTTAACATAACAGAAACATTCACATGTAAAGAACATATAATCAATTCCAAAGAAAACAATTCAGGACTTTTGTCGAATACATTATGGGCAGCCACATTTCAACTTAAAATAACAAAACAATGCTATGTTTTCCCTTAGTTCAACAACAATAACACATATTTTGCACAATTCAACTATTATCATCACCAATTAACCCAAACAAATTAACAACAAACATCCCTCAATAACACAAATCCTATATGTTTTCGGCTTCAAGGACAGAATAAAATAAAAAGCTCAACCATACTCACCAAATAGAGAGAAAGCGCAGGGAGAAGATTGAATCAAAATGTCACAAAAAAGAGGAGAAGATAGGGCAAAAATGAAGGTGCTTTAATGGCTTTTCAAAAAATGAAGGGGAAGGTAATTCTAAATGGTTCGCACGTCTGTGTTAAAACAGATGCTGGGACAATGTCGTTCGTCATCCCACAAACGACATTATCTTAGCTAAAAAAAATTTCTCATCCGGTTTATTTGGTGATGAAAATATATTTCATCATCAAATGTCACCCATTTTGCTATGAAATTAAAATATCGTCACAAATTGTCCAACTCTTAGGTACCAAAATAATAAACTGTCGCTAATACTAAACCTTTTCATACAATTTTTATTCTCCTAAAATGATTAATAAAAAGTATATTACAATCAAATTTGTTCAC
>JANIPM010000005.1:12500019-12517126 GCA_027478405.1 Erythroxylum cassinoides
ACCGTTGCTAAATTACTCAATTTTAACGACAGAAATATGCTTTCCGTCACTAATTTCCAACGGTATATTTTCCGTCGCTAATTTTCAACGGTATATTTTCTGTCGGTAATTTATTACCGACGGCTATATTGTTCCGTCGCTAATGTCCGTTACAAATTTTTTCGGGACAAATTCCCTCCAAATTTAGTGACGAATATTAGTACCGTCGTTAAATCACTCAATTTTAGCGACGAAAAGCATATTTTCATCGCTAATTATCGACGAAAATTTTTCCGTTGCTAAGTTTCCGTCGCTAATCTACATTTTTCTTGTAGTGCAAGCATTAGTGTTGAACCTTGTTCTTATCCTTCACTTGCTACTTCCATTTTTGATTGTCTTCACCATCTTACCACTAGAAAACCTAACCTACTCCACCTCCATTTGTGATGATTGTATATGTTGGAAGGAACTAGGTTTAAGAGAGATCTTGAAGAGTTTGAAGAATATCAAAGCTAAACAAGTAAGTTAAACATTGTTCTTCATGGGTTCTGTTAAATGAAACTAGAATGATGAGTAATGTATGATTGATGACTTGATTATGTGAATTTTTATATATATATCGTAGGTGATGAGAAATTGATGTAATTTTCTTGCTTTTTTACATTCTTGATGATGCTTGATGATTGATAATTCATATATTGTTTTAGAGATGTTTTAGAGGTTGAATGATCAAAATAAGGGTGTTAGATTGAGTGCAGAAAAGTGCTGGTGAATGGTATATGTACATGTTCTGCTTTTGAGTTGGTGATCAAATATAGATCATGACTGATTTGTGAGTGATATTGAGTTGAAATGGAGTTCAGAATGAGGAGTAAATGAAGTAGAAGATATGATCTTAGTATAAGATGTGTTAGGGTAAAATCTGAAATCAAAATTGGAAGATGATTTGGAAAATGTAGCAGTAGTATGTTCACTGAGCATGCTTCAGTCTTTTAACCATAACTTTTTCTCTAGTTATCCAAATGAGATGATTTTTAATTTGGATTAAATAGATACGTATAGTTACATTTTTCATGCAGAAGTAGAATTCAAATTCTATCTAAAAGAGTCTCAAAATCTGACCTGAAATTGAAAAACTGGGTATGCATCTGTCAAAGTTCGTCGCGCCAAACTCCTTCTTCGACACAACGAACTTGAAAGATTTAGCTAGGATTTCTTTCGGTTAAAGTTTGTCGCAGCCAACTCTAGGTTTCTCTGCAACGAACTTGTGAAAATTTCGTCAGAATTCCTCTCTGATGGAGTTCGTCGTGGTGAACTTTTCTCTACACTGAACATGTTTCGGTATTTTGGGCATATCTTGTTCTGTAGTTATCCATATGGAATGATTTTTGATTTAGAGTAAACTAAAGACATAGAGATACAAATTATCTGAAGTAATAAATTTCCAATTCGGTCTCTAAAATATCAATTGGGTTATGAAATTAGATTCAAAGTGTTTGTTTGAGGTATAAACCTTAAGTACAAATTTTACTTAGGTGAGTTTTGATATAAGACTGATAAAGTGATGAGAATAATGGAAAAATATCTGGGATTGTCATGAACATGCATTGTACATATTCCATATACACACATGTGCATAAATGAATGCTTATAATTATGCAAAGTCATTAATGTGTGTGTAACGTAATTTCGATGTGCAGGATAAACATTCGCATCCAGACACTTCTAGATCAAAGAAGTAAATGCTAGTATGGAGCGTACTGTGAGTAACCTAGATGGTTTCTCTCGATTAATAGTTTGCTTTGAAAATATGTTTTAAATGATGATATGAATGCGAATTGAATTCGTGTTGATGCTGAAAAATGAAGGTCCAAGATTTGATGCATGTATGTGATACTGAAGTGCTACTTGTGTGTGAATTTGATGAAATACGTGATACATGATTTGATTGTCAAATGTCGGACCTAGTTCTGGAAGAAAACCGTGAATATGCATATAAATGCAAAAGTGACACTCAACATTATGCTAAATGCTGGACCACGATCCGAAGATGAATGTGAAATTGAATGTGAATCCGAAAGTATGTGATAGACTAAAATTACGTGGATGTGATGCATTCCATTACATGAATGCATGAAATATAAAGGCAGTTGTGACCGGAGTCGCCACCGAAAAAGAGCTTAAAGCTCAGAATGTGAAAAAGAGCCTAGAGCTTAAAAAGAGTATAAGAGCCAAAGGCTCACTATGTAAAATGAGCCCTGTATCTCCAACAGATAAGGGACAGTTATAAATGAGCTCGGTATCCACAATGGATACGGGATAGTTAAGCACTCGGTTACAACAACGTAATAATTGGAAAAGAGTCACATGAGCATTTCATATACATTTTAATAAGTATGTCTGATTGTTTGAAATGTGAAATTACCTTACTTGTAAGTGAGAATGTGACATGTGATGAATTATGCTAAATGCAAATATGTGAATTACATGTTACACGTATTGACATGTTGCATGAATTGAGTGAACCATCGATGATGGTTACCTCATCGAGTTTGTAAAACTCACCCAAAATTTTTAATATTTTTCAGGCTCTAAAGAGTTACACCATTAGACAAACGGGAGTATACACTACAATCGAGTAAGTGATTAAGGTCGGGATCAATTCATGTCTGCATTTGTTTTCTTTATTTTGTATCAAATAAAGTCTTCCATAATTATTGTAACTTGTATATTCGAGCAATTATGTTTTGTAATAACTTTCCATATTGGGGATGTTTACAAATGATTTTGCAATGTAATGGAATTATGACTACAAGTATTCTGTATTTATAATGGGCCCAAATGGCTATTAAAATTCTAATGATTGTATTACTGTGAGTGAAAAAGTTTATGATTAAAATAGGTCATTTCCGTTACTGATTTCTGCATTTCAAATGACTATGGAAATGCTTATGTAACTCTTTTCCGATTATGACGTTGTTGTGATCGAGTACCTAAACTATCCCATATCTATTGTAGATACTGGCCTCATTTATAATGTCTCTTAGCTATTGGAAATATAGAGCTCATTTTACATAGTGAGCCTTTGACTCTTATTCACATTTGGAGCTTAAAGCTCGTTTTTGGCGGCTACTAAAGTCACAACTTTCATTATCTGATCATGCATTCATGTATTGAATGCATCTCTCATAATCAATCATGTCATGAAACATTTAGTTCATCACATTCACATACAAGTAGCACTTCAATACCTCATTCACATATCACAATCATTGGACCTTCGGTCTGGAAATCAACACAATTCAATTCACATTCATGAAGCAATTCAAAACATAATCTAACACAACAAATAATTGAGTACAACTGTCTAGGTTACTCACAAGTCATTCTGAAGCTAATGTCTGAAAGTTCAGACAACTTCTAGAGGTTGACGTTCCAGTTACTCCTCTATAACAACAATGTACACATATCACAAATTGGCACAATTGTAAGTGTTTTACAATGCACATGTATTTATATAAAATATGCACAATGCATATTCATGACAATCTCGGGTGTCTATCCATTATTCTCGTCATGTAAACATTCATATTTCAAAACTCACCTAATTATCATTCATACCTCAATAAAACCATTAAAATTCAATTTCATAACTCATTGGTCAAATTCAAGATTTTTCTTGATACACGCCTTCGGGTCTACAGTGCCTAACTAATCTAACCATGAAAAGAAGAAATTTGGCGATACTCTCTTCTTAAAAGTTGTTCTCCTATTTCTTAAGTTTCTAATGACACCAAAATCATTCAATTTGGTTTATAATTCGAAAGTTATACTCCATTTATTTTTTACTGTTAATAACCTAAGATAATATTATGTAATCAACTTGCATGAATTTTTGCACTTCTCTCATGCACGTTTTTATTGATCTTTCAACTCCAAAAATCATTTTAACACTACCTTATATCATTTTGATCATTAAAACCAAAAAATGAACAAATAACCATCTCCATATCTATATTCACGGCGAACATGAAAAATGTCCATTTTGATATGGTCATTCAATGACAATTAAATCACCAAATTTCTCTTATAAACCTACAACCCATAAGGATTAACAAGATACTTACTTGATAAAACTCCAAAATCTTGAAAAACTCTAAAAAGCCCTAACTCTCATGCACCCACATACATCATCTTGAAGGTGGTTTAGGTTAGGTTTTTCTTGAGGCAGAAGAAATAGATAACGAAGTTGGAGTAGCAAAAGGTAGATGAAAGCAAGATACAACTCTAGTGAAGGTTTCAGTGAATCAAAAGTCCATGAAGGAAAAAGCTTGCAGAAGATAGTTTTGAAGAAAAGTCTAAGTCAAAAAGTAACTTATTCTTTCAAGTATAAAAGAAATGTGAAATGGGTCTGTTAAGTCAAGAAGACTTCACTTCTTCAATTGATTTTGATGAAAGTCAACTAATAATAATAGTAGAAGTGTGTGAACTGTTTTGATGAATTTCTTAAGTTTGCAGATAAATATATATGGCACAATTCATCAAATCAAGACGATACTTAAGTAAAAGCTAAATAAGATGGAGCATTTAAGATGGATCAGACGAAGTGATTAAGTCTGAGATGGATTAGACAAAATGACTAAGTCTCAGATGAATCAGACAAAGTGATTAAGTCTGAGATGAATCCAAAAAAATGAGTAAGTCTCAGATAGATAAGACGAAGTGATTAAGTCTGAGATGAATAAGACAAAATACCAATTTTATTTTGCTTGTTTACTTTTAGTTTCTTTTAATTAAAAATCTAAATTCAATCCTAGGGCTAGATAATAGAGGAAGGGTAATTACTAGTATTCATCATCTTCGTGGGATCGACCTGTACTTGTCGGTATTAGTTACAACTATGTTGTGCACTTGCGGTTATTACAATATTAACTAACTAACAAAATAAGTCAAACACATATGTATTATATATATTAATAAAAAAATTGGAATATAAAATTGATAATCATCTTTAAATATTTTGTAATAACTAATTTTATATTATTAAATATGTACATAAATTTATAGTTTACAGTAGTAAATTATTAGAAGACATGTTTCCCCATCCATCAATTTTGTCAATCAATAATGTAAATATAATGATTTCTTTGTAATATATGTACATTAGGTTTTAATTATAAGTCCACAAAATTATATCATCTTACTAGTTTGATCACTTAAACTATTTTATATACAAAAAAGAAGCAATATCATAAGAATATTGCTAATAAGTAAGAAGAATGTTATACACTAAATTTATATTTACTTTTCCATTTAATTATCATAAAACATAAAACAAAATTACTTAAACAAATTATCATGTAGATAAATTAAGAATCTCATGTATGAATGGAATATTTTGATAATAGAAAACTTTTAGTGAACAAAAATAATGAAAACATTCATTATTGATTGTAACTTAAAAATTTTAAAAAATAAAACAATTTTAGGTTATTTATCTAATTTTATAACAACATCTCAACTCTTTCTGTTAAATATGTCTGTATAACGATCATGTACTATATGTATTTGAAGTATTAATTAGTAAGTGGGATGCAACCTAACAATTTAAGTTCGTCCTATGAATATAAAGGCTTTCTAAATAGAAAAAGATATTGTTGGTTTATACCTTGCAATCAATCAAGTGGTTGTAGTTTAGTGACATAATTATTTAAAGGCATTCTTTGTATTTTACATATTCATATTTATATAATAAATTCCATGCAAAAAATATACATTGCAAATGAAATTATAATCATATCATAATTATGAGATTCATTGTTCCTAGTTATTTTTCTATTAAGCTAGGCATTGATAGAGCATACAAGACTAACACACATTATATTTGTTTCATATAAAGGAAGTAGTCTATCTCAACTATTAAAGTATGGAAATGCTTAAATAAATGTATGGGTGCTTATTAGAGGCAAGTTCATTTAACTAAACCCATATGAGAATTTTATTTGGAACATTACTAATATATCTATGCAAATTCTCATTATTGCAACTATATAAATGATCCTTTAGCTTGAGATCACCAAAGTATCTCATATAGGGATTACTGCATTTTGATAAACCTATTCTAGTCAAGGGTATCTCATTCGATAGTCATTGGATATAGATTGAACTATATATAGATAGTTGAGTGATCAATATAGAACTTATCACCCAAAAGTGATTAGGGAGAATGTTCCATTATTTTATATTAGTATTGATTTAGGAAATCTTTGACTAAGATGGAATGAAAATCTGTAAAAAAAATTCATAAATTTCATTAATAAAATCAATTACCAATGGTGGTATATGATTGGAATCAAATAAAGAGGACATATTCCATGCTCTATATGTAATTAGAACATTATATGTTAAAATGATTGAATTATATGAAAAATTATTCCTAAATATTTAGGTGGTTATAATGCAATGCTAGACACAAATCTTAATTTATAGACATAAATTATTTAATTGGAGAATTAAAGATAAACTAAAATAGTTTAATTTGTCTAATTCTAAATAAAATTTAGGGTTAGAATTTATATTGATTACTAGCATATTTGAGAACCTAATGCATCACACATAAGAACGTGTTGAAAAGAGAAAAGGTGTTTTAATCAAATTAGACTTGATTATAATATCTGGGAAAATTTATGATTAAATATGAGATATTTAATAAATAATAACCAATATAGGATATTGGTTCTTATTTGGGCATAATTGGTCTTTAATTATAATTATAATTTAATTTTACTTGAAATTAGAATTTTATTTCAATTAACTAACTACAAAGTCCAAAAGCTAATATAAACATGCTTAATCACCAAGGGAGCTTGCACTTCTTACTTAACCCTCTTTGTAACATTTATTGAGTTCTCCCAATATATTCTATAGATACAATTAGAGGTTGGACACATGTGCCTACGATGGTTGAGATGAGCTAAATTTGGAAATGTTTCAAGAGAAGCAATAAGAAAAAGATCAAAATTTGAAAATAAGGTACGAATTATGATTAATATTTTATTATGTTTTATGTGTTACTCATGTTATAGAATTTAAGTGATCTTGGGTTTCAAAAAATCATAAAAATGGTTTTATAATTATTCAACAACACTTCGAATTTAATCCCATATTGATCTCCCAATATTGGTTTAAAAGCCAACTTTTGATTCTATAACTTGATTAAACTATTTAATTATTATTAGCTGTAAATTTTATAATTGAATTAAATATCCTAATCTTCGATTGAATTAGATTGAACTTCATCTGAAAAAGTTTCACACTAATACCTTTCAAAACCTAAAAATCATATTTATATATGATTATTTTAATTTGAAAGGTTCAACTTATAGAAATCTAGAGTTAAGAATTTTGGAATTTTGATTTTAGAAATTCAAAACCACAAGCTTTATGAAATTTAAAAATGTTTATAAAACCAAAATTATAGAAATTGAAAAAAACCCTCAAAGACATACCATAGTTTTAGGTTAGCATGGATTGGCGGGCTAGAACAATAAGAAATGTTTCCTTTTCATTTAATGATATGCCTTAGCATTTGCTTATGGACAAGGCATGTTCACTCAGTATTATTGATGGCTATAAGATTCATAAACATGTGTTATAGGCATCAATATTGAATGCACATAAATTTTATATTTTATAAGTATAATATTTTACATGCAATTTTGTATTTAATGAGGCTATTTGAAATTAAATCCCTTGTTAAAATATTATGCACACATTGAGAACGTGATTAATGACTTCCATCCTCGATGGCTCACTCAATCACAAAACACATACAGATCATACAATCACTTAATTTCAAATCATTTCAATCATAATCAAGTAGCATCACATATCATTTTAATCACTTATTTCACAATTCACATTCAGAGCAATCACACAGTTCATTTTGTTCATTTGAAACATACATATCAATTTTCATATGCAATGCATGTGAGACTCGCTTTCATTTATTACTTTGTTGTGACCGAGTGCCTATAACTTTCCCATATCTATTGTAGATACTAGGCTTATTGATAATTGTCCCGTATCTATTGTGGATACTGCACTCATTGATAACTGCCCCGTATCCGTTGGAGATACCAGGCTCATTTTACATAGTGAGCCTTTGGCTCTTTTTCACATTCTGAGCTCTAAGCTCTTTTTCAGTGGCTACTCCAGTCACAACTACCTTTATCTTTCATGCATTCATGTAATGAAATGCATCAATCACATATGATCAACTTTTCACTCTCACATATCATCGGACATTAGTCCAGCATTCAACATTAAAGTTGCGAATCATTCTTTTTCATTCATATGAATATTCACATTTTTCTTCAGAACTAGGTCCGACATTTAACAATCAAGTCATGTATCATGTATTTCATCAAATTTACATACAAGGAGCACTTCAATATCTCAATCATACCTCACAATCATCGGACCTTCTGTCTGGAAATCAACACAATCTATCACATTCATATGATCATTCAGTAGTCAATCAATACAAAAAATTCAAACAGAACAAACAATGAAATGAAACCATCTAGGTCAACTCACATTACACTCCAGATTAGCATTAGCTTCCATGATCTGGAAACATCTGAATGCAGACGTTTATCCTGCACATCAAAATTAAGTAATACACACATTGCACACACACATTAATAACTTTACACGATTATAAGCATTTATTTATGCACAAATGTATATACGGACTATGTACAATGCATGTTCTTGACAATCCCGAGTATATTATCAAATTTCATATCTTATCCACATTCTCATTTTATAACTCAATTAGTCGTCATTTCATTTTTAGCATTATTTTCTCTCATAAAATCAAATTCTCATTGACTTTAACTTTAACTTGGTATTCATTACTCATTTCCTTTGAATTACAACCACAATCATATGAACCCCTTCATCTCCATTATACACGTCCTAGGAACTTTAATACCAACAATTCATTCACTATTATTATTCTAACATTATATGATCATACAATATCCAAACTCTCATTCTTTCTTATAAATTCTCTAAAATTATAGACCTTCGAGTCTATTTTTCATGATCAATTAGACAATGAAAATGAAGTAATTTGGAAAATTTTTCTTCTAAGAAATGTTCCCCATTGTCTTAAGTTTCTAATGCCAATAAGATCATTCAATTTGGTTCAATATTCCAAAAGTTATACTCCAAATAATTCGGACCGTTCTTTAACTATAACAGTATTCTGTACCCAACTTCAAGTCAGATTTTGGAACTCTGGAGACAGAATTGGAATTAGATTTCTTCATAACAATTGTAGCCCTATGTCTCTATTTTAATCTAATTGATAATCATTATATTTGGATAACTACATAATAAGCTATGCTAAAAATACAGAAGCATGTCCAGTGATAATACTCCAGTCATGAAGTTCTAGGATTGTTCATCATTTTTGTCCCAATTAAATCAATCAATCTCTTCAAAATGATTTCAGATGGCTATAATTTTCTTTTTAGATGAAGATCAATGTGTTACGAGTCCAATGGTTCAAGTCCCATTTCATTTGGAGGTCGGAAGAAGAAGTTATGACCAAAAGAGTGAAGGATGTTCACATCAAACCACTTCAGTAAGCATTCAACGTCACAATCAGGCATAAGCACGATTGTGAGATTCAAGTTGACACAAGCACGATTGTGCTTTTCCAGACTTCTCCAAAAAGTCACGATTGTGCAGAAGCATGATCGTGTAACTCCTCTTTTCTTCTCCAAATTCACGCACTGTAGAGTCTCTTCTTCTCAAAATAGACCTTTGGGTCAATCTTTCATGGAAATGTTGACAAGAAAAATGAAGGATTTAGGCAAAACACTCTTCTACAAAATTGTTCCTTTATGTCTTAAGTTTCTAATGAAACTAATTTCATGCAATTTGGTTCAATATTATGCAAGTTATGCTAAAATAACTACAAACTATTATAAACCACGACAGATTCTACAAACTCAACTTCGAGCTAAATTGTGAAACTCTTAATGACAGAATTCAATTTCAATTTCTTCATGAAAATTATAGCCATACGTCTTTATTTTAATATAAATTTAAAATCATCCTATTTGGATGTCTATAGATCAATATATGGCTAAAATACATATGCATATTTAGTAAAGACACTGCATCTGCATATGTTCCAGCACTCTTCATCATCATTTTCATCTTAGTTCATCTCTTTTGCTTAGTCTATCTCTTCTAACTTATTTCAACCTCCATTTTCGACTTCATTCAACCCAACACTTTCAAAAATAGACCAAAAACTAAGAATCAACACTAAATATCAAAAACATCATATATTCACGCATCTTCTTTATTTCTGGATTTTCTTCTCTCTCATTTTTCTGCACTTTCATCTTATGTACAATTTTTCCATTTTTATTCTTAAAATTTGTTTTAATTCACTTTCCCATATTAGAACATCATCTTACAACTATCCCTTAACTCTAAATTCATTTTTAATCATTGTTAAAAACGCTCAAAATGCTCAAGTATACACAATGAAAAAAATAGAGCATACACGTATATATATATCAACCATTCTCTAAAAATTTCTGCACTCATTTCATTCATATTTTCATTGATCTTTCAACTCAAAAATCATTTTAAAACACTCTTATGACATATTAATAATCAAATACATAAAAACCACAAATCCATCTTTTCATCTTAAACCCATGGTAATCATGAAATAATCATTTTCTCATGATCATGTAATGACAAATATATAACCAAATTTGATTCATATTTCTACCACTCATAAGGATTTACATAATAATTGCTTGATAAAACTCCAAGTTCTTCAAGGTATAAAGAAGCTGTAACTCTCATGCACCCACGTACATCATCTGGAAGGTTGACAAGGGGTTCGGTTTTTCTTGGGGTAGAAGAAAGAAATAACAAAGTGGAAGTAACAATAGGTAGAGGAAAACAAGGTTTTTCTTTAGTGAAAGCTCGGTGAATCAAAAATTCTAATAAGAAGAAGAAGCTTCAAGAAGAAAGCCACCAAGAAGATATTTTAAGACAAGACAAAACAGTGTCTTTGTCTTTCAAAGTTAAAAGAAACGTGGGCCTAGGATTTGGACACTTGTCCAATTCCTAAGACTTTAACTAGTTTCTCATTTAATTAGTTCAATCATCTCTAAACCTTACTCTAAATGTCTCCCAATTTTCAATATTATTTTCTCACAAATTCTAAAATCATCTCCAAATTTTCAATGTTATTTTCTCAATAATTTCTAAAATCATTTTTAACAATTCTCCAATATCATCTGTTTCTTATTTCTATTTTCTGTCGTCAATTTACTTGCCAAGTGGCATTTTTCCTAGTTTAATACTATTCAACATTTTTGAAATTTATTCCTAGAATTCACCAAAAATTCAAAATCACTAAACACACTTTTCAATTAAATTTTCAGTACTCATAAACCACAATTCTCAATTAAATCACCTTTCATATATAAGTCAATTATACCCAGAATGTCCATGAATGCATATACAATCATTTTAATATATGCAAAAATTTAAATTCACATGCGTGTATGCTAACAATATGCATGAGCATGAAAATGCAATTTTCTTAATCTCTCATTGATCTCACATGTACTGTATTTTTGGGTTCTAACTCTTAATATGGGAACGAGATGTTACATTTCTCCCCCCTTTAATAAATTTCGTCCTCGAAATTTTTATCTAATTGATCAAAAAGTTAGGGGCATGTTTCCTCATATGTCTCTCCTTTTCCCATTTAACTGTCATCACTCGAATATTTTCCTCCATTTGACTATAGTCAATAGAATCACTTGGTCTTTCAATCACTTATTTAGATATTCACTTTCTTAATTGGTTTCTCATTGTGTTTCAGATTACTTACAATTTTTCACTTCATGTGTCGACAATACATCTTTGTTAGATCATATTAATATTGCTTAGCATTTTCTCATATCACTCATTATGAATTTGAGAGATCTTTATTTATAATACAACTCATAATTTACTGGTCCTATGTTCTCAATAACTTCATGTGGACCAATACAATTCGAGCTTAGTTTATCATTTTTTCTTGTTTGAGCACATCTTACCAAGGTGGTATTGTTAGAAACAATTCATCTTTCCTTTAATAATTTCCATTTCTTCAATGTTAATACACTCCACTCTTATGTCTATTTCACTATATTCCATAACCTTGATGTTGATCCATCAAATTCATTTATCTTTCATAAGCCACTTAATTTCTATTACAGATTCATTTCACATACTAACAGTATCTGAAATTTATTTTGACCTTTTTAACCATTTTTAGTCCCTCCTAATTTCAATGTAAGGACGAACGACTCTTTTTGTCGTATAACACCTCTTATAGTATTCTAATGATAAAAATATGATAATGATTGTTATGCTTGTAGTCAATTAGAACTATATATTGATTTCATGTTCCTATTAACTCCAAATATATAAGCTTTAAGCATATCACCAACAGTTAGGACTGTTGGTAATTCAAACATTCAGTCACTTGTTTCTACATCCTTGGCAACTAAATACCATTTCGGCGTATTCCTACTAGGATGTCTAGTTTAGGTTGTTACTTGCTTTCTCTAGTAATCTCTTTGCTCAATCATTTTTATCGAGCACACATTCTTCTTATTTCAATCATAAAATATCATTATTCCTATTCAAACTCAAAAATTCAGATTCATTTTCAATTCTTCTATAAGATTCATAATCTTGAATTCTCAGTTTTTTGCTTTATTAATTCTTTCATATGAAACTGTTCTTAAATTTAATAGCTAGGAATACTTTATTTTGCCCAAATTATATGCTCTTTATTTCGCTAGATTTGGTAACCTCAATATCTGAATTCATGCTTCCCTGTTATTGGGATTTCTGTTTAATGCATCAGATACAACACTAGCTTTACAAAAAAATATTCATTTGTACAATCATAATCTGTAAGTAACTCTATTCATTGTCTTGGTTTTATATTCAATCATTTCATACTTAATAATTACCTCAAACTTAAATGATCTGTACATTTCTAAAATGTCTCTGTTGTAACATCCTGTCACCGATGGGGAAGATAAAATAGTAAATTTGGATTGGGTTGTGACTTTGTACACAAGATTGTGTATGCACTCGTGACAATTCTCGATTTTTGGTGTTTTTGTGAAAAATGTGAAATTGTGTAGTTGATAGATAGAATTGGAGTGATTTATGTGAATTCTGCGGAATATTGAAAAGTGGGTACAGATGAGATTTCCGGTACTGAAAATGACTGTTCATTTGACACTCCAATTAGAGACATGATTTAGGAATTTTGTTTTAGCTTGAGCTATTGAAATTTGGAAAGTTTTATGAGAGTCAAAAAAATAAATAAATTGCTTGTATTGGAAATTGATGGGCATGAAAACGAGTGACTCGGAAAGATGTTGAATTTCAATTCTGTCCCTAAGAGTCGGAATTTTTGAATTGAAATAGTAAAGTTATAAGATTTGGTATGAGGGCAATTTGGGCAAGATACTTAAGAGAATAAGGGTTAAGGTTAAATGAAGAGGGTAAAATGGACATTTCATAATTATAAATGGTATAAAAAGGAAATTTGGTTTTGGAAATGGGGAAGGAAATGAAGATGCCGTGAAGAAGAAGAGGAGGAGAAGAGGAAAGGAATTTTCGATGGAGTTATGAAGAGTTTAAAGAATTTGTGAGCTAAATCAAGTAAGTTTAACCCTCCTTCTTCTTAAAGAGTTGATTGATTCCCGTTTAAAGTGTTAAAAGGTATAGATTTGGGTGTTTCTATGTTGGGTTTTAGGGTTATCGAATATGGATGGTTTTAGCTGTTTTGGTAAACAATGTGGGGTTAAAGTGGGTTGGAAATGGATTATTAATGAGGTTTAAGTGTTTAGAATGATTTATGTGTTGAATAGATTTGAAGAGTTGGTTTGAAAATGGTGAAAAACTGGATTCGGGGAAGGAGACGATTTGCACATCGCGGCGTACAAATTTGAGCACGCCGCACGCATGCAGGCCGGCACGTCGCGGTGCGTGCACGGACGCACGCCGTGACGAGAAGAAGGGAGCACGTCGCGGCGTGCATTTATGCCCTCGCCGCGGCAAGGACCCCTTTTTCCTGAATGATTATGTTTTGGTTTTTAAATCATAACTTTTTGTACAGATTGTCAAAGGAGATATTTTCTGATTTGTTATGAACTAGAGACAAGGGTCTCTATGTTTTATGAAAAAGGGAAGTGTTAAACTAGTCTTTGAAGGTTTGAAATATGGGATAGTAGTTTAGTGTAACATATGGTCATGTTGGAGAATAACTTTCGGATGTCTGAATCGAATTGACTGATTTGAGTATCAATTGAATTCTGATATTTAAGGAAGACTTTGACGGGGAAAATTTTGGGATAGTGTCGGGAATGTTACGAAAGTGCATGATATGTATTTGTCGTAAATTGCTACATGAGTTCTGATTGGGCAATGTGTAATAGAAGGGGACAAGATCAGTTGCGTCTGCATTAGTATCTGAACAGTTTTGTATGAGATTGTATTCCTAAATTTCTGTATAAATGTTTCAGACTTGTCTTAAATTACTGTTTCTGTAAAATAGTTATTATGCGTGTATGATTCAAAGAAACAAAAAAAATTTTATACTGTGCTTTGACTGAGTGATGTATCATGCCACCCTCGTAGGGCACGGACTCGGATGTCACCATCGATGTAGGGTCCGGGTCTTACGGGAGTTAGGGTGTTACATTTAGGTGGTATTAGAGCCCAGAAGTACGAACTTACATGGGCATTTCTGAATATAAGTCAAATCGTATACAGTAAAGACATGTTATAGCAGACACTGGCGATTGATCCCTAATCTGAGTCCTATGAGAATGATTCTTGCACATGAAAAAGTGTTAAGCTCATGTGTTAACTGTTTCAGTGTGAAAAGAGAAACGAAATATCGGTATTTGAACCAATGGGGATTATGGGCAATTGGAAATGGGAAGAGTAAAACTGTTAGAGCGCGAGGCCCGAGAGGCCGAGGCCCGAGAGGCCAAGGCCCTTTTTAGGACGCGAGGCCCGAGAGGCCGAGGTCCTGTGGACGCAAGGCCCGAGGGGTGGTCATAAACCCTTGAATGTGATATGAATGTGAAGAAAGTGGCATGGGCTGATTTAGGAAAGAAGTGATATCGATTGAGTAACAAGATTGAAAGTGCATAAATTGGGTTGTAAGAAAACAACATTTGCGATAGTTTGGAAATATTAAATTTGTACATGAAAGGAATATCGATAAAAAGTGACAAGAGGTACAATTGAGCATAAAAATATGATTATGGTTGATCAAAAGCTCAGTGAGGATTAGGTAATTGTGATTCAAATGAGAATAAGGCAAGCAAAGATTCACTAAAATTGTGTTGATAAGAGTAAGATTGAATGTATCGTAGTGTAAGTGAGTAAATTGAGTTAAAAGAAAACGAAATGTGCCATAGTCTGGATAGGGTCAATGTATACATGAGAAGAATATCGGTTAATATGATTAGAGTGTGAATTTGTATATGGATATGTCAATGAGAGATAAAAGGTCAAGATGATCAGGTATTATGATTTTGACTTGTATGATTGATAAAATGGGAATAATAGGAAACGAGAAAAAGTACGTGATCTGATAGGGTAAATCTAGCTTCACTGTCTTCGTGTTAGTGTGTATTATAGAGTATCGAAATGGGAACGAAATGCTTTGTCTTCGAAGGAAATAGAGAAGTAAAGTTATTGACAAAATGAAGTGGTAATGGAGTGATTAAAATGTACAAGCCAGGTTAAAAAGGAAATAACTATAGTAGACGTGGTTATGAATGTGACAATAGTAGGATACTAAGAGTGTTTCCTTGATGCTTCTGCTATTATAAGTCTGAATGGATTGAGAATATGTGCATGAACGATGAAATAATAGGAATATGATATTACAAATGTTGGAACGTGATTCCTGATAAGTGACTAAGGGGAACAATTAGGTATGTGCTTCGATTTGAATGGTTTTATGTATGCACTTTTGGAAAAGATGATAACTCAAAGGAGAAGAGTGAAAGCACTCAAAAATGTTCTTGACGAGTTGTTATTTACCAAAAAGGGAGTTAAATAATGGAAAGCCGAAAAGAATTACTGTCAATATGTGTATTAGTATGAGGAATGAGTGCAGAGCAAAAATTTGGGTTACCATATTACAAGGTGAACCCTACTTATGGGCAAGAACCAGAATAGAAATGTTATCTAGACTGCATGGGAATTTTGATGAAATCTACTGGGTTGTATAGTATAAGAAATTACTTTATATTTCTTTGAACCTTAGTATCAAGGATACTTTGATCGGAGAAGACATGATACAGAGTGATCTTATTAAGATAATAGAAAAAGTGGAACAATTGATTTTTTCTTGATATATCAAGAATGAACTATAAGTACATATGGACAAGAGGTGAGTGATTATATTGAGATTTGTTATAATAGTTTTGATCAATAAGGGTAGGCTTTCCATGACCAGTAATGGAGATTATAAGCTCTTCTTGCAATTCAACAATAGAATCTGGTAATTCTTTCACTGTCTAAAGGTCGAAAGTTCCTTACCTGATACAATCGGGTTGGTTTCTGGAAGAAACGGATTGCCGCAAAGAGGATTGTCGGAGTATATAATTTTTGTAAATAATGTGAAATATCTAAGCGTGTAAGGGTATTTAGGAAATTCAAGGAGATATTTTGCGTATGTGAGGAGAATTTTGGTCTGTATCATAGGTTATGGAAATGTGTTGGGAACCATAAATTCTCACTTTATGTTAAAGGGTTCCAACACAGGAAGTTATGATTCTAGACCGACTGAAAATGTGGAGCAATAGATATGAATGAACAAACATTGTATGAGTCAATGAGAATTGAGGATAACATGTGATCATACTACTGCGCCGAGGTTTCAAGAGCTAAAAATAAGAGGTTATACTTATTAGTGTTAATTATGCTCTGATTTGATATTGTTATAAAAGGTTAATGGGACCTAAGCATAAGAATATCAATAAGT
>JANIPM010000005.1:12583415-12597758 GCA_027478405.1 Erythroxylum cassinoides
ACGAACTCGTAGACTAGGAGAGGTACTTCTGTCTCCAGACAACAACCTAGTAGCTTAACCACGTTTCGGTGGTTGATCTTCGACAATATCACCACCTCGTTGATGAATTCTTGGAGTTTCCCTTCATTCACTAACTTGGACTTCTTGATGGCCACAATTCTCCCATCTGATAACATTCCTTTATAGACTGTTCCTTGGCCTCCTTGACCAAGGATCCTATCTGCACTGTAATTATCGGTGGCATTTCCCAATTCCTCGGAAGTGAACACTTTTGTTTGCTCCAAATTATTGTCATTAGAACCCAACTGTTGTTGTAACAGCAGACCACCATTTCTTTCAAAATATTTTTGCTTTAGCTTTGCTGTCTTTCTTCTTTTCATAACCTTGTACAGCCACCATGCACCAAAGAACAACAACAGAAACCCCAAACCCGATGAACATCCTGTAAAACCCACAAAAGACATGTCTCTATTTAAACTTTCCACTATCAATTCTGATGGTATTATGATAAATTACATGGTATACAATCAAATTTACCTTATCCTTTTTGTAACAATACAAACTTCATATTTACCAAAAAAAAAAAAAAACAATACAAACTACATAAATGTTTTGAGTTGCAATGCAAGAAAAATATGAAACTGCATACCTATGAGTATGGCATTAAATGGAGGTTTTGGGTCTATAATTATAGACGTCGGATAGCAAATGGTGTTGTTGCCGTTGGCTTCATATCCATCAGGACAGGAGCAACTATAGCTTCCTGGTGTGTACATACAGAAGACACCACAGTAAGCCGCTGTCTTCAGATTGAGACAGCTATCTCCTGTGATTTAAGTTTTACTAGATCAGTGGAGTTGTTTCAGTAAGTCAAATTCTGGAGATAAAATGAAAACTAGAATTGGACACCATAAGTCAATACGATGATTTTATATGCTCTCTTGTCAAGAAACAAACCCAGAAAATATGTGCGCAGTAAGTCTTCAAGAAACAGATCTTTTGGGCCGTAGATATTCATGTTACAAATTTTTGTTGGTTGCCTTTCCTTTTGGTGACCATTTGTTAGTTACCTTTGACATGATAATTCTAAAGCAGGTTTTCTGGAAAGAAAGAACAGAGTTTTTGGAAACTTCATCTACACAAGGTATCTTCCTCCCTAATGTATCTTGGATAACAGGCATCGTACCTTCACAACCACTTTGGACGTAGCGGACAGAATCAGAGCTTAAAGAAGGGATCAATGATCCGCAAACACATAGATGACTAGAGCTTAACTGCTTCCAGCAGTAATCATTGAGACTACAAAAGGCAGATGAAGTTTCCGTTATACGACAATTCCCTTGAAATTTTCCCCACTCCAGAACTGCAGGTACATCTCCCATCTGTGGCACGAGATCAACATCAACTATGTCTTCAAACCAACGCTGGTCAACTACAAAAACTGTCTTATTGTTTGCACAGCTCCTATTCTGATCTGCTATCACCGGGATGATTGCTTCGTAGGACTTGAGGTAGGGAGGAATTGTTGTCTGACAGCAATTAAGGCCATAACAGCCCCTAGTTTTCCCAACACCACCAAGGCAAAACGGGGAACACCCACCAACGATTTCTGTATTATTTTGACGAAACAAAGCATTATTGTCACAACCCATGGCTGTGAATCGATTATAGGTGCTTGAATACATGAATGGGCTGCCAGACAAGTCAACCCCTGTCGGTGAGGGAAGGTTGTTGCATGATGTAGAAATAACTGGATTGTTGGCTTGAACTACACCACTCATAGAAACTCCCAGCAATTCCATTCCTGTTCTATTTAAGAATGGTTTTGGAGGGTTAAAAGAGTTATTGCATGTTACAGCAAAGTTATCGTTCATATAACAACCGACTCCAATTCCAAAAGGAAAAGGGATTGCAACATCTCCACAGAACTCTTGGCATCCAGGCTTTGTGAATTTTGCAGACACTGCAAGTACCTGTGTTAAGCATAGTACCAAGCTGACAGGAATCGGTAATGGGAACATCATGCGAGCTCCCCCTTGCTTCCCTTTTCTTCTACTTTTCGTGCCTAAAATTTTCTCTCTTTCCAAAGTACGTACCTTAGACTCTGCACAGTCTTTACATTGTACTAAAGTCGAAAACGCAGTAACCAAAACAAGTGGTAGCACTCTCTATCTTTTAATTAAAACTCACGAGTTCAAATTTTAAGAATAAAAAAATATGTTTAATTAACACTTTATTCTTTACGAGTTGACCAATATGAAAGTGAATAAATTAAAGATATTTTTCTACAATTGAAACTTTCCTAAAATACTTTGTAATCTAACTAAAAAAAATCGAAAACGCGGTACCAATGTCTCAGCATGAAGTGTCCTGGACCCCGCATTTATTTTTTTGATAAGGATGACTGACTTACGTCCATGAACAAGCCAAGCCAACAAGATAAACTGGGAAAGCCAGCCAAATTAAAGGAACTGGACTTTGCGTGTCACAGCCAAAGTATATACTCTTTCGTTTAGTTTGCTTTTGGTAGGGATACTATTAAATGCTATTTTGAATGATATGAATGTACCTTTGATGTTTCAGATAAGTCTCTGGTTGCAGTGTATCACTTTTCTATTGATGACTTTTCGTGTTGGCCCACATCATTTGTAGGGCTCAAGTGATGAAACTTATTATCGGCGATGACTAATTTCTAGCAATCACAATATTCAACGATGACTTTATCCTCTCAAACAAAAACCGTTCACAACATTTCATTTATTTCATCATTATTTTGTTCAGATCTTATTTTTCATATAAATTGAACTTATCTTTTAAAATCAAGTCATGAATTTTGTTTGATTTCAAAGTCATATGCCCTGGTGTTGGTATTCTTAACTATTTTACTTTAAGCCTTAAGTCAAACTATAAACTTCTAAGAATTCAACACACATTTTATTTTCTTTTTTCAACCAACCTTTCTTTTAAACTCACACCCAAGTTTATGTTTTTTTTTTCAATTGTTGAACTTACAAAATCCTTTTTTAGACTAGACCTAAGTAACCGCTTAGGCAAGTAAAATAGGATTTTTAACACCTTCTCTATTTTATAAATCGTCTCTAAACTCAGTTCTCTTATTTTAAATTATTGTTTTTTTTTGTTTTCTCTATCTTTCTTTGTACTTAAGGACATTATGGGTTTTTCTTTTGCAGCAAGCACTAAACCTTCTTTAGATTAGTTTCGTTACATTAGGGTTCTACGCCTTTTTCCCGATCTACAAAAGAGGAAAACCCGTCCTAAGATCTTTCTCTTTCAAGTTAGAAGATTGGCTCTCCTTAGTGAATTGTAGCCAAATCGATTCTATCTTTGAAGTGCCACTTGGATTGTACTTGGCAACTATTTAGTCGGCTTGGGACAGGCTTGCTTAAGCAGATATGTGAACACTAGTATTCCTCCTACGAGGAGGAAGAACCTGTTGATAGTTAGGTCTTGTAAATACTCACACAAAATCTCCTATTCATAGATCTGTAACTATCTTTGTACAGCTAGATACAAAATACTCTATTTTTGAAACAAAAATTAAAGTAGTCGATCTCTTATCCCTTTACCACCATGGAGGAAAAATCGAGCTATTAAGAGGAGTTGCAGCTTTATTTTTTTTCATAAAAATTTGATAAGATAGAATGGTGACTCTATCAAAAATATATTTTACTTCTAATCTCATCTTTGTCGAAGGTATCTAATAAAAAGTCAACATGATTGGAAGATGAAAATTTTCTAAACCATGCAACTCAAATGTGTTTAGGGATATACTTAGTTGATATGTCATTCATAATTATGATTAGGTTAGAGCTATATGAACCCCAATAATGACTATTCTTTGGGTCTGGAAAAAAATATTATATCTAATATTTTTATTTTAATATAAATACATGAAAGTTTTTTCTTTAATAAAATTTGTGTACATTTTTTATCACATTCACGTAAATATGTGATCTTAGTAAAATTTTACCTATATTAGAATTTGTATTATTATTATTTTTGTTTAGAACAAAATCATTAATTTGCAATTAGCATATTATTTTCATAAAAATATATGAATGAGAAATTGTAATTTATAATATTAAGTATGACTTGAAAATTTTGAAAGTTCTTTAAAAAACGAAAGATTCAAAGCATTCTTTATAATAAGGCTAGTTCTTTTTGTTTGTTATTGAATCTTGAAATTTTCTTTTCATGAAATCAAGCATCTTTACAAAGAAAGATATTCCAGATGGACTAATTAATAGCATAAAACAAGAAAATTTTTTACCTTCAAAATCTCTAATCCAACCTTTTTTATGAGACCATAAAAATTGTATGTTTGTGTTATTTTATGAGTTGTTGAGATAAATTATTTTTCACTTTAATATTTTAAAGTCTTTATATAGTTTGAATTTTGGAAAACGAAATTTTTATTAAATTATTTGTGATTGACATTTAATTCTTGAGAGAGTTAAGATGAGTTGATTATGATATAGTGAAACTTATTAGTCAAATATACAATAAAAAATAAATAAAATTTGACATTTTAAAAATGAATTTTGATTTGATTATTAAACTGAGGTGATTCAATAAGTTATGAAAATTTAAGAGAAATATAATTTTATCATAATACATTGGTAGTTGATATTAAGCTCAAATAGAAGAATTTAATGAAAGAATGTTATAGGTTTATTTTGTTATCATAAATAAACGTCATTCTCTATGATCATATCAAATCAAAGTGATTGAAGAGATTAACAAAAGTTGAGGAAATTTTATGTAACTATCAAGAAGACACCAAAAATTGATATCAGCTAGTTGAACCCCTTACCATTAGTTAGCCAATATCCACTAATCATTATTTTATAAACAGTTTGTGATAACTTCAATCATCATTTTTCACAAAAAGTGAAAGTAATGAGAAAAAGAGAGAGAGAAGTGTGCGTAAGATTTTAAGGTAGATATTGATGATTGTAGGAAAAATTCAAACAACAAATAACATAATTTTACAAAATGAATGAATCCATAAAAACACTTTATATTATAATAGGTAGTATATTCCAATTAGGGTTTCTAAGTTTCTTATTTGTAGGATTATATGTTTTAGATATTTGAATGGTCCATTTCTTTGATTTGGGGAGAATTACCAAAACAATCCTAATTATAGATAATGGGAAACTAGTCATTTTTTATTAAATTGATCCAATTGAGGTTTTTGCTCATATTTGAATTGTGTTTAATTAAGCGATTGGTGACATATCATTATTCTAGTAAGTGTAAAGTGTATACTTAAGTATACCTTGATCGTTGTGTGTGATTGCATTTATAATGTCAGTCCCTTATAAGTGTGGTTACCGTATGTTGTGATTGATATGTGTTATTTAACATGCTTTGAGGTCTTGTGGGGGTGATGTTGTTAGGTTGTGATGTAAGATGTGTCTAGTATAATGGTTGGATGAGACTTATGTCTGTATTAAATGGGGCTGATACCCTTTAGTTAGTTGGGACTAATATTTGATGCCATAATGGAGTAAATACCAAAAGCATATTTGATCCTTACCTTTGGTAGATATAAGGCCTTGTTTGTGATAATAACAACTTTGTTGTTGCATTTAATTATGATACATTATGAAATATTAATGTAATTTATTATTCTCTTGATATGTATTATAGAGATAGGTATATAGTCATATAAGCACGGTTGGTAAGGATTTGTGCATATGAAGTTAGTGAGATAGGATTTTAATTTTAGTTATTTATTATTAAGTAGATACTACTATGTTATATATTATTTCATGTGAAGAGTTCATAATAGAAGTATAGAGACCTAGGCAGGTCGTAAATGCAATTATTGTATAATAAGATCTAAGAGAGTTACTAAATAGAGAGAGATATTAATAACATTTATGGTTGTTTAAGAATTATTAAGAAAATTATTTTAGTAGGTATATAGCCTTAACTCGATGGTGAGTGTCGAGCGCGTAGGCCTTTCCATTAAATTGTACTATGTCACAAACTCAACAAAGTTGACTTAGACTTGAGGCATGATAAAGCTATATTAAGCCAACTTTAAGGTAGGATAAGATCCTAAGATGGGAGTAAAATGACTAGGTTAAAATGATTAAGTTATTCAACTATTTGATTTAGTTAAATGAGGGGAAAGAAAAGACTAGTAATAGACTTCCTAACTAGCTATTTTTAAGCCTAAGGCCCTAAGGTTCTTTTAAGCTCAAATTGGAGGTCTTTATTAGGCTAATATAAACTTGAGGTGTTATGCACACACATCACCCAAGTCATCAAAGTTATCTCCTCCATAGCCAAAAACACAATTAGTATGCACATTAGAATTAGCTATTTTAATAATCACACAATTTTACATTTAATACACATGCTTAAGTCCCTAAAACTCAATAATTTAATAAAATCCTCAATCCACCACAAGCATTAGATAGAGTTTTTATACATTTAACCTAATTCCAAATAGAGTTTTTGTACATTTAACCTAATTCCAATAAATTTAGGCATATAAAAGTTATTAATCAGACACTAAAGCCTTCAAACTATACAAATAATAAAATAGTTAATATGGAAAGCCTTAATTAATATATACTACCAAAATTATAAAGCAAATAATTGTCTAGGCAATATCTGAATTTTACTGAAGCTAAGAAAATTTACAAGAAGTATCAAAAATTATTTGCTTTCACATTCTTATAAATTCTTATTTTTCTCTATTTGTCATGAAATAAAACTAAAAAAATATTGATAAAATCAATAGTTTATATTTTTAAAATTGAAATTTGTAAGTTTGGTCGGTTGAGGCTAGTTAATCTTGCCAGCGGATGCTAACGGT
Source organism: Erythroxylum cassinoides (assembly GCA_027478405.1). NCBI lineage: Eukaryota > Viridiplantae > Streptophyta > Magnoliopsida > Malpighiales > Erythroxylaceae > Erythroxylum > Erythroxylum cassinoides. The sequence continues at coordinate 12,590,272 of JANIPM010000005.1, forward strand.
CTAGATGACAAGTATCAAGCTCAAAGTATATCCTTAAAAGTTGTAGACAATTTGTTATTTCTGAAAATAAATGCACTATAACATCTTAAGAAACGAATACCTTTTTGGCATTGTTTTTTAATCATTATTTAAAGCAAAACAATAATTTTGTAAGTGGTCATCTGACTGCAGTAGAGTTGTTGGGCAAATATGAAACTGATGGACTAGACTTCATCAATGAAGTAGCTACTATTGGTAGGATTCAACACATCAACATTATAAAAATTATTAGCTTTTATATAGCGAGCTTTAGGTTATAATTTCATGCCCATGGTTCTCTAGATAGTCACACATCTCCTAGAAAGGAATTAACTAACCTGAGTTGGGAAATTTTGTACAAGATTTCTCTTGGCATGGCTAGAGGGATTGAATACCAACATCAAGGTTGTGACATGCAAATCCTGCATTTTGACATCAACCCTCATAACATTCTTCTAGATAAGAATTTTGTACCCTATATTTTAGATTTCGGGTTCATTAAATTGTATTATAGAAATGACAACATTATTGCCCTAACAACTGTAAGAGGGACTATAGGATACATAGCTCCAAAGTTGTTCTATAGAAACATTAGCAGCGTCTCTTATAAAGCTAACATTAATAGCCATGGATGTTACTGCTAGAAATGACAGTAAAGCAACATAATGCAACTACTACAAAATCTACCCAATGTTTCACAACTTGGGTTTATCAAGAAATATGTAATGCGAAGCACACTAGGAATAACTGAGAAGTTGGTGATTTTATGGCTATAGTGTATATAAATTAAACCAAATGATCATCCTTCGATGAACAAAAGTAGTGGACATTATTAAAGCAAATATAAAGAGCTTGCCATTGCGGCCAAACCCTATTCTACATCCATTAGAAATGTCAGTAATCAGCAATAGAGCAGAATCATTGTCTATATCAATTTATACATCAATAACTAATATATATGTTAAACAACGATATTTTTGTAAAAACTGTAATACATTTTTCTCTCATATGAAGCAATATATAGAGATACAATTACATTTTGGATAGAATTTTATGCTAAGAAAAACTCTAACAAACTCCTACGTTTTTTTGATCTAAGAGATGATATTTATCCTTGTGTATTTATCCAATCTAACAGATGATATTTATCCTTGTATATTTATTCGGTCTAACAAATGATAATTATCCTTTTTATATTTATCCAATCTAACAGATGATAATTATCCTTTTTATATTTATCCAATCTAACAGATGATAATTATCCTTGTATATTATCCAAATCAATGTCCACACTCCCTCTCATTCAAGAGGTCTCAGTCATTTACATAGGCGTTTCAGTTGGTTTGCAAGCAAGCACTCCAGTTTCAGTCAAGAGGTCAAGAACATATTTTCTTTGTGAAAGAGAAATTCCTTGATCTATCCTTACTACTTTGATACCTAGGAAGTATATAAGTTATCCTAGGTCCTTCATTTCAAATTCAGTGGCTAAGTGTTCTTGTAATAACTTTATCTCTTCACAATCATCTCCTGTTAACACCATATCAACATCATACACAATTAAAATTGTTATTTTATCTCCTTAGTGTTTTATAAACAAAGTATGGTCTACACCACTTTGTGTATAACTAAAAGCTTTCAGTATCATTGAAAATCTCCCAAACCAAGCTTTAGGTGATTGCTTAAGCCCATACAATGATTTTTTCAATTTGTAAACTTTATTTCTATTTTATGAACCAAGCTTCACACCTGGTGGCAACTCCAAGTATACCTCTTCTTCTAGATCCTCATTGAGGAAAGCATTTTTAATATCAAACTTCTTTAGGGGCCATTCCCGATTTGCTACAATAGAGATGAGAATGTGAAATGTATCTAGCTTAGCTACTTGTGAAAAGGTCTCCTGGTAGTTTACTCCATACTTTTGGGCATAACCCTTTGCAACCATCCTTGCTTTATATCTGCCTATGCTCCTATCAACCTTGAGTTTCGCAGTATATACCCATCCACGCCCAATTGTTTTCTTTCCTTCAGGTAAAGAAATAAGGTCTTAAGTAGAGTTCCATTACAAGGTTTCCATCTCTTCATTCATTGCCTTAGTCCACTTCGGATCATTTAAAACTTCCTACAGATTAATAGGAGTAGAAACAATGGATAATTTATTAATAGAAAGTGCATATTTCTTGGAAAATTTATGAGTAGAAACATAATTGTTGATGCGCTTTGGTATTAAGATCAGGTTCATATTGTTTCTTTGGTACACCTTTATCTGATCTTTGTGGGTATCTCAGAAGAGGAACAAGAAATTCATTACTAGAATTATTAAATACTGGGCTTGAGATTACCTGAGAGTTTCCATTTTGGATATTTTGGATTGGGCCTTCGATTAGTGGTGTTAAAGTAGGCAAGTTTATGTTACTAGGTTGTTCTTTATAGTTGTCATTTTTATCAACTTCTTCCAGTTCTGCATTGCCTGGAAAATTGACAATTCGTCCAATTCTAAGCACTCATATGCATTTCCTGATATGCCTTGTAACATATTCACTCCATCAACATTTTCTCTTGATACTCCGCCTGAATAATATAGTTCTAACTCCCAAAAAGAGGCATCTAAGGTTACATGTAATTTTTGAGTTTGAGGATTATGACATCGATACCATACCCTTTTTGAAAATCTGAATATACTACAATCACACATCTTTTTACATAAGGATCAAGTTTAGTTCCCAAGACCTTAAGGAGAACGTACACTGTACAACCAAAAACTCTAAGTTCAATTACCAACATGACTTGCAAGATAGCCAGAAAACTTTTGCATACACCTTGACCCAAAATCTCTTGGCAGAAAATTGCATGGAATCAGTTGTTAACTCCAAAAATTACATTTCTTTTATGGTTGATTGTGAATAACATATTAACCACTATGGATAGATTGCATTTTTTGGCATTGGATGATAGGCGCTCTTTAAGCATAGCGTGTGGAGAAACTAAGGAACATTTGTTTTTTGAATGCCAATATGCCTTAAATGTCTAGAAAGAGGTAAAAAATTATTGCCAACAGAGTTGTAATGGAAAATCAATCTCTGACTCCATTCAATGGCTGAAGGATCATATGAGCTCTAATAAAGACACCTTACGGATCTATTTTCTTGCTATGAGTTTAAAAATTCAAGGGTTATGGCTGGAAAGGAACAATAAGAAATCCAAAAACAAATCTTCTACAAAGAAGGAGATTACAAATGAGATTCTACAAAACTTGAAGGAATTAATTCACTTAAGAAACTGATCAAGGAATTCCTTCTTTTTTCTAAGCTGTTGATGTTTATATCTTGTTGATTTTGATGAGGTGTTACTTCATTAGATTTCCTTACTGGGATTAGTTTTATTAGTAAACATTTTGTAATTTCCATTGGCTTCTTAATATATTCTTTTAACTTCTAAAAGAAAACTCTAGGTTCAAGGTCTGGGAGATGAGGATTTGAAAGTAAGGATTGCATTTTCTATTGACAAGTTTGAAAATCTAAAACCCGAGATGGTGATCTATTGATGAGATGAACCATAGATTTTACTGCCTTTCCCCAACAAAACGTGACATGTTTATCCCAAAGAGAGAAGCACGGACCACATCTACTATTTGTCTATTCCTACTTGCCATTAAGCCATTCTGTTGTGGAGTATAAGGGCATAAGGTCTAATGCCGAATTCCAAACTCATTCGAAAAATTACCATAAGTTGTATCCATGAATTCCACAGCATTATCAGTTTGCCACACTTGAATTGGTTTATAATATTAAGTGCTTACCATGTTGTGAAATTCTCAAAATGCAATATAAACATAACTTTTTTTTCACAAGAATTGATATCCAAGTCATATATGTACATTCATCAATGAACGTAACAAAAAAATTAGCCTTAGACAATGAAGGAATTTTTGCAGGTCCCTATATATTTGAATGTATAATTGCAAATGACCCAAAAATTTTATTAAACTAGGAAAATAAGGAACAAGATGGCTTTTCACAAGTTCACAAACATCACAATAAAAATCTGAATCCCTTAAGTTTGAACAAAAATGTGGCTGTAATTTTCTAAGATATCTAAAAGAAAATTGACCCAACTGTCGATGTCATAACCAGACAATTGCTCGGGCGTTTTCTTGACTATAAGTTTGATATGTATGACTGAATTTTTGTCCTCCATTCTACGTTAAATCCAAGTAATATAATTTGCCTCATTTAACACCATAACCAAGAGTCTTAGAGGTTAGAATATCCTGAAAAACACATAACAAAGGCCAAAAAGTTACAGTACATTTTAGAGCTAAAGTAATCTGTCCAATAGGCAGGTGATTATACTCAAGGGATTGCACGACTAAACCTGAATTTAATGTATGAGAATTAGACAAGTTAATAAATCCTTACCCAGCAATAAAGCACATACTACCATCAGTTATGGAAATAATGGATTGAGGGGATGGACTGATGGACAGTAATTGGATAGAATTTCTAATCATGTGATCAGATGTAGTTGTATCAATAATCTAGATATTTTTCCTGGAAATTGTAGAGAAAGCATTTGCCTTACCTACAATACTTGAATGAGCAATATTTGCCATAGGCATTGATGTTTCCTTTCCTTTAGATTCCACTTCATCCATAGTTTTCACCATGGCCTTTCCAATAACTTATTTTTGTGATTTTTTTTAAAATCCCACCAGTTAGGATAGCAAATAATTTCATAAAAATGATGTTTTGAGTGACCTTTTTCATCACAATAATCATACACAAAATTGTCAGACTTTCCATTGGGTTGATTTATGCAATTCTTTCCTGAGCCAGATGGTGATCCTTGTAGGTTTTGATTAACCAACAATACTGAGTGTTTAGATATTGAGCGAGATCCTCCCATTATCTGTCTTTGTTGATACTCTCTCCTTAAATATGCATATGTTCTTTCCAAATCAAGTTTTGGATCTTTGCGTAAGATTTCTCCCCAAACCTGATCAAATTCAAAATCAAGTCTACTGAGAAAAATATGAACTCGAAGCCTAGCCATTACTCAATTTAATTGGACTACTCCTTCAACAATCCCTTCTTGAGAAGTTGATCTATGATCAATTTCCTGAAAAATAGCCACAAGTTAATTGTAATATGTTGATAATGGTCTACATTTTGTCTAGTTGAAAAAGATTTCTAATTCAATTCAAATAGACGAGTTTCATTAGATCCATCATGAAAAGTTTTTGACACAACCTTTTATATTTCTCCAGTATTAGGAAAACGAATAAATCGTTACATCAGCCATGGAATCATTGAATCAATAAGCCAACTTTTAACTTTTTTATTTTCAGTAATCCATATCTCAAAATTTTGGTTGTCAAGCATAGGTTTATTTATTGCCCTAGTGAAATATCTAGCCTTATTATGTGCTCGTATTCGCATCTCCATAAGTTGAGACCATAATGAGTAAGTAGTCTCATCGATTATAATACTTGATGGAAAAGCATAATGGTCTTGTTGGATGATTATTGGTTGTGTTGATGGGTTATTCATACATTGGGAATCCATTTGGTTTTCCAAATATAGGTTTCGAGGACTAAGGGTGGCTACGGAACAAAGAGATGGAACTTTAAAAAAAGGTGCAGCAACGGGTAGCAAGGCTCAACAGAAAACTAAGAATAAGCGGGTTGAAGAAGAGATCTCTCAACTTTCTGCTAAGCTGAATATAAAGAGATAAAATTACACTTTGGATATAGTTCTATTCTAAGAAAAACTCTAATAAACTTTGATGTTTACCCAATCTAATAGATGATATTTATCCTTATATGTTTTATCTAATCTAATAGATAATATTTATCCTTATATATTTATCCGATCTAACATATGATAATTATCGTTGTATTTCATTCAAATCAACGTCCACAATAGTGGATGATCATATGACTTTAAATAGTACAGAAGCGGTCTTCTCATATCACGAGAAAGAATTAACATTGTCTAGTGCCCCAACCTTGAGGAAGAGAGAGCGGTTCTTTTAACTTTTATAAAAAATGATAATAATGACGTCCTAATATATTTATAACGATTCATCAGCTCCATGATATTTTATTATTCTAAAGAAGGAATATATGCTTTGCTGTTTAACTATGTAGCAGACGGAGTTGACTCAGTAACTTGTTTCGAAGAAATTGGCTCCAGTTATATTACTAAGCAAGATTTTGAAATTCAGACTGGAAGTTGAATTGGAAGTTTTATTGCTTTCAATTGGTTTGATAACCGTTCGAATCGATGTGATGTTATAATTATGTAATAATTATATATAATATTAGTAATATTTAAAAAATAAAAAAATATACCACATAATATAAATAAATATAAATAAAAAATTCATTTGACCGGTTCAAATACTATAAATAAAATAAATAAATAATGTGATATGTTTTAGAAAAAAAGCAAAAAAAAATTATTAAACCAGTAGTCAACTGGTTCAATCACTGGTTTAACAGGTCAATTGACCAGTTCTCACCAATTCGCACTGGTCTAATTAGAGATTGATTTTTAAGGATCATCGGGACCGGATAGCCTACCGGTCATCAGTCCAACTGGCCGGTCCGATCCTAGTTTCAAAACAGAGCTACTAAGGATCTGGAAAAAGTTCAATCTATGGTCCAATAAATGAGATCCGGAAAAGGTTCAATCCATGGTCAAATAAATGATATACTAACTACTCCTTCTTATTCAAAATAAATATCGTTTTAGAATGATGTACACTTATTAAGAAAATTAATGAAATATTTGATATACTTTTATTAATTACATGTTGAAGTGTCTTAAAAATATAATCTATGTAATTAGAATATGAGAAAAAATAAAAGATAATTTTAAAGATAAAATTATAACCATACGTGAAAAATTACGAACGATATTTATTTTAAATGATTGAAATTTTTTTAAAACGAATTTTATTTTAAATAAGAAAGATCACTAAATTATTCTCTTACATAGAAAGTCGTTAAAACACTTCAAACTCAATTCTGTCTGAAAGACACCTGTGTAAGGTTGGCCAGAAAAGCCAAACCTATGATACGGAGAAAGATAGGAACGGTTGGACATCAACCGCCACATGCTTGTCACTATTGAAGAGTGACTCCGTCGAAAAAGAAGCCATACCGTGAGACCCATTTGTGTCATAAAAATCATACTCAACCATTTCATACTCCTGCTGGACTAAAGCTGGCGATGAAGAATTTCTTATTGCTTCTAACTGCGTTGCCACTGCTTTCATAGTAGGTCTCTTCTTCCCATTTAAGTTTAAGCATCTTTTTGCAAGATTTGCCACTGCTGTAACCTCTTCTTTACCCCCCTCTTGGAGAACACGAGGGTCCAGGATGTCTGACAGCCTATTCTCCTCCATTGAAACCAAAAAATATGCTATTAAACTCTTCTCTTCCTCATCAGAACTACCTGTGCGGATAG
>JANIPM010000005.1:13011735-13024780 GCA_027478405.1 Erythroxylum cassinoides
TCATTCTCACTAATTCTTTCTCACTTTAAATTCATTTTAATATTTCCATTTTTCATCAAAAGTTCGGGGTCCAACAACTCATAGTTCATCCTAGCTAGCCTCCCTAATAAAATTAAACCTTTGGTTATTGACATATATATTGAAATTCACATATTTCCATCAACAATCTAAAGAATAATAATGTCTCACAAATCAATTCATATTTATAATGAACTCAAGATTATGCATCTTCATGATAATCAAGTTGGCTGATAACTCAACTCCCTCAAAAATGGTTTCAACTCCTCACTTAAGGCTCCTCATTTTAGGAGGTCTTGAGTTCGAATCACACTAAAGGAGGAGAAATAGGAAATGTTCCTGTTGATGATCCTCTAGCCCCCTAGGCAAAGCTCCTTGATCGGATCAATTACGGACGCCTCACTTCCGACAACAGTGTGAGAGTTGGAGCTACTAGGGAATCTGGGGGTTGATGGGAACCTGATGCTGAGCAAAGGGAGGCCAGTGATCAATCATCAGCTGAACAATCAAGTATATGAAAACTCCTTGTGCGCAGAAGTGTACAAGTTACATAAGAACCTGAGGGATCTTGGGGTTCCAGTTTTACATCCTCTAGGGCTCTTGGAATGGGGTCTTAGGGGCTTAGAATTAGTCCGGCTAAACTGGGAAACTTAATGTAATCAAATATATATATATATATAGTTACCTCCCTTTTAAAACCTACCTAACCCCCACCTACCTAATGTGTTGTTGACTATCACTACCTCTCTCATTCTCTCTCCTCTCTCAAAATCGTCATCACCACAACACATCAGTTGTCTTCCACCCGTCCCAATCATCATCTTGTCCACCCCACACTATAGTTTGCACCCTGCACCGATTTCATAGATCACAACCCGCACCATCACAGTTCTCACACCGCATCATCACATCTTGCACACCATATCATAGACAGGCCGCATCATCGCAGTTTACTTGCCACCGTCTTACCTAGCAGTCCTGTCACAGTTCACACTTGTCAGTCGTCTAACATCCCAATCAAATAGCCTCACAAGTCACAAGGAGTCAAAGACTCAAGGTTGCTAAAATATTTTATGGATTTGAAAGAGGTTCTCCATATATTTTGTGGATATTGAATTGTGTTGTGTAGTATATGTATATATTGAGTTGTTGACTCTTGTTGAATTGGGCTTAATAAAATTGAATTGTGCAGTGTATGTTGAGTTGCTGACTTTGTAAGCAATGTTATTTGGAATTTGAGTAAGAATGTTGATTACAATTAGTGAAGAAGACAAAATAATGATTATAATGCTTAGTTATTTGAATGTTTCCAATTGTTTATTTTGTACACAAAATGAGTTACACACACACACACACACACACACATATATATATATATAGAACTACTTTGTAACGTATATACATATATATAAATAAGTTATTGACTTATGGTTGTGAGTTTATGGTTTATATTTGTGAGCTTACGCCTTTATGATTAAATTATGTAATCATGAAAATTGATTATATAAGATGTATATGTTTTTGTGTTTATTTTGAAGTGAATAATCCACATGTTTGTGATGGTAGTTAATAAAAATTAAGTTATAAAAGCACTTTATATTGATACGAAGTTGTTAATTTAATTTTAACATATAACTTCATTTAATTTTACAAATAAATGAAAGAAAGATTAAGTACGTATGATAATTCGGTCGCATTAAGAAGATTTGATAATTCATCTTAGGCCCATAGTAGACTAGTTTCTAAAATAAAAAATCATAATATTTGTTCGTATTATAATAATTGTTTAAAAGGTGACATAATACACACTATTTGAAATAAATAATAATAATATTGATGAAAAATGAACATGTTAAAGTTCAAAAGTAATGTTTTAACAGAGCTTTCGTACCTTAAACTTCCTTTCGATGCTAAATAATTGATCACACTCCAGCGAAGAAATTTATATTAAAAATGTCGCACTCCTCATATCACAACCCCTTTCCTCTATGTTTATGAAGCCTTTCCTTTCAAAAATTGCCAAAAAATCCGCAAACTCATTTTTCAAAAATTGTCTGACCCCATGTTCAGCTGACTTATCCTACTGATCAATTGACCGATGACAACTTTGGAAAAACCATCGTGATCGAACCCATGCCCTCCATTCGGCATCAATACCTCAAGAACTATGCTCAAAATGTAAAAGAAAATCTGGTTTTACACACTCAAATCAAAATTCCATGGAAAATCCAGAGCCTAAATTAAGCATCGGGTCCAATTTCTTATTCTAAGAAGTGTGATATAGAAACTGAATTCTGTCATATCAATAACAATAGTAACTCCCTTAGCTGTAAAAATTGATGGCCAGACCTACGACATACTGTTCAATATACCTGCTATGGTGTTTATGCCAATAGTTTCTGGGAAAAGGGGAAGGAAAAACATAATGTGTCAGCATGCTCATCAGCCAGAAAGCAGAAACATTAAATCATTAATTTGCATTAGTCATGGGACACGTTCCAATACACGCTGCAATGCCTTTTTGATGCCTTCCTGATCAAGTGTTGTTATCAGTTGGATTTCTTGTACCTGAATCATGAAAACTTTAAATCCGTGAGAGAGAGAGAGAGAGAGAGAGAGAGAGAGAGAGGGAATTATATGCTTGCCTGCCTTCCCGCCCTAGCAAGGAGGGTAAATTTCCTATTCACAGGTGGAGCCTGTCCGATTACAGAGATGAAGATGTAAACATATCATAAAGCATTTTTAATGGAATTTGTAGAAAAAGTTAACCTATGAAATAAGATCAACTTACATTTGAAAGCCAAAGCTGCAAATCCTGTGACACGACTCGTTTTTCAAACCCTTGTTTGTTGATTCTGATATCATCTATGCTGGACAATAATGTGACAATTTATGAGTATGGTTTCCAACTCTGGCTTAATATAAGCTTACATGGATGATATATATATATATATATATATGACAGAAACTCTCCTATGATAGCTAGAAACAGAACAGATGACTGAAGAACACATTATAGATGCAGATAAGGTTCAAAAAGACACAAATCATTGTGGACCTAGCAAATCTAATATGGGTGAGAAGCAAAAACGAGAGTAAACCATTTTGGTTAAAACATCAAGTTTCATATTGGCCAGTACATATCAGGGAATCAAAGGATTTGCCAAAAAATTTGGAAAAATCATACCTAGCTTTCTTCTGTAATAAATTCAAGAGCATTTTGAATAGAAAGAAGGCACTGACCCACATAGTTGCTATATGTTTGTACTAATTAGAGAGTACTAGGATATGCAATGAAATAATTTATGAATCGCTCTTTGTTTACATAACCTATTGCTGCAGAATTTGTGCTGAACTTGGAATTCAGTTTTATTAAGAGTGTATGATTTTTTGACATCTCAGCGCTGCTGGAAGGCATTACCCTGTTCATTTGCATCCTCTTTCCTATTGTCTATTTTTCTTTCTTTCTGATTGCCAATCAGATATTTTCCTATCCAAAAGAAGATGATAAAAGAAACCATAAAATATGAAATGACAATATCTTACCCATCTTCACGCAGCAACTCTTGAATTATTTCTTCAAGTCCTGGAAGTGGCTCAATCGTGCTGCTCTGACTCGAACCTAAAGAATCAGATCCAACTGATCCGTCCTGAAAATTTGAATTGTTGCATTAAACTACAACATTACCTTATCCCTGTGGAGAAAAGATTTGAACTTTTTATCATATTACGGACCTGTTGAATTACTTTGTCCAAAGTTTCTAGCAATGGATCTTGTTCTAATTGTTTGATTGATAGAGCAATCCTAGACCTGTGCCTGCATCAATTTTCTAATTGAAAAAGATAGACTTGATTGCACTAAAGAACCGTTCTAACAAACATCAGATTGATCACAAGTATTCATAATACAAAAATAAAACATGAAAACCAAAAAGTATGTTTGCATAGGAAGCACTCGTATGATGGATATTTTATTTATCTGTATCAAAACTTGCTTTCTGTTTCCCCAGTGTCCAAGTGACAATATGGATTAATTTCATGAAACTATGCTGTCCATTTATCTTGTATTGGTTAATAACTACATTTGTTTGGGTAAAAAGCAGGAACTTCAGGACATCAAGCAAATAGACCAACCTATCAATGTTTATAACTTTGACTCTCACTTGATCCCCCTCATTTAGGATGTCACGCACATCTTGAATTAGATCCCATGAAACCTCCGAGAGATGTACTAGCCCAGTGAGATGATAGAGACCTGTAGTATTTTAGACACAACTAAAAACTCTTGCACTACACAAATCTGATTCCGAATTACATAAGCATACATGCATAAATATAATATAGCTATACACACACCCCATATACATCACATAAATGCAAGATACCATCAGGGAAGCGCAAGTGAACGAAGGCACCATAATCTTCAACTGCGCCCACCCTTCCTACAAATGCATCACCCACTTGTATTTTCTCAGAAAACCTTGTCCAGACAGCTTCCTTTTCGGAAAATATTAATCTCCTGTTCTCCTCATCTGCTTGGATAACCTAGTTATTAAAAATCAAATAACAATCATCCAATGATCTTAATAAAACAAAAGAAAAATAATCAAAGAAGGATCCATATGTAGAGGAAAAATACAGGTACCAATATCTCATTGACCAACAAGCAATTCGATCATTGAAATTTCAAGTGCACATGAAAAGGGGTTAAGTTATCTGTACAACAGGCTAACTCTAGTTTATGTTTTAAGGACTTGCTCCACTTCTTTCTGGATCTTCAACTCAACACAAAATTTTAATTGGGATCAGCCACGGGGCTTATTTTTCTCCATTTTCCCAATATTAACACAAATTACAGAAAAAATCAACTTAGGTTGAGCTTGATCACCCCTCCCAACTCAATTTAGCCTCCCGTACTCTTTCATCTACTTTCTGCATTTGCGTACTGTTCTTAGCGTTAAAGAAGAAGATATTCCAATCTTCTTCCCTCTTGATTAAGCAACTAATATCCACTAACTTGCATTCAACAAACAAATTACTGTACCATTAAGTTAAAAACTTCTATGCATACTCAAGGTTTAAAGTTCTTATCACATTCAATACCAGATAACTTGAAGATGATGTAATGGAAAACTTGACTACCTTCACAGGAATAAGGGTGCCAGTCAAAGCTTCAGCGATCTCATGGATGCTTTTTTGAGGTGCTACATGAAGAGTAATAGCAAAAATGAGAGAAGGGAAAGAAAAAAAAGTTCAATTAGTTAATTATGGTCTATTTCTAAGAAAACACTATAAGGAATTCTAAATATGTGAGAAAAATTATAAAGAAACATCAAGAAAAAGAAAAGAAATTCCACCATTGGAAAGATTGCCTATAATGACAACAAATAATGTTATGAACAACTGGAACAGCAAAGGCACAAGAAGTAATTCCACTTCAGAAATAATGAGAGAAAACAAAATGATTGGCAAAAACTGAAAGTGAAATTGTCCCGATGAGAAGTTAACATCTACAACATCAAGCTTTTGTACTTTGGGAAAGCATGAAGAGGATTTGAACCCTGTAGGAGGAGGCTTTAACATCCATTGCGTTCAATGGTATTCTTCAAATTTTGAATTTTAAATTCAAGGATTATGATGTCCTTATTATATATCTGTTAACTAATGCAGAGCAGCATACAACTCCTGTCAATTGCCATGTAATTCTCCTCGTCATTTGTTTATTTGTTCCGTTCCTATTTTCCTTCTATCGGACAGGACCATGACAATACAACTAACAGTAACTAAACTCTAGCCATGAAGTGAATATCAAACCCCATTTGCTCACCAACTCCAATAAAGGTTAGTAGAATAGAAGAAAACAGTCCAAAGAAGCGAAACAAGCAGGACTCTAGGACTTTATTCGCCAAAAGCAAGAAAATATAAAGTTCTAATCAGTGATTATAAGTAAAGATATTTCCTTTTAAAAATTCGACTTGCATAACTGTGCAGTACAACTATAGACTAATCAAATAAAAGATTACTATTTTGACTCCAAAACAATTAAATAAAAGAGAGGGGAGAGTTAAGATCATGGAAGTCAAGAAACCATTTCAAAAGTACCTTTACAAGTGTGAGATGGGCTCAGCTGCGGAAATGGAAGAAAACCCAGAAGAGAATAAAACCGAACCAGCAGTCCACCAGCATTGCACCCTTCAACCCTGCCCTCAAATATGGATCCATTCTCCAGGTAAGCTCTTATCGCCTCCCAATCAGCAGACCTCTACTTCTTTCCATTAGCAGAATGTGTTAGATTACACAACTTCGTCAAATCAGATCAAACTTTGCAGAACAACTTCGAAGGGAAAACTTATTTGCGGAATACAAGCTGGTTAAAGAAGATAATTTTATGACTTTGCACGAGCCTCATGCACAATTTAGAAGTCCTAAGTTGAAAGGTTTGGATAGCTAATTAGTTTCCGATAAAACATAAATGATTCAACTTTAGAAAAGCATGCCTTTTTGAGTCCCCCTTTGTATCAATGCAAGTACGCTCAGTCAGTAAACCAGGAACGCACAACGTAAAATAACAGCAAATTAAAAACAATAGTAGCAAAAAAGCAACACACCCGAGCTTGTCGCATGTCATCAAGCGAGGTCTCAACGACTTCTGGGTTGGCTGTGTCGTTGGAGTTCACAGTTTTGGCGTCACTAACATTGGCAGTGCAGACAGAGAGCCTAGAGAAGTTGTTTGAACTTCTTAAAGAATTGAAATGGGCAGTAACTGGTTGAGGAGGTTTTATAGTAGAAGAAAAAGAAGAATGAGTGTAGGTGCAGAAGAGATGAGAGAAAGAAGGTACTCTGACTGACGCTTGTATTGCAGTTAACATTAGCATGGTTTTGGTGGGTTTATGAGGAAAATGGCTGAGAAAGTGAGAGTGTACGTGAATGGTTTCCATGGAAGCCAAGAAGCAATTGGATTAGAGAAGCCGGAAGAAGATTGCTGTGAAGAGTGCCAGTATTCCAAGTGTCACTTCTTTGACCACAAATAGAAGATGGTCGTGCCCGTTCCTAGTTCCTACTCTAATCCTATTTTATCTGCTTTATTTTCTTTTAAATGTACAAACTTTGCTATCAATTTAATGTAATTTTCTGTTGTACGGTTATTAATTTATTTTTAATTTTTACTCTAATATAAATATAAAAAATAGTTGATATTTTATTTATACTGAAAAATAAAAAATTTAAGGTTTAAGATATTTAATTAGAATTAAGTTAATTTATAAAATTAACATATTAATTAATTAATTAATTTTTAAATACAAAAATTAATTTAAAAAGTTAAAAAAATGAATCACTTAAATTAAATATTTTAAAATTTTAAAATCGGATCAGTTAAATTTTATAATAATTCAATGAAAATGCGATGGCTAAACAAGTTTAAACCTGACCCGGCCCAAGTTAAATGAGAAATATAGAAAATGGATATAGAAATAGAATAATGGGGAGGGTCATAAATGGGTTGAGGATGGGCCCGTGAAGCCTCGCACTCTCTTTGAGCGGTGCCACTATGTGATGTTTACGCGTGTTTCCCCTTTAGCGTCATGGCCTCACGCGCGCCTTCAACCCCTTTGGTCACGCTCCTCATCACATTCCGACAAGCAAAGCATGATGTTTGATTATTTTGAAACTGTAAGAACTGCATAACTATTATTCATAAATATTTTCCAATATCTTTAAACATCAAATCTATTCTCAATTTTTAAATACACCCTCTCTCGGATTAATTTAATTTATTTATAGGAATTATATATTTACTATGAGGTAAAATAATTACAAAATATATTATTAAAATAAGTATGACAATTGAAAGTGAGAAAAAAATATTGGAATAATTAATAAAATTAAAATCTTGAAATAATTGATAAATTACTTTTTTGTAATGATAAAAATACAATAATCTTATCTTGAATTTATTCAAATATATTTAAAATCATATATTCAACAATTTAAATTAAAACATAAAACTGAATTTGACAGTTTTCCGTATAATGCTAGTGGACTGACATTCGCCTCCGATATTACTTTAGCGATGGCGCGTAAGACAAGACGACTGGAGATAGCGGCGGAAGTATTGAATAGTGGGTCCCACACCACTCCTCATTACTTTGCATGTCCGCAGCCAGGTCCACTATAGTGAAGTCTTTGTTCATTTGCCTCTGCTCTGTCTCTCTCTCTCTCTCCCCCGCCCAACTCAAGCCGTGATTAGACCTAAAAGCTATAATCTTTAAAGCGCCAAAGCAAAAGTTTTGGGGACCATAAACTCCATTTACGCCCTTCTCCTAAAAGGGTAATTTTTGGGTTCTCCCAAAGACACCACAATGTCTTCGTCGGAGGACGAGGGAGGAGAGGAGTACTTGTTCAAGATTGTCATCATCGGTGACTCTGCTGTTGGCAAATCTAACTTGCTGTCCCGTTATGCTCGAAACGAGTTCAATCCTCACTCCAAGGCCACTATTGGGGTGGAGTTTCAGACCCAGAGCATGGATATTGATGGAAAAGAAGTTAAGGCTCAGATTTGGGACACCGCCGGACAGGAGAGGTTCAGGGCTGTGACCTCTGCTTATTACCGAGGAGCTGTCGGTGCCCTTGTTGTTTATGATATTAGCCGCCGATCCACTTTCGAAAGCGTTACTCGGTGGCTCGATGAGCTCAAAAGTAAGTCTTTTAAGTTGTTTTCCGTTGCCAAATTTATCTTGCTTGGGCAATTTTTGCTTTTCTATTTTGTCATTTTGTGGGAAATTGATGGAATTTGGAGTTTTGTTCTAACAAATTGTTTTGATGTTGGTTTAATTTTCGGAAAGTGGTGAACTCTGATGATTGTTAATGCAGAAGCCTACTAAAAATGCGAACTTTGAGGAATCATTGTTAGCATTTCGCAAAAAGACCGACTACCCCATTACAACTACTTTCCGTAGACTTGCAAAGATAGGAGAAGATGGTTTTTTTTCTCTTTTTTTTTTCAGATCGTAACGCAGTATTAAAATTTTAGTATCCATTGTCCCCAATTCAACCCAACATTGCCAATGAATCTTAGCTGTACTCATCTTCCCAAACATGTTGCACATTTTATAAGTAGACCTGCCAACAGCTATGCAGGTCAATCCTGACAATCTCACAGCCTATATTTTGTTTCAAACGGATGATAAGATCTGTTTCAACCTTCTAAGGAAAATGGTACTTTGTAATGATGCTGAAGGAATTGGGAATTATCTCTCTATTAAAAATCATCTTCTCTTTGGTATTGACAATGGATATGGAAATGAGGAGCGGCTGAACCTACCCTTTGGAGTGGTTAATTTCTACGATTGACACGTAACAATTGCAATTCTGATGTTTATATGTGCCTGTGTGGTATAATTTTCGCATACATTTATACTTTCACACATCTTTTTTATAGAAAATTTTGTGGTCATGTATTAGTGGACATGAAAGTCCACTGAAGTTCGAAAGGATATTTAATACAAGCAAAACGTATTGTGGTTTTTGTCACAAGAAATTTCGTCCAAAGTCGTGACATCTTGTCACAAAAACTGTCCTAAAGTCTAATATTTGCTTCTGGAACCCCACTTAAACATTAGATGTCCAGGATGTCCTGAAGAATGTAGAGAAGTTGTCCGTCTTGTTGATTCCTTCAGCATTATGTCTGTTTCTGTTTTATCCTTTTCGCTTCTTGGTTTCTTATAATGTTTTGCAACATTACTGAAAATGTAATGCAGCTCATTCGGACACTACGGTGGCAAGGATGCTTGTGGGGAATAAATGTGATCTGGAAAGCATCAGGGAAATAAGTGTGGAAGAAGGCAAAAGCCTTGCAGAATCAGAGGGATTATTCTTTATTGAGACATCAGCCCTGGATTCTACCAATGTTAAGACAGCTTTTGAGATTGTCATCCGGGAAATCTATAACAATGTCAGCAGGAAAGTCCTTAATTCGGATTCATACAAAGCTGAGTTAACTGTCAACAGGGTAAGCCTCGTTAACAATGGTGGAGGAAAGCAAACTCAAGGCAGATTTTCCTGTTGTTCTTGATGAGTTCTGCTAATTCTACATATTGACAAATTTTCAGCGTCTATCTCAGTTTGGTTGCATTGTGTCATTATGAGTTGCTTTGAATGATACTATTAAGCCTGCATATTTATCCTTGTCCTTGAACGTTTTACCCCATTTAGGAATCATAACTGTATATTATTTGTCTCTTGATCTTCATTTGAATGCATTTTTGTAGTATGAAACATTCTTTTATATTGCGAGTGATATAGAGAAAATGAAAGTGCCTTGTCATGAGAACTTTCTGTGCTCTGTGTGATGATCCCTTCTAAATTTTGCATAGGTGGCATAATCTCTTCTGCCAAAAATTTTGCTCCGAACTTCATAACCATGCCATTGAATCGGATATATGAAATTCCAAAGTTCAGGTAGCTTTGACTAACCCTAAGTTCCTGGTCTTGGAAGATGTCATGTGCTCTTGTCGCCTTCACATTCCCGATATTCTTCTGCCGAAGTTCTCTCTTATACAACTGTTTTATAAAATCGTCTGACCGAATAATACTAAAATGTGTTTCGGTGTAATAATTCAAGGATATGCAACGAGTCGCAACTCTTTTTGCCATATGCAGTTTCATACAATTACTGTGTTGTAAAAACATTTCATAGGCTTGCAACAAACAGAGAATTGCGGAGATGATTAGAGAAATACCTGACATTTGCATATCATATAGCATTAGTACAACACCCAACTTGGAAGTTATTCAGTGTACAAGGGTTATTCGCCCCCTTTTTATCACGCAAATTGCTGCTAGTACTGGTCCTATTCCTGACGAGTAGCAACCAAACAAGAAAAAGAAAAAAAAAAGGGTAACATAGAAATTATGTATGTATGCAGCCTTCGCTGCAATCGGCACTCCTTCAGAAATCAAAAACTTCATTTCTTGCTCGTATATAAGCAAAAGCCTGGCTTAGATAGTTATATATCCATGCTCTCCAGTGTCCACAAACCCATTGGATTACACCAAATAGGTCAAAAAAGAATTTAATGACACTTTGAGGAGAGATTTGAATAATATGGCACACCATAACCAGACCGGCCTAGCACATACAGAAAGCTGAAAGCATTAAAAAAAAGATACATATTAATGGACCAACGAAAAAAGGACACGAAATAAATACTCCCCAGCTAGCTATCTAATCATCTCCATGGATGTACCAGCAAAGGAGCATGGTGGCGCAGCGACGAAGAACATAGATCCTCGCACGTTGTTCTTGGATCAAAGAAGCACATTTCCTTGTGAAACCATGACCCTTCTTGTTATTCTTTGCTGGGGTTTTATTTAATCTCCTATCGTTTACATATATCTCAGCCATCTTACTGATGTGATATATATGCAACTATATAGTAACTGTAAAGAGAACCCAGAAAAGGGCAAGGAAAACAAAGAGATAGATGAAGAAAAAAGCTCACAATGAAGGAGCTAGACCTACGGGATCCAGGTGGATGGACTTCCATATTTATAGCACACAGAATTCATCTACACAGATACGTATTTTCCTTGGTATGAGGAGATGGAACATGGTGGTGTACGGAAGTGCAAGATTTGGCGTTAAAAGAGGAGATTCCTGAAAACTAAAAAGAGAGGTTTTTGCTTGCTATTAAAGCGAGGGAGTGAACTTGGCTCAACATTGGGAACATGAAGATAACAATGGCGGGATTGGAGATATTTGAAGGGGAGTTTTCCAAGAAGGTGGCACGAACTTGGACCAGTTCCGAGGAATAAAGATAAATCTTAATCTTACAATTGTTGTAATAAACAATAGAGTCAATATGTTCTGAACGAGGAAGATGAGGGAAGGTTTCCTTGATGTTTCATCAGGACAAGAAAATACGTTATTTTCTGGGAAAACATTCTTACTCGTGTGTCTGTGTTTCCGTGTAAACGTCCTACGTGCGAGTCATCTGAGGAACAGATGTGCTTGCAATTGCATGGTTGCCACGTTACTTCTTTTAGCTTTCTTGATCAAATGTCAGTTAATAAAATAAAAAATTTGATTTTCTAAAGCTAAGTCTGATGGACTCTGAGAGTTGAATAAACATTTTTCTCTAACACAAAAATCTTAAAAAAAATACTAAACTGTAAAATAAAAATATTTTTTAATAGATATAAATTTTTTGGCAGTTAAAATACAGTTTTTTAAGAAGTTCAAATTTGGAACTTCTCAAAAAAACCTCTCAAATGACTTTTCGGGTAGATTTTTCAGATCAATTAATGGATTTATTTTTTAGTCCCTTTTGTTCTTATATTTTACATATAATTTCTACAATATCCACAAAGTTATCTTCACATTTACTTAACTTGATATTTATTTTAAAATTTATATAATATTATTTGACTTATATATTTTAATATTTATTTTTTATATTAGTTTTACTTATGTTATAATTCATTAAAAATATTTGATTAGATATACTTTCATTTATATTTCATATGGTTTAAAAATATATAATAATTAATATTTTTAATGAACGAAACCTCATAGACAACATCAAGCCTACATTAATATCTCCCAACAAACCTATCATGTTCCAGTAGAATCACAAGCTGTACCATACCATGCACAAACAAACTTAAATGTTGAAAATTTTCCATTTCCCATTTCATTCTCCACCTATAAATGAACATTCTATTGTGTAAATACTCCTCAATTTCATAATTCTACTAAAAAAAATGTATACCCCTAACCATTATATTCTCATTTTACATATTCCATCTTAGCGCATGCTTGGATGAGTTTATATTAGTAGAATTTTTGTGAGTAGAATTTTTCTAAGAAGTCAGTTGACTATTTGACTGTCATTTAAAAAAGAACTTTTTTGAAAGAGCTTCTTACAATAGATTGTTTGACAACATAAAAATAAAAAACACTTTTAATTTTAACTATATTTTATTTTTAATAAAATTATTTATATATAAAAATATTATTTAAAATATA
>JANIPM010000005.1:13045950-13060706 GCA_027478405.1 Erythroxylum cassinoides
TTGCTAGTTTGTAGGGATTTTTTCTGTTTCCTAATAATCTGCAGTATCTAAGTAGATCAGAGTAGTGCAGCAGTGATTCCATTTTTTCCTCTTTGTTCTGTTTCATGTAAGCCTATTAAAAGGCCGTATCTATTCAATAAGAAAACACTCAGTGATCAACTTTCTCATAATACTCTACTGTAAGTTTTTTGTGTTTGATCCAACATTTGGTATCAGAGCCAGTGTATACACGTGAGAAAACAAAATAAAAATGAGTGAGAGAACAGCACTAGGGAATGGGAGTGCAATGAGTGATACACGTCCTCTTATACCTATTTTCATAGGCGAAGGATACGAATTTTGGAGTATTCGTATGAAAACCCTGTTACGATCACAGGATTTGTGGGATTTCGTTGAAAGAGGATATGAAGATCCAGATGATGATGAAGTGAGATTGAAAGAAAACAGAAAGAAAGATGCCAAGGCTCTTGTGATCATCCAGCAAGCTGTGCATGACAGTATTTTCTCGAGGATTGCTTCTGCTACAACATCCAAACAGGCTTGGTCAGTTCTTCAAAAGGAGTATCAGGGTGATTCTAAGGTAAAAGTGGTCAGGCTTCAATCTCTACGCAGGGAATTCGAGACTCTGTTGATGAAGAATGGTGAGACAGTAGCTGAATTTCTTTCTAGAACCATGGCCATTGTAAGTCAGATGCGGTCTTATGGTGAGACAATCTCTGATCAAACAATTGTTGAAAAGGTACTTAGAAGCTTAAATCCTAAATTTGATCATGTTGTGGCTGCAATAGAGGAATCAAAAGATCTTTCGAATTTTTCATTTGATGAATTAATGGGATCCTTACAAGCTCATGAAGTGCGAATTAATAGGACAGTGGAGCAAACTGAGGAAAAAGCTTTTCAAGTTAAAGACATACCCAGTAGAGATGGAGAGACATCCACATTTAGAGGGCGAGGAAGAGGCAGTCCTCGTGGACGTGGACGTGGTCGTGGCTATGGACGAGGACGTGGTCGAAGCGAGGTCCAGTGTTATCAGTGCAAACGATATGGGCACATAAGGGCTGATTGTTGGTATAATGACCAACAAGCAAATATTGTTACAGAAACAGAGGAAGGAGAAGAAGATGAAGTGTCCAGATTATTCATGGCGCATTCAGTGGATTCACATCAATCTAAAAGCCTTTGGTTTTTAGATAGCGGATGTTCAAATCACATGACTCCATCAAAACACATCTTTCAAGACATCGATGAGACTAACAAGCTAACGGTTCAGCTTGGTAATGACAAAGAAGTGAAGGTAGAAGGGAAAGGAACAATAAAGATTTTGATAGCTCAAGGTAAGTATAAGTTTCTCGATGATGTACAGTATGTGCCAGAACTAGGATATAATCTCTTGAGTGTTGGCCAATTAATATCCTCGGGTTATTCTCTTTTGTTTGATGACGGTAAATGCACAATTATGGATAAGAAATCAGGCCAAGTCCTAATGCATGTGTCCATGACAAAGAATAAGATGTTCCCGCTTGATGTTTCAACGATGACTGGGTGTGCTCTTGTAGCTAAAGACGAAGGTGACTCGCAAATTTGGCACTTGAGATATGGACATCTCAATTTCAGGAGCTTGCGACTTCTAAAGGAGAAAGGTATGGTTATTGGTTTACCAAAACTTGGAAATGTTAAATTATGTGAAGGATGTATATATGGTAAACATGTTAGAAAATCCTTTCCTAGCAGTGCATGGAGAGCATCAAATTGTCTCGAACTGATTCATGCTGATTTATGCGGTCCAATGCAAACAAAGTCATTAGGTGGAAGTTTGTATTTTTTACTGTTTACCGATGATTTTAGTAGAATGTCTTGGGTATATTTTTTGGAAAATAAATCAGAAACTTTTGAAAGATTTAAACATTTTAAGGCCAAGGTGGAGAAGCAACAAGGAGTTTATATCAAGAATCTCAGAACTGATAGAGGAGGAGAGTTTTTGTCTAATCAATTTAAGACATTCTGCGAAGAAGCTGGCATACATAGAGAATTAACAACTCCATACACCCCTGAGCAAAATGGAGTGGCGGAAAGGAAAAATAGGACTGTTGTGGAGATGGCCAGAAGCATGATGAAATCGAAAAGTTTGTCTAACAAATTCTGGGCTGAAGCTGTCGCAAGTTCTGTATATCTTCTTAATCTTGCTCCAACAAAGGCGGTTCTTGATCGAACGCCATATGAAGCTTGGACAGGAAGGAAACCAACTGTAAGTCACTTGAGAATTTTTGGATGTATTGCATATGCTTTAATAAATTCTCAATCTAGGCAAAAGCTAGATGAAAAATCACAAAAATGCATTTTTGTGGGTTATTGCACTCAATCTAAAGCGTACAGATTATTCGATCCTGTTACAAGCAAAATTTTGATAAGAAGGGATGTAATCTTCGATGAAAATTCTGCTTGGGTTGATGAGCACACGAAAGACGTTCAAGCAGAAATGCACAGGATGCAACTAAATGAAAGTCAAGATTCAACAATCTTCCAAAATAATGGTTCTGTGAGTAGCTCCAGTACAACCACAAATTCAGCAACGTCATCACCAAGTATTCCATCGACTCCTCAAAGACCTCTAACTCCATCTTCTTCTAGTTCGGATGAGACACCACCTCCAAGGGGATACAGGTCATTATCTCAACTCTTAGAAACATGTCAATTTGCACTAAGTATCTGTGATCCAAACACGTATGAGGAGGCAGCTAAAAAAAAGGAGTGGCAGCAGGCAATGTTGGAAGAATTAAACAGTATAGAGAAAAATGAAACCTGGGAGTTATGTGAGTTACCTGCTGGAAAACAAGTCATAGGGTTGAAATGGGTGTTCAAGACCAAGATTGCATCTGATGGGAGTATTCAAAAATACAAAGCGCGGCTGGTAGCGAAGGGTTACGCACAGAAACAAGGTATCGATTTCGAAGAGACTTTTTCTCCTGTAGCACGTTTTGAAACAGTACGAATTGTTCTAGCATTGGCAGCACAACTTCAATGGACAGTTTATCAATTTGATGTCAAATCGGCCTTCCTAAATGGAGATTTGACAGAAGAAGTTTATGTAGCTCAGCCTCCAGGATTTATTGTGAAAGGAAAAGAAGAAAAGATCTACAAGTTGAAGAAAGCATTATATGGCTTGAAGCAGGCTCCGCGGGCGTGGTATAGCAAGATAGATGGATACTTCCAAGAGAATGGATATCTAAGAAGCAATCATGAACCGACTTTGTATGTAAAGAGGAAAGATACTAATGACTTTATCATTGTGTGTCTTTACGTTGATGATATTATCTATACAAGCTCTTCTAACAATTTATTGGTTGAGTTCAAAACTGGTATGATGCATCAGTTTGAAATGACAGACTTGGGTGTGCTACAATATTTTCTTGGCTTGGAGGTTCGACAGATAGAAGGAGGGATATTTGTGTCTCAGGAAAAATATGCCAATGATCTGCTTATGAAGTTTGGTATGATGAACTGTAATTCTGCAGTCACACCTATGAACACCAATGAGAAATTGATACTTCAAGATGGAGAAGGATTTGCAGATCCTAAGATGTACAGAAGCTTGGTAGGAGGATTGATTTATCTTACGCATACACGTCCTGATATAGTATTTTCAGTTGGAGTAGTCTCAAGATTCATGCAAACACCATCTAAGATGCATTTCGGTGCAGCCAAGAGGATTTTAAGGTATATTGCTGGAACAAGTGACTATGGCATTTGGTATGAAAGAAATCCCAACAGTAGATTATATGGCTTTACGGACAGTGATTGGGCAAGCTCAATAGATGATAGAAGAAGTGTTTCTGCAAATGTCTTCATGTTGGGATCAGGTGTGATTACATGGAGTTCAAAGAAACAACCTACAGTAGCATTGTCCACCACAGAAGCAGAGTACTTAGCAGCCACATCAGCAGCATGTCAAGCAATCTGGTTAAGGAGGATTTTGGCAGAGTTGCATCATGAACAGAGAGGCGCAACAACAATACTGTGTGACAATAAGTCAACAATCTTTATGACTAAGAATCCAGCCTACCACAGCAGAACCAAACATATCGACATAAGGTATCATTTCATTCGTGATCTTGTAGCAAAAGAGGAAATTACTTTGAAGTTTTGTGGCACTGAAGAACAGCTCGCTGATATTCTTACCAAGTCATTGTCAAGAGAACGATTTTGCTACTTAAGAAGAATGCTAGGAGTAAGCAACTTCGAATTACGGGGGCGTGTTGAAGAATAATTCGTAGTTGCTAGTTTGTAGGGATTTTTTCTGTTTCCTAATAATCTGCAGTATCTAAGTAGATCAGAGTAGTGCAGCAGTGATCAACTTTCTCATAATACTCTACTGTAAGCTTTTTGTGTTTGATCCAACACACAGGAGGGCAGAGGAACGCTTAAGTCTATCTACACCGCCAGTCGCGCAAAGCATCCTCTCTGCACGTTCAAAGAGGCTTCATCGATCTTCACGGTGGTTCCAAACAAATGCCCTAGTGCCGACAAGATCTTCGGATGGTAACGAGCTATGGGCAGGTTCGGTATGCAGATCCAGACCACGACACGGGTGAACGAGGCTTGGGATGGCTGGAAGTCTGGAAACCAACGTTGCATGGCCAGCACCTGACCAAACAGCGTCCATGGGCCACTGGTAAGAACTTTCAGAAAATCCTCCTTCGCTTGAAATTTGACTAAGAAAAAATCGTGGTCCAAGTCACGATTTTTACAGAACCACTCAGCTTCCATAAGCTCCTCAGTCGGGAGCTCAACACGGTGAAGCTCACCCGGCGGCCCAGAAGTTTCAGCACCACCGTCTTCTCCCACTATTGATCCAGCTTCTGTTTCAGTTTTGACGATAGAAGAAGACTTCCCCTATGTTCCCCGACGTTAGACGTGATATCTCCGTCCTCAACCTCGACTAGGTCTTCTTCCGGCCAGGGGGTGGCTTCCGTTGCTACTGCGACGACTGTACCACCGGTAACGGAATCACTATACGTCGACTTGGGCTATGGTGATTCTTCATCCCTTTTTCGAGTCTGGCCCTTCTTTGCGAGATGGCCCTCGTAGACAAGGGAAGTCATGCGGCGGTGGAACGCTCCGTCCAGGCACACCGCAATCGCAAGAAGTAGGTGAAAATAACAAAATGATCGCCGTCAAATTTTCTCTCTCTACCAGACGTTCTCTCTCACACACGTTGGTCTAGGGCTTTTCATTGGCGTAACACGGAGCTTTTTCTACACAGGAACTGAAAATGGTGAAAGGCCACCAAGGAGAGCGTGTCAGGTTCAATTATATTTTCCTTTTCTCTTTTCTGTATGTAAAACTCTGATTCTTCTTATAAAAGAACTCTGGGTTCATTTTGGTTCATGTCATTTTTCTCTCTGCAAGCTTTATGTCAAAGGAACTGTTTTATAAATTATCAGCATAAAAGAATTATTATGATTAAATTAGGGTAATTCAGGAATTAGAATTAGGTTAGAGTAATTTCAAATTAAATATTTTTCATTAATAATAAATTAAATTAAATTAAAATGAATAAGTTTTACAAATCAGGTGAAATATAAATAATAAGGTCAAATTTACATGATTAATAGAAAATAAAAAATATATATCATATCAAAAGTGATAAACCACATAACAGATAAAATTATAATAATGTAAGACTTATATGATTGAAATTTGGGTTCTAAAAGAAACTCAAATGAACCAGTGAACTGAATGACTTCAGCTGTTTTTAAACTTTGGAGCAACATCTTCAAAGTGAATACTACTGACATCCTTTTATTGTGTCTAGTTTACCGTCGGGGAAAATCATATAGTAGAGAGAAAAAAAGGCAGAGTAGAAGCTCATATATAGTCGGAGAAGCAATGAACACTACTCGAGATTCAGCTATATCGCACTGCTTAAAGTTGAGATCCCCAGGTCATTCTCAAAGTTGGTATTCGTCCCTGAGGTGCTTTTCAAAGTTGGAATTCGTTTGATAAGATCGAAATGTCTAATAATGAACCATATTTCCTATCAATCCAAAAGTAGATTTCTTTCAACTCCAAGAGGAGGTCCTTTTGCTACTATACTGATCAAATGATGATTATATATGGATTTAAAGAAAAAGGGTTAACAAGGAATACTTTAATAGAGAGAGATTTACTCCTTGTAATGTATCTGTCACCTTTCTTAGACCCCATATTCCTTTCAAAAATCACATAACTTTAAAAACTAGCCTTCAACTGATAGTTGCCTCCGCCAACTTTCTTTGTTCCCGAGAAATAAGGCTGTCATAATCCTGCATCAACGAACATATTATGCTTCAAGACTTACAATTTTTCTTATTGCCAACCTTTTGCATTGATTATAATATAATGATTCGCAAAATTTCATATACAAGCTATTTAATGTTATTAATTCCCTAGTTACTGGCATAACGGACAGATAACTAAGTGCAGACAGCAAATACCTGTATAATTGCTTGTGCACATAACTTTCCCGATAACACAGCACCTTCCATTGAAGCCAAGTATTTTTGTTTTGTATAATCACCGGCTAAGTAGAAGCCCTGTACAGGAGATCTTTGAACAGGACGGCACGGTTCACAATTTGGAACAGTCTTGTAAACGGATCTGATACATTTGTTAGAGGTTTGGACAACCACAAAACAAAGAAACAGGCAAAGTTAACGTTATAATTAATGAGAGAATGCAAAAAGTAAATTGACATTTTACTATCTGAAACTATTCTATTTTCAAGTCATATGTCAAGTTATATGTAGGTCTTTACCTTCCAAATTATTCTACCATTTAAACAAATCTACTGACACACATTTCACAATTCTTTAATTCATAAACAAATCAATTACTACCTCCTTTTCTCCAAGTAACATATTTCACAAGCTAAAAGGTTACTTTTATCATATGTGTATGTGTAAGTGATAGACGGAGAGAGACACTTGAATAAGGTTCTTAGGTGTCCATTGAAGCTCAAGTATTCTAAACCAATAGTTTCTAAGTGGATCGTTTTTAGACTGACCTTGGTGTCTTAACAACATGGTACTTGAGAATTTTTGCTTTGCTCTGATCTGCAGCTATTTCATCAGGAAAGAGCTTTGCCAATTCCTTCATTGTAGCATCAATAATCTCTGCATCACTGCATGAGATCCATTCTTCTGCAGGAGCAAAAACTAATTCCAACATAGACTGGTTTGGATTATAATATTCCTGCATTACACAGAGATAAAGTGAGCTGGGGACTATGATCAATTTCCGTAAATCTTTCCATGGACAGACCTTAGATCACAATTATGAATGTGTGATGATCCTAATTTCAACTGTAAACACAACGTCCTACCTGGAAATCATGGCAGTAAATACAATAAAATGTGTTGTTGTATTTTACATGATAATAAATCAACAGTTGTATCATCAAAAAAGCTGAAGGATGAGCTCATATAATCCCTAACAAAATCTGTTCAACGTATCATGTGGATAATTAATTTAATGAACTTCAGGATCCTATATATCAAGGGAATACCTAGATGGTGACAACCAACATGAAGCATGATCTCTGAAGGACATGAACTAAATGAGCATAATGTGTATCTTTACAGTAAAGCCATGATTGAATTGGAAATTACCTTACATGTTACAGACATGTCAGCATACACGCTAAGCAGAGGACTTCTGCACATCATAAAAGCAGAACATTACAATATCATAAGATGAAGCAACTACAGTAGATGGAGATGAAAATTTTCAGCTAGACCAAGAAAAGATGAGGAAAACAAAGATTTATAACTCCATGTCCAAAGAATCCTTTGATAACAATTTGCAGGGACTTCCATTTCATTTTTACAGAGTAATCCATTAGTAGAGGTGAGAAAGTCCACCTAACCAAAACACAATTGTACACTTCATTCTGAGGTCATAACTGCAAGTTGTTAGCAACTGGAACAATCAGTTTTCCCAATCTGCTAGTTTTTCCTCACAGTCAATCGTCTCATTACCATGGACCTAAAAGCTAAATACAAACTCAATTTTTTACCAGTCCTGAATGAAGGATAACTTCCTTTGGAAATCTCAGGTTAATTATTCCACATGAAATCACAAAAGTAACTTAGAAAATGATAACTTGTTGGTCCTAAATAGGTAAGGAAACAAAAAATGTTGGATCGTTTTGGGAAGTTAAACAGCAATGATTACGGAAGCAACACCTGCTAAAAAGTAGATGATCATAAGTATTCTTCAGCTTCCTATCAAACCTGTTATAAGGATGAATTGCATCAGTAGGCACTCGAAAAACATTAAACTCTCAGTGGAAGTTACATAATATCAGATGACTACAAAATCCAAATTAAAGTTAATGCAAATCATGGTTAGATTTGAAAGTGCATAGAAAATGATTAAACTAGATTGATGGAAATACAACATACATGCTTTAAATTGTTAGCAAAACCATTCTGTTGAGTGCAATAAATTCCTAGCAATAATGTTGACAAACAAATCTTCCAAATCAGCGTGGTTATTGTTATGGGGAGATAGAGAAAGAGAGAGGGGAGGCCTTTTTTTTATAATAACTAATGATGACAGAATCCATAACTAACCATATATGAACATTAATAACAGGAACTCCAACCAATTTCTCCAATTTGTTGAAGTAAGGAATCTCTTTCCAGTCATCGGGCAAAAGAAGCTTCAGGATATCAACTGATTGAAGCATGTAAAATCAACAATATAAGAGAAAGAGTGATCACAAAATAGCAAAGACAATGAACTGAAAACTATTAGATATACCTGGAGTGGCAAACACATATACATCTCCTTCAATACTATCACCACTACTTAATGCAAAACTCTGAACTGTTCCATCATTATTAAGCTCTATTTTCTTTATACGTGAGTTAAGCCGGACTTCACCACCCAGTGATTGAATGTGATCAACGATTGGCCTGCAAAGCCTCTCTGGAGGATTGCCATCCAAAAATGCCATTTTTGAACCATGTTTTTCCTGTCGATGACCAATTTGTTAGATACTTTCAAGATGACAAGTCACTGAAGTTCTATTAATTGTAACCCAATAAATGTCAAGTTACAGGATAACTTGCAGACAAATTCAAGAGTGCCTGCTCTCTCCTAGCCTAAGGCTCACTAGAATTCTCTTAGAAATTAACTAACTCATTCTTCCCATCATTACATTATTTATACTAACTAGCTACTAAGGCCAGCCATGCAACAAACTCGCTACTATCTCACTCTCTTATGCACGTGGTATAACAACCAGAATAAACCTGTGTAATAGGAGGTCAAACACAGTTCTTGTCCAGTTATTTCAACTCATGATAAACATGGTCTAGACAATCCTATGTGAAGCAATTAGAGATATATATTTAATCCAACCAAATGTAACTACTAGTTATAATTTTGAGTAAGCAATTTGATATGAAATATGTGTGCATCCAAATTGACCTGAGTAGCACACGACAGTAAATAAAAATACTCATGTTTAACCACAATTCATCTACATTTGTTGACACCATTACAAACAATAAATATCGTAATTCTAAGTTGACATACAAGAAATACAATAAAACATGATGCAAGCTTCCTGTCAGCTCAAAACAAGTAATCTGGTAAAAAAGCACAGAGAAAAGAAACATTTATACAAAAGTATGGAAAAATATCTATTACATATAAATGAATTATAGATAAAAATGGTACGCGCCATAACCAGATGATTCTGTTAGTAGAAAAGCCTAAACAGCTTAGAATGACAAACAACTTGAAATTTTGATTTATTGCTTAGATATTCGGGAGGCTTTTGAAGTTGAAATAAAACCAGAATTAGATTGATAGCTGCGCAGGTACATTTTATAGCACATATGCAACTAACATAAAACCAAATATGAAAAAGGGGACAAATAGACTCTGAAACACTAACAGAAAATCTAGCAACAATGAGTTTAAGCAAGCAACATGATATCTGGCAGCTCAATTCTCTGAAATTTTTTTATGTGATAATTCTAATGTATAAAGAGGTAAGAAATCAAGTCTACTTGAATGTAATAAAAACTCTAAATAGCTCCATTACTAAACTGTATTCCTGTAGATGAATGAAGTTTTCATATATAAACAGTGGGTAAGTTTAGGGAAAGACAATTATATTACCTGAAGAAATCTGTTCAAAGCTATCAATATGCACTGCATAGAGAGTTCATCAGGATTAATGAAATTGAGTGCCTTTGACATGGCAATGAACACCTCAGTAGTCACTCGATCGGGTACACCCTAACAAATAGAAAGGGAAAAGCTTAAGTAGCCAACTTTAACAGGATTGAATATCCATAGTCAACACGATTAAAATAGATAACAAAAAGCTAGAGAATGGTACATTGTTTGTTCCGGTAGGCAAAGTAAAAAATCTTTAAGAAACTCAAAGTTAATTTTATATGGAGAGAAGGTTTTAGTTTCATGTTCAAGTCTCAATAATCCTCTCCTGATTTGATTGCCCAGCAAGATCATCTCTTAAGTAAACTCAGAAAACAGTCACAAATTAGATAACATCCTATGCCTAGCAGCTAACTTGTTTATTTTAGTGTTAATTTCAATGTTAATGGTATTGATTTTTTTCTGTTAAAGATCACCTGCTTTCTCATCCACTCCTGGACGCTTAATCCATCTTGGGCCTCAACATATGCTTGCCCACCAACCATCGCTGGCAGGAGCCCAATTGCAAATTTTACTTTCTCTGGCCAAGTGAGCATTTCGTTGTTCTTTAAAATGGCCCATATCCCTGTTGATCACGTTTGCAGCATAGTACATCAGGAAAATGTTAACACAGTAGAAGAATTCAACACCCAAACATACACAGAAATATGGATACGTTGGAGAGAATATTAGAAAAAATGATCGCAAGATACTTCACCCACAATAGCTCAATCAAAGCTTACACAAGAAACATCCACTAGGCACTACCACTAAAGAATAAAACATATTGTTTTATCATATTTTAAGAACACTTCTAGGAAACAATACCAACAGTGAGCAAATATTTTCATGAAGAACTTAGAATACCATCCAGAATTTATTTAAGCTCATTGAATTCGAAAAACATTCACTACATATGCATATGGATGTTTAAAAGCCTATTGTAAAACCTTTTCCAAAATGGAGTGCATCTGATTCTAAGCTGAGATAATTTTGTACAGCTGGCATACAAGAGTTTGTCCCCTCGTTAAGTCTTATTCATGGCTTCAGGAGCATTGGAAGGTATGAGCATTCACGATACAAAAAGGCAGCTTCTACATTTGTACTAGATAATTCAAGTAACAGACATGAGGAATTACACTTCCTTTTATGCATATTATCATAGCCTCTGTGACACAGACAACAACATCAAGTAGATAGGATGGTTTTATTAACTATAGCAATCCTTTTGATGATAGAGAAGCAGGTACCTCAAAATGAAAAGGTGAATGAATATTATTGTTTATGGTTAGACAAATTTTAAATTCACAGACAACCTCTGCCAAAAGCACAAAAATTGCAAAAAGAGACCATCAAATTCAAAAAACCAAAAAAAAAAAAGAACATGGAATAAAGGAGAGGAGGGTGATAATCCTCAGATTTCATTCCATAGTAACATGTGAAATAACTCAACTCCAAAATGCTATTGATCTGAGATTCCTGAAACATAAGTTATTACAATTTCTGGCATTGTTAAAAGCATGTCAATTCTTCCTAGTTTCATATATGCCAACGGCCAGTTATAGATTTCTATTTGAGCCTTCCTTCCTTCCTTATAACTGTGTATGTTGCCACAAAATCAAATTTAAAATGCCCGTACACATAATGAAACTAGTAGCTTACCATTTAATGGTGCAGGGAGAGCATCAAGAAAATCAAATCGGCTGAATTCCCCAGGCTTGTTTGGCATTGCAAATATCATAGAGTGCTCTTTCCACTGCAACCTGTCATTTATACCAAGTTCTCCAAACAGGTTTTGCACATTTGGATAGGCCCCAACTGGTTAAAAAAAAAAAAGAACTTCAATCAAAATAACGAATTTAAAAGAGGAAATGCCGTATAAAAAATATCCATCTAACATTTTACACCAAGTAACATGGATTACTATAGCCAAACAAGGATCATCAAAAACTTATCACATTGACAAGTTACTCAAAATTTCACACAAGCGTATTCGTTGCTGATCAAGAAACAAAAATGAAAAATCCCAAAAAAAAACAACTGTTAATACAGAAAGAGAATGGAGCATAAATCATGAGCATTAATATGGAATAAACAAACTAACAATGTAATAATTTCACCACCTAAGGCAAAAAGCAACAAGAGCTAAAAGAAAAAGGAGCATCAAAGCTTACAGAAGATATGCAAGCCTGTCTCATACCAATCTCCATCATCATCTTTCCACGCAGCCACCTGTGAGAACCACAGTATTGTTAAATTGAAGACAGACAATCGCATAGCATGACGAACAAGCGATAGCACAAGCAACTGATCTTGCACATGTCGTTAAGTGAATTCAATAGCTTGTCAGTTCAAGGAAAATGAAATTTCACCATGACAGGTTAAGGTCTAAAGCAGACCGATTACTTCAGAATATCAGCTAAAGACTGTAGGCTTTCATAGTTAACATATTACAAAGAGCTAAGTAGCAGTAGCTCTTCACCTTTCCACCTAGAACATCTCTAGCTTCTAGGAGTACTGGCTTGTGACCAGCATCTGCCAAATACTTTGCAGTAGACAAACCAGCCAAACCTGCAATAATTTGTAAATTTTAATCAGTACCAAACAATCCTGCATTCACAACGCTGATGTGATGAGCCATCTCAAGCACAATTCAACAAATTCAAGAATTTGGGAACCAGAAAGCAAAAGAAGATGATAGAATGAGATATCATTATGAAAGATATAAAATTTGATTACCTGCACCAGCGATTACAATCTTCAATGGCTTTGCTGGACGAGGAGAAGTATGAAATGATGATGATAAGTATGCAGCTTCCAAAAAATTCACTGTGGTATCAAGGTCAGGCCTTGGGTAATCAACACACACAACCTAAATCATCAACAACAACTAATGTACTTTCAGAAACCAAATCAGAGTGAAAAGGCAAGAAAAAAGAAAACATTCAGATTTCAGGGAAAGGGAACCTGCAAAGGACGGATGTCAGGTCTTGGTCTTGCTCTAGTTGCATTTCCAAATGGTATTCTTAAAGAGTGGCCCAATGATTCACTACTTGAAAAGGCCAGTGCATCGTTTTGCACTGAACAATTAGGATAGCGACAGCCAGAAGTAGCTGGTGAATTCCTAACACCCAATACTCTGCTATGCCAGCTTAAATTCAGTGCAGAAACATTCCCGTAACAAGTCATCTCCCCAAAAATCCAAAGTTAGTCTTTATGTCACAAATCAACGGAAATTAGACAAGTATCCTGCAAAAATTTTTTAATGGTAAACTTTCATGCACATGGTACCTGCGACAAGTAAGAGCAAAGATGAAAATCCAATGCACGGTATATGAGTATATCATCAAAGTAATTGAGCTCACGCTTACAAGGATCAGTTTTTTAGGAATATATCGTCAAATATTCAATACGATTCCACAAGTCAGAGCACCAAGTATTTAAGAGCTTAAAAGCTTGCATAAAGAACTGATGGAATCCAAAAAATTCCTACAAAACAAAAGAAATAGAATCTTGATGCATTTGATAATCGAATTCCAAACTTGTGCTTTTCACTTGGTTGGAGAAACTGAAAACTAGAAGAAATGAAGCAACCCAAAAGCCCTTCACTTTTTTCCAAAACCAAAAGACTAATTGCTTTCCAAAGCCAAGAAGTGCTGAAAACGCTTATTCAGCTCCAAACCACATATCAGAACTACCAATTCACCTTGCTTCTTCCAACCCCGACAAAGATAATGGAGAAAACAAGAAAGAAAGGACGAAGAACCAATCCGAATTCCTGTAAAACAAAGCCCAAAGAAAAACTCACAGATAATAGAGAATTCCATTTACCTTAAACAGAACCGGTTTCAACAGAAGAAGAGACAGAACGAGTGCACGAAGCACCGGGAGAGTGGGAGCAAAAAGGTGACAAATAGTTGGGATTAGCTCAAGTGACACGCGACGAAGACGACACTAACATCTACCACATGGTCATCCTTGACCAAAAGGGTGAGTGGCTAAATGGGGTTGAAATGGATTTTGACATGCTTCTTCAAAATGGCAATCCCATTGAAATGGGTTCGGTTCACTGACACTGAAAAACAGTTGGAAAAGTAACAGCTAAGATTGAGAATATTCGATGGTGAATGAGAGGTGACGGTTTGGACACAACAATCCAACAAGCGTCCGAAGTCTTGTTCAGTTTCCTACAATTTTATAAGACCGTGTTTGGATGTTGGATTGGAATCTGTTCATTTAGAATAATTCTCATTACCATAAAACGTGTTTATTACTCGTGAGTGTTTTCATTTATTTTCCAACCAAGAATTTATCAACATGTGAATAAATATATTGACTTTCTTTACTAAATCATCATAGACCATAGGCTGTTTGGAAATCTTTGAATTGAATTCATTAACGAATTGGATTCAATTACATTAATGAAATTGATTTGAATTCAATTTACACTGTTTGGAACAAACTCAGTAATATTATAAATGAATTCAATTATACTGTTTGGAATGAGAATGAATCAAGTGAGAAAAGAGAATGAATATTATTAT
>JANIPM010000005.1:13066395-13085663 GCA_027478405.1 Erythroxylum cassinoides
ATATACCCAAAAACACTAATTTCATGCAACCCTAATCATATCAATCCAATTTGCTCAAACTAACCTTGCTCAAATAGTACATTAAACACAATCATTTCAATTCTTGCATTTTTCTTTCCTTTGTACATGCATAATTCACCCCAAAATTTCTCCTTTAATTGTCATTTAATAATTTTACATTTCAATCAAGGATCGGGATCCAACAGGAACTTACGGATACTATGAGACGTTAGTACCCCCATTTATTTGTGTTCTCGACTTAGGAGTTTCGAGGATGAAACTCTTTTGAGGAGGGTAAGACTTGTAACGTCGAACTTTCTGAGTCCTTTGATGATTATTCAGTATTCAGGGATAGTACTATATATTGATATATACATGGTTGTATATGAGTTCAAAGATGAATTTGAATCCTTTTGGTACGTATGTCAATGATTTATAATATTATATGCCCTTACATGAACTTAGAGTTCATCGGTAAGCGAAATCTTCGAGATTTCTGTCATATAAGGTTCTAGGTGTGTAAAACCGAGTCCATTGGATGGATATGACTATGGAGGCTAAGTTAAATGTATTATAATGCCTTAGAGGTGATTAGACATGATTTATAGACTTATTAGACACTTAGAAGCTTAATTGGAAAAGTTGATATATATATAAGGGCTTATTTGCAAAATTGTTAAAAATTAAAGGACTTAATTGTAATTTTTCAATTCCTGGAGGATCAATATATAATTTGGTAAAGTTAAGGGGCTTAATTATTATTTTCAAGAGTCCAAGGACCAAAATAAAAATAAAAGTTTTGGAGATTTCTAAACTTTGGGCTCAATTACAAATTTAAGAAAGTTTGGAGGGTAAAATAGTAATTTCACATAAGCTAAGGGAAAAATGGTAATTTGAAGCCATTTGATCAAAGAAGAGTCAATATTCTAGACCCTTCTTTCACTTATGGCCGTTCATCACATTTCTAAGAACTGAAGACATTTTGTTTTAATTAAAAGAAAGGAGAGGAAAGGAGAAAAGAGAGGAAGAAGAGGAAGTTTTGGCCATCATTAAAATTCACCCTTCTTTTTAGTTTTTCCAACCCAAATCAAGGTGTTCTAAGCCAATTTGGGGTCAAGGAACTCAAATCTATCATTATATTTGAGAAATTCTCAAAAGATTTGGAGATATCACTAAAGGAAGGTTTAGGTAAATTTTGTCTCATCTCTCTCTACATTATGATTTTGAGTTTGGTGTTAAGATATGTTGTTCTCCATGCTTGAATATGCATGAAACATGGTTTAGATGAGTGAAATGTGTCATGGAGAGAGTTCTTTAAGTCAAAACCGAAATTGTCCCCCTTAGGTGAAACTTTATGAATTTTTGAATATTTTTTGAAATTGATGGTCTAAATGAAGTCTATGGTATTAATTATACATATATGATATGAATTGATGATGAAGAATGAAGAAGATGTATGTTGGTTAAGTTTAGATCGAAATGATGGAGAAGAGGTAGATTAATGTAATGAGTTGTACAATTGATAAAATGTAGCTTAAATGAAAGAAATTGGTTTGAATGGAGTGGTGGAATGTGTCATTGATTGGAAGTGTTACTATATGGCATGATAGGAGCATGAATTATTAAATATGATTTGAAAATCATGCACATTAGGTGTTTGATAAAATGCCTAAGTGAGCTTGATTTAGGATTGAAGGCTTTATAATAGTATGCATTGGAAAACATTTTTATGTCTACTTAGAGTGAACTTGAATTGTTGCTTAGATTGACAAGTAAAGGCCTAATGTACTTGGATAAAGATGTGCTTAATTATGTTTGCAAATGAATAAGTATGGGATTAAAGGCTTTAAATGCCTTAGAAAATGCAAAAGAAAAGCTAATGTGACTAGTAAGGCAGTAAACCTGTGAGAAGTTTAATGTTCAAATTCTATAGCTTGAGAAGTATAAATAGGAAATTTATATTTAGGTAGTAATTTCATTGTATATCCTTTTTATATATAAAGGCTCGGGAGCTGTAAATCAAGGAGCCCGTACTTAGGATTATTGAAGCTAAGAGAGTGTATATCTTCTTTTGAGGTGAGTTAGGAAAATCGTATTTCTCAAATAGGATTAGAACATCATAAGACAAGTATGATGATTGGTATGCGAATTTTGAACCTAGGAAATATATGGTATAATTGAATTTCAAATGGATACTAATATGTTTAGGTATTTAATAAATGTCATTATTTTGAACAACTATGTATTTGAAGTACAAAAGATCACTTTTATTGTATGAAATAATGTTTCAACATGATTTTTGAAACTGATATTTTTATTACATATTTTGATAAATGTTATTGTTTTTAACAAATCTGAGTTTAAAGTGCAAAGAATAATGCTTTATTTTACAAAACTACATTTTTGAATAACTTTGCACTTGGATTGCAAAAGATAACCTTTATTGCATGAAATGATGTTTTGGAATTTACATAAGCATAACCGAGTTATATATTCTACATGTATTTGTTCTCTTTGGTTTAGAGTGATGGTACATTTTCATTTTATCAGTTGGACCGATAAATAAAAATACGATGCTTTACTTGATTTTTGTACTTAATTTTTGTATATGATTTTGGTGATTGGTGAGGAGACGATTGGCCAATCATGTGTTGGGCAAAACTGATTAAGCAACCCACCCCTGTACCCTTAAAACTAGTATATGAAAGTCGAGCTGTCGCATCGACACTTTTCTACGAGACTCACGAGTAATTCCACACCTAAAGTCTTGACACCGAAGAGGTCATCACCTAGGGTCATGACGCTCTTGTCGACTATAGTCCGGACTCACCACGAATGAAATTCGAGCCAACATTGAGGATCGGTAGGTGTGCACATTAGTTTGGCCGACTAGTGGTATCACACATGATTGTTTTGGTGTATATTGATAATTATTTTCTGACAAGATTTGATGTATACATATGATGTTTTTATGCTTTGTGTACTAAAACTAGAACCTATAATCATCGTACTAGTGAATTAATAAGCTAGGCCTATATGATTCCTAACCAGTATGTGATGCGTCATAGGCTAGGCTTATGTGATTTTACGAGCTGTATGTTCACTTTATGGGTTATCTGTACTATTTTGGTGTGTATCAAGTCCTATTTGCGTTAAACATTTTTCCTGCTTACTGAGTACATAATATACTTACCCCTTCCACTTTCCAACCAAGCAGGTTAATTTAGTGAATTTGAAGCTCTGAGTGGATCGTGTGGTCTTTTGATATTTTTGGGGTATTACCACCTGTGGGTAACTTCTTATTTTGTACTTTTGTTGTCTAGTAGCTCATGAACTATGTTTATGTAGTTATGCTTTATGATTTTGTAAGTTAACTTTTGACTCTCTGGTGATTTATAAATGATTTTATGTATGAACTTTTAATACTGTTTTTAAGATTGTCTTAAGTGAACTTTAAAGTCCTGAAGTTGTGGTTGGATGTGAATATAGAAATGTTTTTAAAATTGTTTGCAGGTTTTGAGATTTCTAAAATACAGTCGTTGTGCTGCCCAAATTTAAAAAAAAGATATTCAGTTAGCCTTATATAGTTGGATTAAGATACCGTTAGTATCCTTAGCCTAGCTATGCGACGGCTGTCATGGGTCCAATGTGGTACTTCGTCATGACATAATAGCTCTGCTTGAATAAATTAATAATCAATAGTTGTACCAAGACTTTTGTTCACACCTTATCATGCAAGAGACAATCATTAATGCCCATAAATAAGATACGCCTAATAGATTTAGAGAATAATAAAATAGAAGTTAATAAGTGAGAACAAAGTCTCATTCACACATTTGTAAAGTAGAAGTTAACAGTTCGTACAACAAGGTTCATAATCCATAAATTACATTCATTTTGGATAAAATGGATTTAGCCATAATCAATGTCCTTTTGAAAATTTAACCACAAAATAAAATGCAACCAAAATAAGTTTCCTTACAAACAATTAAACCCCTAAAAGAAGATTCTAACTAGATTTTATTCGACCAAAATAACAACTAATTATCATTCACACTCTATTAACTTCCAGTTTTAGTGTTAATAGCTTGTTCACTAAATTTTCTAACAACCCTGCATTTTGAAGTTCACTCTTGCAATTGGTATGATATAATACTTGGGATACCCTTCCAACTCAACTATATTGGTTAGAAAGAAAGTTCAAAAGTATTTGGATCAACTGATCTTCATCCTCATAATTAGTGTCAATACAGATGAGCAAAGTCTAATCATTAAAGATAACATCAAGGTATTCATATAATAGTCTAATAATTAAAAGATAACATTAAGGCATCCATATAATAAAAACATATGATAAACATATATTAATTTTAATCAAACCTCACCTTTGCCTACTTTATAAGCTGGTATGTTGGAAATTGAGATATAGGGTTGAGAATAATTTGTTGTTGTTGGATCTCCCATAAGTGTGATGGACTATCCAATATTCATATAATATGAATAGGGTATTCAGGTAACATATAGCAAACACACATTAATGTCCAACTAACATGATCTCCAACTTTACTAGAAGCAATGGAGTGTTCTCTAGGTTTTTACAACTTCCTTTGTTATAACCAGACTCGTCACATTTGCCACATAATTGGAGTTTCCATTTTGTGATAGCCTATAAAAAGTCATCAATCTTTTTGGTTCATTTTTATCTTTTACCTTATTTTTCTTACGCCTACTAGGTATAACTCTTTTAGTTGGTGGATGAATCTCTTTCATGTGTATTTCGTGAATATTTTTTTTCCTTCTAATTGGTTTCATATAAACCTATCTCTATCATAATACTTATCTACATATGCCTCAAGTTATTACTTGATATGTAATATGACACTAATGACATGACTGCAAGGATACACATAAAGTTTTCACACCCTACAATTGCATATATTCCTCAAGTTATTACTAATTGGAAAGTTGGAAGAGTTCATATAAGCAAATATATGTATGAAGTTATGTTTATTTGATATAATATCTTTTGCATATTTGGTATTTTTTTTAATTTCTTCGTCATCTTTAAGCTCTAAGTCAATGGCTAACTGCTCAATAAACCATACCCAATTCCCAATATTCTCCATCTCAAAAAAATGTTCATATATTGGGTTACATGCCTCATTGCCATCAATTTCTACAGCACTTATAAGTTATCTTTGATATTTGTGTTTAAAAGAAGAAATTCATTCTAATTATGGGTTACAACTTCTTCCATCCCTTCTTTGTAGCTTTAAAGTGCAGTTAGTACCTTCTAAATGCTAATTTATCTTTGTACATTTTCTAAGTTAAATCTTGATTGTCCCCACCAATTATCTTTATATCAGCCTTTCCATCTACTATCATCTTATAAAGGTAAATGAAAATAAATTAGTTATAATATTAAAAAAAACAACATATGCATAAAAAACATATTGATTAATCAATAATCATAAAGCATATTGAAAGAAAATAATATAGTCCACAATACTGTAGTTATAATTAAACATGTTGATGTGATCATTCTTGTGAACATGTTACTTTTAGCTAATATACTAATGACTCATACTATTGAGCAGATTTCTAGTTTATACTTAAAAACATGCATCTTATTATTGGCCTATTAAGTAACCAAGTGATCATTTTTTTTCATTTTTGGTAGAACTTAAAATATCCATTTTTGGGAAGCAATGTTAGTAGTCATCTTTAAGCATCTAACTCATAGTTTTAGGGGAAAAAAAGATCATGAGAACCCATTCTTTATAGAAGCAATAAGACAAAAATGTTAAGTATAAATGATAAAAGCAGAGTTTTTTGGAAAAATCTATACTAGTCAATACTCAACTATCGAACTTCGTAAAGCTTATGATATTTCATGATGATGATGAATGAAAACATACGAATGTCATTATATACAAGCAATAGAAAACAAAAGATCAAGAAGTACGACAATTTCCTAAAAGGACTATGTATGGATTTCTGGAGTTTGATATGGTTTTTAGCTGCAATATGGATGAAGTATGAATAATAAAATCATCATAAAAAGTATAAAGCATAATAACAAGAAACTACAAATTACCCATCAACATCATGCATGCGTCAGAGTTTGTTCAGAAAATATCATATAAAACAAAACAAGATGAACCACTTGCCCCAGTACTCTAAAATGATGAAAAACAGAAGAGAGACCACGTTCTTGGACGGTGAAATCTCGAAAACACATACGTACAAATTTATTCATTCCATATCAAGATAAAACTATATCATTTTAGTTTACCATTATCAGGTTTATCAAATCCAATACAACATCTTTGTTAACAAGCAACAATCTCAGCATAATAGTACATATACGTTCCTGGAGTTTTCTCCAAGGTTAGCCCAGATTTTGTTTTCAGATTAGACTAGTCAAAAGTGGACCCCGACAAAACAATAGAGAGAGAGAGAGAGAGGGGTGGAGTCCAGGTTAAATATGCAACTGGGTCAGAAATCAAGTTGGGCTAATCTGATTCATAGCTATCGATTTTGAAGACATTTCAAATCCAAGCTTGCCAATATTGGACCAATCCACTCTATTAGCTTCTTTTTTTTTTTGAATACAAGGGAGAAGAAAACAAGAACTTCCGAAGGAGAGAGCGACTATACAAGACACCGTAAGAATCACGGAACATAGTGGTAAAGACAAGCGACAGAGCCTCTTGAAGAGAGTGTACCCCGGGGGTGGCATAAGCAGCAAGAGCAACAAGACTGTCTGCAATCTGATTGTCTTCCCGATATACATGTTGAAACTTCAAATCCCAAACTCGAGACAAAAGCTCCTGAATACCTGCCACAAAAAAAGAATAGTCAGTCGAAGGGACTACAAGAATTTGGTGATATTCACTGTTTAATCTGTTGTGCAAGTTTAGTTTTCAAATGCTTCATACTTAATTGAGTGTATATGCTAAGATAGCGAACATTAAACTGAAAAAGATGGGACGATATGTAATGGACAACATAATATTGACATATGGGGTACGCTAATGTTGACGCAAGGGACAAAGGCAAGTTGGAAAGCAAAGTGAACCATTGCTTTGAGGTGCTCCACTTCCCACTTTTGATTCCTTCTTCTGTCCTAGTTTGTTTATTAAAATCTCTTATCAGTCAAAGTTAATGGGAGCTTTGTGGGTAAGCCATTTACACTTATAATAATACAACTAAGTTAATTAACTATTAGTTGTCTCATCATCATCTTGTCTTTTAACCTCCGAGGAATATTCCCATGCAAAAAGCACCGTTCTTTTCGTTAGTTGATGCAATTTTCTGTGTTTTATATTCAAAGTTACACAGCAAATCAATCCTATATTAACATACACCAAGAAGTCCAAAGTTAAAAGCAGTTGGTTCCTAAAAGTCGCACGCTCACTATCCAAGAAGATATAGCAAGCAGAACAACAATCAATAATAAGATATAGCAATTATTAAATGCATCGTAATTATATGTATATACTGTGAATTAAAAAATTATATATACACATAAATTTACATATTTTTCAACCAATATTAGGGAAGGGGAACGCCTATTATGTAATTCCAGTTCATGCAAATGTTGGTTAGATGATGCAGAAAGCAACCTTGTTGATATATATAATCATGGAAATCTTTAATTTCTTTTTCTAAGAAAATTAACTTCATGATATCATTGAAGATTAAGTTTCAAAACCTTTGTCCACAGTTCACTCCACTAAAGCTTAGTATCTTCTATTTCACTTAACTCAATATTGTTACCTTTATATTCACCAATTTAATTATGAAAAAAGAAAATATTTCGATAAATAAGATTTCTTTCGAATTATAATATATGTTATTTTTTTACTTCAATGTAATTAATTGAAAGATTAACCAATTTTCATTTAATCCAAATAAATTTGAACATGAAATTGGATGCTTAATTTAATAATTCAAAAGTTGAAATTCAATCCAAATTGAAAAGGAGTGAGCATGATCTCCATAGTTTCCATTTTTTATTGATTATAATAGTAAATGATCAACTGAAAATCTGACAAAACCTACTCCATGATAAAAGAGAAACCGAAAACCCAAAGCAAAAACATAAAAAACACACACACACATACACAACTTGCCTGCAATCATATACGATTTCATTATTAAAAGTTTTGATTGGAAGAGTTTTTATCTGATTTCTCATTTCTGACCACTCTTTTATATTTGATATTCTAATAATAAAACAATAGAAAATGTTATTAAAAATAGTTTACCTCGTAATCTGGACCCTGGCCAATAGCTAAGTGAGACGTGTCATGAAGAAGCAATAAAATTAGGGTAAAAGATGGAGGTTGCATATGGAAGCGTGAATCAATGATTGAGTGTCACGTTAGTTGAAGCCAAAGTATGGCTTATTTTATAATTTGTTAATTTGTTTAAGAAGCACCTTCGAAGTGTGGTAAACCCTAGTAGTTAAACTTTAATACTTCCCTGATACAACCAATTTGGACTCAATTA
The DNA here is from genome assembly GCA_027478405.1 of Erythroxylum cassinoides. Taxonomy (NCBI): domain Eukaryota; kingdom Viridiplantae; phylum Streptophyta; class Magnoliopsida; order Malpighiales; family Erythroxylaceae; genus Erythroxylum; species Erythroxylum cassinoides. The sequence goes on from JANIPM010000005.1 coordinate 13,074,913, forward strand.
GATCAATCCCGGACAGTTCGTATTTGCCATGCATTTTAAGAAGGAAATCGTTGTGCTGATTAATTAACTGATCATGTGGCGCATTTTAGTTTAAGAGTTACTTATTTACAGTTTACTTTTTCGAGATGTTTTATTATCTTTTTTGAGAATATGTGCCAGGTCTCCACTCTAAGGACCATTGTTTAGGCTTTGTTTTTCTCTATTTTATATACATATATAAATTAATGACAAGAGAAAAGGAAATTTTTATGTCTTTTCTAGTGTCAAAACAATAATAATTATTGATATTGCTGGTCTAAATTAAAAATAAATAAAAAATAAGCAATAAGAGTAGCAGAAGAATAACAATAAGAAGAAGAACAATGGTTTTGATTAGGGCTTATATGATTAGGCTGTGAGACAAATTAGAGTTTGAGTTATTAGTGATTAATGAAAAATCACCCTTTTAAGTGCAATACTAATTTACTAAAATAAAGATAACCTCAAAAACAAAAAAAGAATAGTTGGAATTTAGTACATTTTTATGATTTAGAATATATTTTAATAATAAAGCCAATTAAGTGTTAAGTAAAAGATTAATTTAATTAAGAGTTAATTAAGGAGATTTAAATCCTTAATCACATTTCATTAATTTCAATTTGAGAGCAACTGGTCTCAGTCGGAAAAAGATCTGTTGTGGCACAGCAGATCTGGTCCCAGACTTACCCTAGGCGATATTTACATGTACATTATTTTCTTCCACCGAAAACCAAGTACTTTCAAAGGCTTATGATAAAGACTCGGACAAGCAAGGAAAACACATGTTGGCTGTTTCGTGCGTGGATGGGCATAAACCTTACTAGTAAATGTATAGAAGGTGGGCGGCGGCAAAAAAAAGTGGAAGTTGGTGTCTTTGACCATGCTTAAGCAGCAGCATAAACCTATTGCTTACCAATAATAAAATCCAAGTACATGCATGCATAATATAAACACACACAAACACGTTCAGAACATAGCGTCGTATTAGTTAACACTATTCTTTTGATAGCATATTACGATTACATGCATTAGTTGTAACCATATCTTTTAGTACTCCAGAGAAGACAAAGCAGTAACAAATATCAATTCAAATGACTTTGGAAACAAAGGAAACTACAAAAGAAGAGGAGGGTGTACGGAGTCCAAATCTTCTGTCCAGTGAATTTCAGCCATTTATTTATGTGGGTCTCACATGAGTTTCGCATAAATAAATTCGAGTTCTGTAAAAATAAATGGTTGAGATTCACTGAATACAATAAAACATTATAAAATTAGACAGAAGATCATTCCTGGGTGCACGCCAACCCCAGCGTTTAACCATTGTTTTAGAATAGGAATAGCAGAAGAAAATCATTTGGGCCAATGATGTACTTAGAGGGTTTGGAATAGAGATTTGGGCTGAGAAAGGTGTCTGGCCTTGGAAGTAAAAACTATAAAAGCCTTCAGCCTCCTTTTCCACTGCTTTCACTTTTCAAGTAATCAATGATCCCACCTAAAATACAGTGAGCTCGTGTTTAGTTATGAAATGAAAACGACCTAGCAACTAATTTACTCCACCATACATAAAACTTATTATGATTTGGAATGAAGAAACAGACAGTCCATCAGCCAAGATGTATTTGAGCTCAAACATTGGAAAGCTAAAATTTTTAATATCTGGGGCCAGTAGAATTTTGTCAAATAAGAAATTTTTTTTTGGCTTCTTTGTTCTTGTCTTCATTGGAAAATAAATTATATAAAAAGACAACAAATTATATATATATATTATTTCTGGATCTACGGAGAGTGTAGTGTAGACACAACGACTCTTTAACCACTGCAAAGCAAATATCAAAAGTTATTGGGTGTACTTAACCATAGTTAATCATGCAGTACTTGTTTAACCCTTTTTTCTTCTGTGCGTTAATCATTGATGATTAGTTAAAAGCTCAAGCACCATATGACAAAGAAGAGGTCAGAAGTGTCAGTGTTTTGTGCCAACAGAAGCAACAAGAAGCCACCTTCTTCTTCCTTTTCTGCTTCTATCTACCATAATCACTGTGCTTGTTAACCCCTAGAATATAACCCAATCTACAGCTATAAAGCAACAACAACTATAGACATACATAAGAGAGGAAAAGCAAGCAACACATTGAATAAAAATATCCAAACTTGGTGCGAGAAGAGAAGTCAGTACTGAAGAGGGACAAGAACTAAGCTGGTTTGACGTATAAGGCCCGGCATTAGGAGTTAAGCCGTTGTCACCAAAACTTCAGAGTCTTTTTACGCAGTTTTAGGCAGAGATTACTGTCAATAATAATATACATTCAAAGATTTAATATAGGAAAGGCCAACTAAAGTAAAGTCAAATAGATATTTCTTCTTTTCTTTCTCGCTTCCTCTTCACTTTCCCATTTATATTCTCTCTCTTTCTTTACGCTTTTCTAGCTTGGACAGTGCACACTCTCTCTTCTCACCTCCATTTTTTCCCCTTCTTGGTTCTATTCCCGAATTGAGTGACATACAAGAAGTCTATCATCATTATTTGTCCTTTCCCTTCAGTAAGCCTTTACCCTTGCTTTCTTTCACTGTCCTAGAACAACAGGCTGCCTATTTAAGACAAAATTTTCCTGGCAAACTTTCACAGGATTAAGTCTCTGGTAGTCTTTATTGGTTTATGGGGTTTGACTTTAATTCTTCATCTGGGTCCTCAGCTTTTCTCTGAATCACTTCAGTTCTTGCCCTGTTAGTAGTAGCAGATTTTACTCATTTCTGGTTTCTATCCATGGAAAAGGAGAAAATTTTCATGAATGCAACAGCAAACAGTGCGACGTCCATTTGGAATTCTTCCACTTATGGGATTGAAATGCAATCAAATGACCTGAATTCTTGCTTTTTCAATGCCAACTGGGAGAACTCAGTGGATCAGAGCGATCCCTTTGAGTCTGCTCTGAGCTCCATCGTCTCATCTCCTGTAGCATCAAGTGCTAATGCCATTTCTTCTCATCGTGGCAGTGGTGACACTGTTATGATCAGAGAACTTATTGGAAGACTAGGAAGTATCTGCAACTCGGGCGAGATTTCGCCGGAATCTTATGTTAACAACACCAATAACAACATCAATAATAACAGTAGTTCTAACAATTCATGTTACAGTACGCCATTGAATTCTCCTCCAAAATTGAATCTTTCAATGAAGGATTCGCAAATCAGAGGCAGTTTTCCAAGTTTGGCCAACCATCCAAATTTGGCTCCATTTCCTACTGATCCTGGATTTGCAGAGAGGGCTGCAAGATATTCATGTTTTGGAAACAGGAATCTTGGAGGCTTAAGTGGGCAATTAGGATTGAATCAAGCTGAATTGCCTCACGGTTGGATGGCAAGAGCTGAACCTGGTAACATCTCTAGAGTCCAGAGTAGCAATTCTATGAAGGTCGCTGGATCTCAAGCGATCGTTCAGGAAAGCAATAAAAGCTCGCCACAAGATGGGAATCCAAATTTCAACAAGAAAGAGAAGGCAGATTTTGGAGATTTAAAGGAGGAGTCTTCAGTGTCTGAGCAGATCCCAGGTGGAGAAATGAGCATAAAAGGCCAGAACGAACCGAATTCCAGGAAAAGGAAATCAGTTCCTAGAGGAAAGACTAAAGAAACTCCATCTCCATCTCCTTGTTCCTCTGATGCTAAGGTAAGACATAACTTCAGTTCAAGTTTGGTGCTTTTTAGGTTTTTGGAGAACCAACGGAGATTTCAATTTTCACTGCAGGTACTGGCGGAGAATAACGATGAATCCAGTGGAAAAAGGAGTAAATCAGATGAAGCCAATGAACGACAGAAGGATTCAGGAAAAGCCAAAGAAGAACAACAAAATGGAAATCAGAAACAGAACAAAGACAGCTCCAAGCCAGCGGATCCACCAAAGGACTACATTCATGTCAGAGCAAGAAGGGGTCAGGCTACAGATAGCCACAGCCTTGCTGAAAGAGTAGGAATCAAGACAACTTTCTGTTGTCCATATTTAATGATGCCACAAGATTTTTGCATTGAACTCTCATTCTATCTTGGTCAGGTACGGAGAGAGAAAATCAGTGAAAGGATGAAGTTTCTTCAAGATCTTGTTCCGGGATGCAATAAGGTGTATACCATACTGTCATTTTCTGGCTTTTCTGTTTTCTTTTCCTGATACCTACCTAAAAGAAGAAACGAAATCCTCTAAATGGGCTTGAAATTTCAACTGCAGGTGACCGGAAAAGCTGTTATGCTTGATGAGATTATAAACTATGTGCAGTCATTGCAACGCCAAGTTGAGGTAAATTCTAAGCTTTGCTTAGGTTTCTCCCTCAAAAGTATAAATGGCGTACTTGATTTGATATTGGGCTGTGTCCATTGATAACATTTGCAGTTCCTCTCCATGAAGTTGGCATCTGTGAATCCTAGGATAGACTTCAACATGGAAGGCCTTTTGTCTAAGGATGTAAGTCAGACATTTATTGCTTATCCCTGTCACAGAATAAGTCTTAAAAATTCGTAACATTTTTATCTGAAGGAATGTTCAATTTCTTTCATGTTTCAGATCTTTCAATCTCGTGCATCCGTGTCGAACAATCTTTACCCATTAGATTCATCGACACAAGCATTTCCTTATGGCTACCAGTCACAGCAAGGGTTACCCCTGCAGAGTGGTCTATCCACTAACGCAGGATATCAGTTTTCAATGAACCCTTTGACTGCTGCGTCAAAGCGAAATCCAAGTATGCAGTTGCCTCCCCTTGACGGCTTTGGCGATAACTCTGGTCAGGTATTTTTAACGGAACAAAAGATAACTAGTCTTATGCACTTTGATTGGCCTTCATTTTATGAAACCGTCGTTGTTTCTCTATTTGCATTTCAGGTTCCAACATTCTGGGAGGATGAGCTCCATAGTATTGTGCAGATGGGGTATGGCCAGAATCAGCAGCAAAGCTTTCAAGGTAAGACAAAAAGTCCCGGAAAAATTCTGATGTTCAATGAAATGTTGATGGCTTTCAGTTCAGAACTTAGGTCCAGGTTTCTTGTTGCAGACTCTTTACCCGCTGCTCAGATGAAAACTGAGTTGTGATGCTAAAACAACCGATTACTCCATTGATGTTTCTCGAAATTAAAGTCAAGTTCATAGACAAGTGCCTTTGGTCGCAGAGAGTCCTGTGTAAATACAGCCAAGTTCCAGTTTGTATCAGTCTTTAGCTGGGAGAAAGAGTAGATTTTCTCACTTTCGTTTCCTCATTATTTGTCAGTGATCGAAGCAATTGATTCTTTGAAGAATAGTTAAAAAGGAATCCGCATTGTAAAATCTAGCACTAATTGTTACTGGTGGTGAAAATCAGTTCTACAGAGGACCTCATTTACTTCTGTAACATTTAAGGGAAGGAGTTGGAGACTCCAGAGACAAGTGTTTCACTTTCTGTAATTTTTTTAAAAGATGAATGATATCTGTAATCTTTGTTTCTCCAACCTTTGTATCTTACCTGAACATTAATATAAACATCTTGTCACGAGTTCTTGGAGACACTACAATTTAAATTCACTCTTTACTGCTCCTTGTTATATTTACCATTCATGAAGTGCTCCCGCTTCAGAATACTGAGTTGGCATACGCTAGCTTCCAAGCCTCCTAGCGTATTGTACTCTGAGAGGCTTAACAAGCAAACAAAAGGGTCTAAGTTAGAAACAGTTACCATGAAAACGATAGCCTCCAGATATTGCTATCAAATTTAGCTGGAATACATTGAAGGTAGGGCCTCCAATGGGATGATATTGTGTAACCTCAGGGAAAATCGCGTGTCTTGTGGGGAAAATTGATTCTTAATCGTTACCAGCTGTTAGTGGGGACAAATGGATATCTCTTAAATCTGACTTATGATTAACAATGATTTTTTAGGCTATTTTTCATCTGGAGTCCACTACTCTGATCTTCTTTTTTCCATCTTTAGCTTTTCCATCTCAGTCAGTAACTGGTGAGTTGAGCTCTATGTGTTATTTGTATGCATTTCATTACTGGTAAGTACTGATGACTAGCTATAACTAATAGTCCTAAAATACTGAGATCATGTGTTACAATTTATGGTAAAAGTTATCCCAAACGGGAGCCTAAAGAACACAAGTTTAAAAATGACTCCTCCTTTAATTTGGTGCCGTTACTTCCAATTTTCTTTCTTGAGTTGAAAATCTGTGAGGGCATCAAAAGAACAGGTTGGCAATGGTGAGGTTATGACTTGGCTGAGGAATCAAAGCAGAGAGCTTTACAATCTCGTGGACTTTAACAGAAATAATAAAAATATATGCATATCTGTATATACACAGTGGAAAGGGGAGGATATGATATCTGTGTGTGGATAAGTTGGAAGAATAAAGTAGTGGAGTTCAGATGTGCGTAGATACGCTTTTTCAAGAGAAGACAGCCTCTTTCTTGAAAAGCTGTCAACAAAATCAAATATTTCCAAGCCTCAGCGGAAAGAAATCTGCTGTTATCGCCTTTTTTCTTATTAAAAGATCTGACATCTGGTATCCACAGTAGAAAGCGTGGAAGGTTAGAGACTAACAAGTAACAGTATGGTAGAGGTGTATTCAACCCTAAAATGTAATCAGTACATTGAACAGTAATGAACCTTCGCTGCAAACAAGAATGAGACAGAAGCAATGAGCACACATACTTTATCTTCAGTTGTATTAAGCCATTTTGTTGGGTGACAAAGCAAATTCAGTTGATGTGAGATACCACAACATGCAGTACATACATGTTAGGCTTTGTTGATTGTGATGGTTCACAGCCACTTGTGGGGATAACTTAGCAGTCACTTAAAACTGGATTTGGAGCAGATTGAGACTAAATTTTGGAGGTTTTGCAATTTAACAACCCTTAAAGTGCAGGCCTACTTGTTGAATATAATAAAAATTTATCAAAAGTACTCACAAGAACGCCATTAACTTTTTACGGTTCATCAAATTAGAAGATGAGAGCTTTTTTCAGAGAATACTGGGAATGCAATGAAAAGACTAATCTTAAAAGAATATTTTTGTTGATAAGTCAGATGTACTATATACAGCTCTTAAGAATTTAACCATTAGGACAATAATGTTCTCTGGCAGCCAATAAGATAGGATCTTTAATTAGTTGCTACCAAAAAAGCAGTTGGATCTGCCTGATTTTAGGTTTCACATCACAACAGTTGTCTATGGAAATTATGCAATAAAATCTGACATAACATAAACAACGAATCAACTTATTATAAATTCGAATTGATGCAATATCTCCCTGCCCACTGAGTCAAAGTCACATCAATTTTCTTATCACACATAGTCATTAATTGACCACCACCTTGGACCAGACAATTAGGAATTCTAGTTTGAAATACTGAGGTGCCTAATTCATTAAAACCCTTCAATTACAGTTGCCTAGACAAATAAGGAACAAGCATCCCAACATTAACTCTGGTGTTAGGCATTCCTATTCGTATAATAAAAAGTGCTTATGTTGAAATTTTACGGTTAAAAGTTAAAACCAATTAGGAAGTTTATGATCTGGTGTTTCCTGAACTTCTCATAAATTTAAAGTATCTCAAATTAAGGACATTGTTGCTACAACTGATGGTAAATCCAAGGCGTTAGGTGAAGTTAATTGCATCATTAGATTCCCTCTATGCTGTGTAGCTCAGGCTGACATGTAAAAGGGTGTTGTAAGCCAATTTGACTGGTAATGAAGGCAGGCTGAGGTTAGTGTTTTGCTTTAACAAAAGAAGAAAACAAACATAGACTGTGGCGCAGAAAGTATGTGGGTCTTTATTGCATTCTAGAACAACTTGAGATGAAGTTCCACAAGTAACTCCGGTAATGACGATAAAATGGACCCCAGGCCCATGGGGAAGAAGCATGATTAGGGGAAGAGAGAGAGAAAGATTATAACTAATTATCATTAGACTTGGTGTGATCCATTCATTCACCTTACCAGGCTGTCACTCTTTTGTGTCTCTTTCTTCCACTCCAAGTCCAAGGAGCATTGGCAAAGCTTCGGTCTTGTTGATTGGAGGTAGAAACAAAAGCCATCAAGCACTATCATTTTGTTTCACCAAACACATATCATTTTTCCTTTCAGTACAACAATTCTTCTTCGTGCATTCCCACTCTCCCAAGTGACCAAGTTGGTCTTAGAAAAATAAGGTTGCCTTTTCTTTTACTTGTATTCCAAATTCAATGATCTGTGTGCATCTAAATGTCACATTCATACCTATTTCCCCACATACTGCCTTTTGCCCATTTTCTCTCTTTTAGAGAACAAACAATTGAATGTTAGGGAGTCATGGCTAGGGTTTGAAAAGCCCCAGTTGTTCTGAAATCCACTACCTGCTGCTCCTGCCTCAGTAAATTGTTTTATGTTTTTCTTTTAAGAAAATGGTCCACAAATATGGATAGATGTGGCTGTCAGAGAAGACAAGGCCACAAGCCTTTTGTTTCACGGTCTCCAAGAGATGAAATAGACAGGACGCTGCCCAGCCATGTACTTGTGGACTGTCTGCTTTTGCTTCCCATGTAACGCTAAGAGGGCCATGGTATGGGAATGCACTTCTCTGAAGGGTTGAACTTGATCCACTTCAAGATTGCCCCTACCTTCCCGACACCAAAACCGAAGGACTAAATGATTTAAAGGTCCATTGTCTCTCTTTTGCAGCATGGGTCCACAGATATATCCATAAACATTCTGGACGACGCCAAAATTGAACAAAGCGTCCGTGACGTATTTGGTTGCTAAGACAATGGCCGAAAGGGAAGAAGAAGAAATGGTGCAACTTGGTTTGGACTTGAAAATATACCCAATCGTTCATTCATTCAACTGTTATGAATCACAGCGATAGGAATACAAAGTTTGATTTGATCCTCACGAGATGGCATGGACCAAAAATAAATGGAAAACAAGAATACATATTTAAATGCTACAGCACATTAAAAGTTAGGAAGTAGCACGTACATTGTCTTGACGGTCAGCGTCCGTTTCTATACGTTACAGCGGTCATTGCCAGAGAACTGAGAACCATGATGATGGCTCTGCAGGTTTTGATAAGTCACCATCTTCACCGTTATAGAAGGGCGCAAACTCTTTTTTCCATTGCTGGTCAGCATCAGTCAGAGGCTCCCCTACGTCATATTTAGCCACTAGACTATCACTATAAGCAGGGATCAGTTTCGAATTTCTGTTCTAGTGCCCACTACCTTTTCAGCCTATCATTGCAATAAATTAGATGACTAAAAGGCTTTAAGTACCGAGGGTACAAGGATTTGGGAACAGTAAGAGAATAGTTATTCTATTCTCTAATCTCTATTTCTCCTTTGTGTTATGTTCTCAAGCTTCTTAAATTCCTGTTTTTTTCTGTGCCTAAAGCCTTCCCAACTATTTATCTTTAAGCACAGAAGAATAGGGATTCGATAAATGGCTGAAAAGACTCTGAACATAGAAAAAATAGGGATTCAAGAACAGAAGATCTGTTCCTATAATTAGGCCTTGTTACTTCCTCCGGTAGACGAGACACTACAAAAGAACTCAAAATTAGTGACGAAATATTACCAACGAAACGAAAAACGTAGCAATTATAGATGTTGGTAATGTTGTTTACAAATCGAACATTTGTGACGATATAAATTTCCGTCTCTAAAATAGGACGAAATTTTTTACCGACTGATAATTCCGTCGGTAACTCGGTCGGAAACTTTCAAATCAATCGTTGTCTTTTAAGTCAAACAAAACGACATTGTTTCGACTGAAAGGTTTAAACGTTTAAATGATAAGCAAAATAACATCGTATAGGTTGTTTTGTAAAAGTTTGAAAGATTATCAACTTGTTTGGAACACAACGCAAGATTGAATTGAATTCAATCTTGAAATTGAATTCAATTCACTTGTTTGGAACAAGAAAATAACCACGAATTTAATTCCTGTGTGGGTTTAAACCCCACTCCCTTTGTAAATTCAATTCACGCTATAATTCACGTGAATTGAACTCCAAAGGGTGTTACTCTTTCTTTTTAATATTGAAACCCAATAATACCCACAACTTCAAGGCAGAACCCTATCACAACAGTTGACCGCTCTTCTCCCACGCACCAACAGATCAGACGACGCCACTCTTCTCCCAATAGCAAACCCACGCACCAGTAGACGACGCCTGGGTAGCCTCCCTTTCGTCCACGCAACAACACCTCTGCTTCCTTTTCCTATCTCTCACTTTTACTCTATCTATTGGAAGTATTATTCTTTGCTTCAGCTTTAGAAACATATTCTTCTGTCTTCCAACTCTTTTCAGTTTTAAATTGATGATTCTGTTGTGCCCATCAGTTACTCTTTTTCGTTTCGATCATGTTTTCTAATTATTTTTAGGAAAAATCGTTTGTTTGTTTGTTTCCTTCCTTACTTTTGAGTTCCAATGTTGGCTGGTTTTTGACTTGGTTTCCTACACTGCAATCTTTGTTTTCTATGCTAGTTCGTTGATGGATGAGAAGCACTACCTTTTAATTTCTTTAACATGGTTATGCTCTTTTGGGAAGAGTAAAAAGAAAACTGTACTGATACTTTTCTAGATAAGCATTATATGCCCAGGCATCCAGCGTCTTTAGATGACAACTGTTTACCATTGATTTAAAAAGTTGCCCAAGTTCAAGTTCTAGATGATGTTATATCGTCTTTTCCCTATATTGACTTAAATCATAACCAATTTGCAGAGGCATAGCCATGA
>JANIPM010000005.1:13111017-13126159 GCA_027478405.1 Erythroxylum cassinoides
ATGGGATAAGCATCTTACTCAAAGGATCCACTTAGCAGCTTATTTTCTCAATCCTTATTGCTTATATAGTGGAGAAGAACGTACAATTAATATTATAAGTGGTTTGTTTGATGTGATTGAACGTAAAGGTATTTTCTCTATTGAAGAGCAATCACAGGCGATAAATGAAATAAAATTGTATCGTGAAGGTTTAAAGAGTTTTGCTAGATCATTAGCAAAGACAGAACTTATGTTGAACAAAATGCAGCCTGGATACAAGTCCAGAGATGACACCGTCGTATGTCCTACAACGGCTTGATTCCAGGACGAGACAGGCGCCATCTTTCCACTCCAGAGGGCTCTCAAGGCTTGCAATTTCAGGCCTTGTCAGAAAACGATGCTCCCCTTCCCTTCACCAACGTCCGTCTCCTACTGCAACGAATCTTCCAGACACGTCCCATTCTTGCTCCAACCCAAGCCCTTCAAAACTGACGACATCTAAGACTCCCGCAAATAGACGGGCCTCTCACATGATTAGGCCTGCTCATCGTAGGCCTATGGAGAGCCAACACAAGTCATCTAAAGACCATGTTACTAATGCCACAAACCCATTAGCCCACGCTCCAAAGGCCCAACATCTTTTTAATAACACCTAATCCAATAGCCCACACTCAACAGGCCCAACAACCCTCTGAACTAGGAAAAAGGTCTGAAGGGACCCGGAACCCCGCCACCAATCATGTGGCTATTTCTATCCCATCCCACCAGGATTTGATCATACATGAAAGCTCTCTTGCCATACCTATGAATGAGGACACGATATGTGGTAGCAGGGAGGACAACATAAATGAAGACGCTTTACTTAACTCCCCACTTACCACTGACTGCTAAACATATATTGCCCCCTTCTAGGCCACCGGACCATGAATCTCACCTAGCCTCGGATAATGAAGACACCATTATTGTAGATTCTCTTATGGATGAGATGTCACCGCATACCACGATTTCCACTGACGATGAGCAGACCAATGACCTGGTCAGGTTGCACGCCTTTTAGAGCTTACCATCCCTTTCGATTCTTATTTATGTCAATATTCATATGGAACTGCCAAGAGGCTGGAGGTAGGACCTTTCAACCTATTCTCAAGAATTACCTCCGGATACATAAACCGATCATCGTAGTTCTAGTTGAGGCTCGAATTAGTGGAGTACGCGTACAGACGATTATCAAGAGGTTGGGTTTTAATCGCTCTTTTAGGGTGGAAGCTAATGGATTCTTCAGAGGCATTTGGCTTTTATGGAATCCAGACATTACGCTCCAAATACTGCTAGCTCACTGTCAATTTATTCATCTTAATATTGAATGGGCGCAAACCTCTTTCGATTTCACTGCCATCTATGCCAGCCCTACATACTCGTTACAACATTTTTTATGGAAATATCTGCATCAAATTGCTCGCGTTACCACTAGATCACGGTTGGTGGGTGGGGACTTTAATGCCAAATTAGAAAGGAATGATCAACGAGGTGGCTCCAGCCTCTGCTCCGATGTGAGTACTCAATTCCGGGAGTGCATACAATGCTGTCAACTTCAAGATTTTGGGTTTACAGGCCCTAATTTTACCTAAAGGAGAGGTCAACATCTCGCTCGACTTGATCGAGTTTTCTATTCTAACCCCTGGCTGACTTCATTCCACAACACGATAATTACACATCTTCCTTTCCTCAAGTCCGATCATCGACCTCTCCTCGTGACATTATTCCAACCTACGCCAACCTCCCCTACCCCTCATACATTTCGCTTTCAATCTGCGTGGTTGACCTATGACCAATTTGCCTAAACTGTAAAAGACAATTAGAACCCTAATCTGATAGAGGTTTTTAATGCACTCAGTAATTTGGCGGACAAACTTCAGCATTGGAATTCCTTTACTTTTGGCAACATTCTTCATTGTAAAAAGAGACTCCTAGCACGTCTAAGGGGCATGCAAAAAGCGCTGGAGGAGGAGGACTTTGATTCTCTGCGAGACCTAGAGATGTATCTACAACATGAGCTGGAATAAGTCCTTTATCAAGAGGAACTGTTCTAGCATCAAAAATCCATATGTCAATGGATAGCACTGGGGGACCGGAACACAAAGTACTACCATGCGGTCACTACAGTCCGAAGAAAAAGAATGCGATGTATCACCCTACAAGATGAAAATGGATGTGAAAGTTCGGATCCAGTCCGTATTAGATAAATAGCATAAACCTTCCTTATAAAACTTTACAGGAGTGATCTTTCGATCCCAACACAGCCTCTGCCCACTGGCCTTTTTCCTCCTCTCCCTCACCGGGCTACAAATGATCTGGAAGACCCAATCTTTCCCGAAGAAGTCAAGACGACCTTCTTTGATATGGATCCTAACAAGACTCCGAGAATTGATGGATTTAATGCTTTATTCTTCCAATCCCATTGGGACCACATCGGGCCTACTATCATCCACTTTATCCAAACGATTTTTAGACATGAAGTTTGGGAGTAGGCGTCTAAATCGTACTTTTTTGGTTCTCATACCAAAGATCCCATCCCCAAAGTCAATCACACAATTCAGGCCTATCGCCCTATGTCCAATCATTTACAAAGCAGTTACCAAAGTTGTCCTGAACCGACTGAAGCCTTATCTGGACGGTCTTATAGCTCCGAATCAATGCAGCTTTGTTCTAGGAAGGTTAATTGTTGACAATATTATTATAGCCCAAGAGATCATCCATATTATACGAAGGAAATAAGGAAAAACCGGAATACTTGCTATCAAGGTGGATTTAGAGAAAGCATACGATAGACTTTCTTGGGATTTTATTCAAGACACACTCATAGATATTGGGCTTTCAAACTCGTTGATCAAACTGATTATGAATTATGTTTCCACGGTGACTATGCAAGTATATTGGGAAGAGGCACTCAATGATGCGTTTACCCCTACTAGAGGTATTCGACAAAGGGACCAGCTTTCGCCTTATCTTTTCGTATTGTATATGGAACGCTTGGGTCACTTCATCAATACTTCTGTTTCACAAGGCAGTTGGAAACCTATCAAATTAAGTCGCAGAGGCACCTCTTTATCACACCTATTTTTCGCTGACGATCTCATCTTGTTTTTCGAAGCTTCACTTGACCAAATTTCTGTCATTCGTGACACCTTGAATAGGTTTTGCGCAGCCTCAGGGTAACAGATCAATCAAGACACATCTCGCTGCTTCTACTCCAAGAATGTCCACCATTCAGTAACGCGCATTTTGAGCAGTGATTTGGGTTTCAAGCAGACAGCCGATTTAGGACGCTATCTTGGAGTGTCTCTATTACATGAGAGAGTCAATAAATGAACGTACCAATATATACTCGACAAAGTGCAACAATGTCTCTCTGGATGGCAGGCCAATCTTTTATCGTTGGCAAGACGCATCACCTTAATCCAATTAGTTATTTCAGCTCTTTCGTCATTTATAATGCAGACGGTTTGTCTTCCTCGGAGTTTATGCGACGAATTGGAGAAAATCATGCGAAATTTCTTGCGGGGCTCCTCTCTCGGCAATCGAAAGATTCACCTCGAACATTGGGACAAAGTTTGCCAACCAAAAGAGTTGGGTGGCCTAGGGATTCGCAGCATTAGAGCCACCAATGATGCATTACTTACAAAGTTAGGATGGGCACTGATTTCTAAACCAAAAGCTTTATGGGTGCTAATTTTTTCTGCTAAGAATAATTTTGATGCTACCAACATCCCCTCCTCTGTTGATACTACGGGAGGCTCAATGATTTGGAAGAGTATCAAAGCTATCTAGCTCAACATGATACAAAGCATGAAGTGGTTGATCGGAGACGATGCCATGGCCCGTTTTTGGCTGGATTCTTGGGTTGTGAATGCGAGACCCCTTTTAGCCCATGCAACTACTCCAATTCCCCAATCTGACCTTAATCTGCGTGTTCACCAGTATGTGGATAATACAAGTAAGTGGATTTGGGATGCGTTCCAAACTCTGCTCCCTCTCTCCATCTGTATGTCCATTGCGGGATCCTTTCCTCTTAAACCAAACCTAGGGACTGACAAACCGATCTGGGGTCTATCGAATAATGGTCAATTCACTACTGCCTCGATATACTCTATGATCATGGAGCACACCAACTCTCCTTCCATTGGCCTTTGGAAGCCTATATGGCACTAGCCCAGTTTCCAATGTATTCACTCATTCTTTTGGCTCCTCGCTCAAGATCGCCTACTCTCTAATCATTAACTCGTTCACAAACATCTTACTACGAGTGTGGAATGCTATCATTCCCATACAGAAGAATCCTCGCTACATGTTGTACGTGATTGTCCCAAAACGCGTAGCCTCTGGCTTACTTTCCCTCTACATGCCATCTCGCTTGACTTTTTTAATCTTACCACTCACGATTGGCTCATTCTAAATCTTCACTAGTATTGATTGGTTTCTGGCCTTGATTGGTCAGTTATCTTTGGTATCACTTGTTGGTTTCTATGGTCATGGAAAAATATGGTCCTCTTTGACAACCAATTCTTATGACCGAATTCTCCTGCCTCCCTTGTCCTAACCTATGTTCACCAGATCCACCATGCATCAGTCTGGCAAGGAAGGGCCTGTACTGAGTCTAGACCTCGATGCGAGCAACTTATTGGGTGGTGTCCGCCTAATCCAGGGTGGGTAAAACTGAATATAGATGGAGCATGCAAAAGCGCCAACTCTTCAGCTACAACAGGTGGGCTTATTCAAGATAGCTCCGGTGGGTGGCTTGATGGATTTGTACAGAATATCGATTGGTGCTCCTCGATCTCGACAAAATTTTGGGGAGTTTTCTCGGGTCTAATTCTCGCTTGAGACCTTGATTATCGATGCGTGGAACTAGAACTGGATTTTCTTGTGGTCAAGAACCTCTTATCCGACGCAACTAATAGGACAATGTTGGCATCAACAAGTTATTTACCCGAAACTAGGTCGTCCTTCCCCACCATATCTATAGAAAGGGAAATCGGTGCACCGATTGGCTTGCCAACTTTGCAGTTAATTTCGGAATCGGGGCTACCACTTTTGATAATGCACCCATAGAGTGCGCCTCAATCCTTATAGAAGGTATGATTGGGACTAGCTTCCTCGTAGAATTATGTAATCTGTCTTGTTTTTCTTCTCCATTGTAATAAAAAATAATAATTTATTTTAGTCATTTTAAATATCCTTTTAAATCTAATTTTGCTACAATATTTTATTTATATTATATTCATTTATGACATAGTTTAATAAAATTTGTGAGTGATATTGTTCCCAAAGCATAACATACGTATTATGTCAAACAACTTTTTTTAGAGTGGATAAGGCATTATAGGAATTTGCAATTATAAAGGCTCTTTTTAGAAATATGGCAAATCCCCTAATTAGGCAAATTTAAATCGACCTTGAAAAAGTTATTAAAGTTAAAACTTGTTACATATGAGGAAATACTAATGACCCAATAAAGATGTAACGTTTTTATTATAATTATTAGAGGTAGAACGTAATACCATTGATATTAATTTGTGTGGAACTCCCAATAGAAAAATCATGCATACCAAATGCAGATCATTTATTTCAATATTGCAAGATATTAAAGTCTATGTAATGCTAAGACTTTAGAATAATAGGGACAGTTGCAACGAGTAGCCACATGAGATGGATTGCAACATTAGGGACAAGTTGATTACAAATTAAAAAGATACCTTTTTTGTGAAGTAGCTTGGAATGCGGTGGGTGGCTTTAAATTTAGCAAAGATGAAAAAGTGTCGTAAGTTACTTTTAGACATCAAAAGCTACCCGTCTTGAGCTTGGGATCCTTCAGACATTCTATGTTGTCATATTATAATAGTTTTTTTTATAGAAACTAAAAGATTACTTACTGCATTGGTTGAAACATCCAACATACTCAATAGCTTATGCTTAAACGATGCAATCTGTACAAGGATTAAAATTGTGACCAAAAATTGGCGAGGATCCATTGGTGCCTCCTATTATAGAAAGGGTAAGTGTAAGAAAATCTATGAACATATCATAAAATATAGGATCGATTATATGCATGGAAAAACAAACATACATACTTGATGCTTGTTTAGGTTTCCACCAGTTAAGGAACACAGAGACTGCCTAATCCAATGTTTTTCTCTACCAAGGCCAAATACATGAAGTAAGTTATATCTAAACCGTTGGCTTTGTCTTTTAAATACAATCTTCAGATAACTACCATCAGTAGTTATTATTGTACGCGGATGTTTTAGACCCATCATGGGTGGAAGAAAACCATCAGTAACAGTAGATTCTTATGAAGATCGGTAGGGAAAAAGATAAGGAAAAAAGATGTCGGAGAAGGGACCAGTACGGTTAAGTGATTCAGGAGTCTTTTAAGTATATTTATGAAAGGTCCTCTAGCATCAGGCAATTCCTTCTTTCCCAAGGATGAGTCACGTTTCAAGCCCGTGGTTTTCTCTCTAACAAGACAACAATTGACATGATGCAAAGAAGTGGATCATCAAAAATTCTTCTTTTAATATTTCTAATGCAACATCAACGACCAATGAAAGTATTGTTGATATGTGAGATCAAGAGAAATCCTATAATACACAATTGCACTCCTATTTTTTTCTATTCTTCTTATAATATTTATAAAAACCTTAATTGTGGATTTGTAGAAATGTATCTTTTCTCTATATTTATCCTATATTGTATAGACTCTTCTATAGGGTGTTGCATATCGCATAACTTCTACTGTATAAGTTTTATTTATGTTTAGTTGGGTTGCATTTTTGGTATATATACCATCTTCGTTTATGAATAAAATTACACATTCAATTATTTCAGATCTGTCTACAAATTGAAATCTCTAGGTTTTGCGATTTCTTCATAGTATCAGAGCGATTGGGTTGATCCTTGTTTCTCCATAGTTGAATCATGGTAGATGGGATGAGTGGTTCAAGATCGTCATTTGGAAGTGTGAATGGTGACGAGAATCTGATGTTTCTACAGAACTCAGATCATCCTGGGATGATTCTCGTCATGATTCCGTTAAGCAGCAACAACTACTTGTCTTGGAGCCATTCAATGCAAATTGCTTTAGGTTCAAAGTTGAAATTTGATTTCATCAATAGTAAGTATGAAAGATCGGCAAAAAGCTCACCAGACTATGATCGATGGTGTCCGATCGACTTTTTAGTCACATCATGGATTCTTAACACCATCTCTAAAGAAATCATGGAGTCTTTTTTGTACACGAGTTTGGGTAGGGATCTTTGGAAAGAACTAGAGCGGTGGTACGGAGAGTGTAATGGCCCATTATTGTATCAAATCAAGAGAGAAATCAGTTCAATTTCTTTAGGGGAACTGTCTATTTCCAGATATTTTACTAAACTCAAACGTTTTTGGGATGAATTGAACTATTTGGCTCCCATCCCACAATGTTCATGTGGATCCCTAAAGTAATTAATTGATTTAGGGATAATGATTGATTAGTACAATTTCTTATGGGATTGAATGAAGAGTATGATGCTATTTGGAGTCAAATACTTGTGATGGAACCTTTGCCTCATGTATATAGGGCTTATGCGATGGTGGTTAGGGTTAAAAAACAACGGGAGGTTAATGTTACCTTTGCTGAGATTACAACTAGTGCTATGATGGTGCATAATTCTGGCAACAGTAGTGCAAAAGGGGCTGGCAGAGGTATTTCTAAGAAACAATTGAACAAGGAGGATATATTCTGTGATTTTTGCAAGATGAAACTACGTACTAGAGATACCTGCTTCAAGATCCATGGGTATCCAAATTGGTATAAAATTTCTAAAGATAAGAAAGGAGGAGATATATATAAGGAGCTTGTGAATATGATTGACACACCTTTGGATTATCTAGTAGAGAGGGGTACAAAAGAACCAGTCTCGAAGCAGGACATGGCTGCAATGATTCAAAAAGGTATTGAGAGTTTTTTTAAAAGCAAAGGCAAACAGATCCAGATGACAGATAAGGGAGGAGATGTCATCAATTTTGCACACTATAACAACTTTGCAGGTAACATTCTCAACCATTGTTTTAGTTCAGCTAGTTTAATTGAATGTGGTTCCTGGATAATAGACACAGGTGCTTCAAACACCATAATCTAAGTTTACTTGATAGACCTAGACTAGTTGCTAAATTCACTCCTGTTCACCTACGGGACGGCACAGTTAAGACAGTAAATTTCACAAGGGATATTATCCTTTATGATAATCTTAGTCTGTCATTCTCTTTACAAGTACCTTCATTCAAATATAACCTACTTTCTATGAATAAACTAGCTTGTTAATCTCCTACCAAATTTACCTTTTATGCAACCTTTGTGTTCTATAGGACCTTATGACTGATGAGGTCTTAGTAGTTGGAAAGGTAAATGCAGGACTTTATGTTCTTGACAAATATTCATTTAAAAAGATTATTTTGTCTTACACCACACTTTTAGATAATCATTCAAATAAGCCAATACACTGTCATAGTGATACTCTTGATGGTTTTTGGCACCAAAGATTGGGTCATCCATCCCTTACTGTAATGAAATAGTTGCAATGTTCTTTCAATGATATGAAATTTTTTAAACAACCTTATGATGTGTGTCATTTTTCTAAACAATCCATACTTCCTTTTCCTAAGTGCAGTATTAGTACATTTACATGTTTTGAACTATTACATATGGATCATTGGGGTCCTTATAAATAGGGGTCAATAAGTGGAGTTCAGTACATTTTTACCATAGTAGATGACTTTTTATAGAACAACTTAGACCTATTTACCTAAATACAAAAGTCAAACATCTTCCTTCTTAGATAAATTCCTTAAACTTGTTAAATTCAATTTCAGGCCACAATCAAAATCATTAGAATAGACAATAGAACAGAATTCCTGAGTCATAGTTGTCAATAAATTCTTGTCAACTATGGCATCATACATCAGGAAACCTATCCTTACACTCCACAACAAAATGGAGTTGTTGAACAAAAACATCGACGTTTGTTACAAACTGCTAGATCCCTTATGTTTCAGTTCCATTTGCCAAAGCATTTTTGGGGAGATTCAATTTTAATAGCCACAGATATCATCAATAGACTTCCAACTCATGTTTTTAACTGGAAGCCTCCTTATTCTGTTTTATTTCATAAAGAACCCAATTTCAATTTTTTGAGAAGTTTTGGTTGCTTATGTTATGCCTCCAACACATCTCCTCATGAAGATAAGTTTGCTCCTAGGGCTTTCAAATATGTTTTCCTTGGTTAATCTTCAGGACAAAAGGCTTACAAACTTTATGATATACAACATCATCATATTTTCATTTCTACAGATGTTATTTTCTATCAGAACATATTCCCAGTTCAGTTTATTTCTTCATATTTAGAATTAGTTCCTTTGCCTAATCCAGATGTCCTAACACCTGTTTTATTTCAAGAATCATCACCTCCTGAAATTCTTATTGTTGGTCCATCAAATTCAACAGCTCCACCTTCATATGATACACCTCGTTCCACTGATCTTAAACAGATTCCAGCTCCTATTCAGAGGAGTACTCGTGTGACCCAACGACCAAATTGGTTGAAAGATTTTGTTTCATATGCATGTGTTACTAATTTTGCTCATCATACTTCGCCTAATTTACCTAATTCCTCTTCTCATACACCTCCCACATATCCCTTTCTAATCTCCTCACATCTTACCTCATCTTATCAGTCCTTTTTAACAAATGTGTCTAATCTTGAGGAACCTAATTCTTTTGCAAGCTCATACTAATCCGAATTGGATGGCTGCTATGGAGGCTGAGTTGGCAACTCTTGATAGCAATCATACTTGGGACCTTACTACTTTACCAAAGGGTAAAATTGTTATAGGTTCTAAATGGGTGTATAAGATTAAACTTAAACTTGATGGGACTATTGATAGATATAGGACTATATTAGTAGTTAAAGGCTATAATCAAATTGAAGGGTTGATTACATTGACTGTTTTTCTCCAGTTGCCAAGATGGTTACTGTAAGACTTTTTTATAGTTATTACTACTGCAAAAGGGTTGCCTTTACATCAATTAAACATAAACAATGCCTTTTTACATGGTTATATTAATAAGGAGTTGTATATGTCACCTCCTCAAGGCTATACCAAGGTTGGCCCCAATCAAGTGTGTCGTTTATGGAGGTATTTGTATGGTCTTAAGCAAGCTTCACACCAATTGAATCATGAGCTTACTGTTTCTCTTTGCCAGCAGAAAGCGTCAAGTACAAGCACAAAAACGTAGTGAAGGAAAAATAAGAAATTGTATAAATTCACAGTTAGTTACTATTTGTAAAGCAACTGGTCAAACAAAGGACAAGTCAGTTACTTTTGAAGAAGAAACCAATGATAGAGATAATGTGATGAGAAATAAGCCCAGGTTTGAGATTCTTCAAAGGGCACATGGACTGTGTGCTTTACATTTTTGAAGTATTTTTTATATTATCAAAAAAGGGAGGAAACGTACAAAAAAAGTCTTCTTTAGTTCTTGAGTTTTTTTGTGTTGTCATTGTCGTTCCATCTTTTTAGTAGTTTGCATTGTGACTTCTATTTGGCTCCATCAAAGACCCTTCAGTTGTCTCATCAATATGGATCTCTCTTGGGTATCTCTCTCTCTTTCGGGTATACATCTAAGTGTTTTTTAATGGTGATAATGTGTTTTCTTAGTGTGCTTATAATTCTTTTGTTGCACCTATTGTTAATTATTATGATTATATGTTTTGATATTATTTTGTCCTAAGGGAAAGAAATCAAATTGTTTATGATGAATGTTCTATTTAGAGGGAGATTTTAAGATATATGCGTGACATTTATCGTGCTTTTTGGCATCTTTTTGTCCCAAAGGGGAGAAATTTGGATGATTGGATAATTTTGATGTTGATGTTTGATTAAGAGGGAGTATTTGCCATATGGATTGTGCATTTGATTTATATATCCAATTACGTTATTTAGGAGGAGTTTCATATTTGTGACAAACAATGCCAAAAAAGGAGAGATTGTTAAGATATTATATATATCTTTTATTTAGTTTTGATATTTTAATTGGACATGTAAAATCTTAATTGTAGTGGGATTTAAAAATTGTGGATTGATGAAATTAAAAGGATGAGGTTGTTGCATGTTTGAATTTAAGTGGGACTCTGATTATATGAGAGATTTGTGCACATGTGGTATCCACGGTCGAAGACTATCACCAACGTGAGTATGTTGCACTTGAGATGACTTGCACGTGTGTGAGTTAGAGTTAATGTGAATTAATTGTTCAGTGGGTCAAGTGGTTGTGGGTATCTGCAATAATCTAAGATGGTGTGGTGAATAGCTGAACATATATATTAGTGTTGCATGTGGGTCAAGGACTTTTGGGTGAATTTTGCGTGGGTATCTTGAAATCAAAGTGTAGTGGAAACGCAACTGAGGTGAGGGTCTTGCAATCAATTGTGAGTCTTCATGGGTGGGTCCTCATAAATAGTAGAAGTGGATCTCATGTGTGAAAAGCATTAATGGGTTTAAGGTCGCAGTAGGTGTATGTTTTTTTTATGGGGGTAGAAGTCTATCTCTATGTGAGAATGCGACATTGAGCAACAGCTAAATAAAAATTGCATACGCAAGGAGTTTCTATAGCGAGAGCGTATCTTTGAACCTCCATAACACATAGCAAAAACGGTGGCTGTGGTGTGTGTGTTGATGCTGCAGTGAAGAGTAATTACGGTAAAGTATGGATCTCTCTCGAGTATCTCTTGCTCTTTTGGGTATATGTCTCAGTGTTTTTGAATGGTGATAATGTGTCTTCTTAGCGTGCTTATGACTCTTCTGCTGCACCTATTGTTGATTATTATGATTATATGTTTTGATATTGTTTTGTCCCAAGGGGAAGACATCAGATTGTTTACGATGAATGTTCCATTTAGGGGGAGATTTTTAAGGCATATGCGTGACATTTGTTGTGCTTTTTGGCTTCTTTTTGTTCCAAGGGGGAGAAATTTGGATGATTGGATAATTGTGATGTTGACGTTTGATTAAGGAGAAGTATTTGCCATACAAATTGTGCATTTGATTTATATGTCCAATTTTATTACTTAGTGGGAGTTATATATTTGTAACAAACAATGTCAAAAAGGGGGATATTGTTAAGATATATATATATATATATTAGTTTTGACATTTTTATTGGATATATAAAATCTTAATTGTAGCAGGATTTAAAAATTGTGGATTGATGAAATTAAAAGGATGAGGTTGTTGCATGTGTGAATTTAAGTGGGACTCTGATTGTGTGAGAGATTTATGCACATCTGGTATCCACAGCAAAAAACTATCACCAACGTGAGTATGCTACACTTGAGATGACGTGCGTGTGTGTGACTTAAAGTTAACGTGAATTAATTGTTCAGTAGGTCAAGTGGTTGTGTGTATTTGCGATAATCTAAGATGGTGTGGTGAATAGCTGAACATATATATTAGTGTTGTTAGTGGGTCAATGACTTTTGGGTGAATCTTGCATGGGTATCTTGAAATCAAAATGTAATGGAAACGCAGCTAAGGTGGAGGTCTTTCAATCAATTGTGAGTCTTCATAAGTGGGTCCATAAGTGGGTCCTCACAGATAGTAGAAGTGGATCTCATGTGTGAAGAGCATTAATGAGTTTAAGGTTGCAGTAGGAGTATTTTTTTTAATTGGTAGAAGTCTATCTCTATATAAGTGTGTGTCATTGAGCAAAGTTGAATAAAAATTGTATGCGCAAGGAGTTTTTGCAGCGAGAGTGTATCTTTGAACCTCCACAACACATAGCAAAAACGGTGGCTGTGGTGTGTGCGCGAATGGTGTAGTGAAGATTAATTACAGTGTAGTGGGTGTGTGGCTTCATGTTGGTATTTATGTGAATCAACCCATTGTTGTTGCGACAACTTCTAGATCTATTTCAGTAGAGCAGAACTCATCGGGAAGTTGTTCTTTTTCTATCTCAAATGTATTTAGTTTTCATTCTTTATTATTTTAATCACTTGAGTTATTTATTCATTTTTCTTTCGTTAAAAGATTGATTGAGAAAATCCTATGTTAGGGTTAACACGAGGCAGTCGTATTATAAAGTGTGAAATTTTTTCACAGGAAGCGAGGTTGAGAGATAGTGTCAAGGGTTGAGTGGTGTCGGTTCAGTAAAATATTGGGTAAATCTATTGTACTTCGATGAAAGTTATTAAGCTGGGTGAAAGCCCACAGACGTAGGCAAGGTATGTCAAACTACGTTATCAAATTTGCGGTGTTGATTTATTTTTTCTTCTCTTAATTTTTCTTATTTTTTGTTTGCTAGAAACAAATCGGAAAGTTTGTGAAACAATTATCTCTAACGGTTTTTCACGATCAATTTATTATTTAATTTTTGTAAATTAATAAATTCTTATAAATCAATTAATTTTTATTTAACAATCTTTTTGTAATTAAACTTCGTATAAGAATAATATCTTTCAATCATAATTCAAATTTTTTATTTTTATTCAATCTTTATAATATCAATTAAATCTTTTAAACTTTAAGTATCTTGTTTTATCAGTTTAAATATTTTTTAAATATTAATTTTTAATGTCAAATTCGGTTAGATTAATCATATATACATATTTAACACTAAATCACATACAATTTATATTAAAATAAATCAATAAAACTTTAATATTTCGGTATAATTTCTTATGGTATCCTTCAGAGTATTTCCATTTTTGTGAGTTGTGAGTTGTACAACAACTCATTAAATAGTATTTCCCATCACATTCAACCGATACACTAGACTTTCTCTAATACCTAATCTTCTAATTTAAATAAGATTAACATGACTAGAAATCGTAGTCTTATCGATCAACCTACCGCTTTTGAGTCCTTTTCTACATTTAAGTTAGAGACCATTGCGTGATAGACTTACCACTCGAGTCCTTTTCTTCACTTATTGTGAGTGATTATTGGCGTAAATATGTTGGATTCCTGAGGATTGGATAAGATATTGGAAGTGAATCCATTTATAAAATGAAAATCATAACTGATTATGCACTTTTTCTTTACTTGTGCCTTCAATGATTATGACATTTCAAATTTCAAAATTAAGATTGTATCTTCTTTGAATTTGTCCCAGATTGGAACTTTGGCCCTTGGCTGCCTCTTGCTCAAGTGTCAATTCTTTCATTTGTCCTTTCAATGAATACGTAGGATTATCAACAAGGCGACTCATTCATTAGTTAGGGTAGCTTTGTTATATACAAACCTTCATCATTCAAATGCTAGTCCCTCTTATTTAGATTTCATTTTAGTTTTTGATTGTTCTCTTATTTTGCCATTGATGTTGAATGGCCTTTAGGATCAGGGTGTATGGGGTAAGCCTATTGGCTTGGGTTAGTTTTAGTGCCTTTCTATTCTCTAGTTTTGTGTTTTTAGGTATTAATTTCAATAATAATAATAATAATAATAATAATAATAATAATAATAAAGGATAATTGAGAAAAAGCTTAAGCTAAATTGTTAAGAAGTAAGTAATACATATATATTGACGCAAAAGTTATATATTAAACTCATATTTTTTATAAAAAAATTCATCGTTAGTGCAAGTTAAGCTTACTAGAGGCTATTCAGGTACAAAGTATCTGTTTTCTCTAATAAGTTGTGAGGAAGAAGAAAGGAAGTGCTAAGATTTCTTGTTTTTAGTATTCCAATATTCATCTTCCCACATCTGAACTTGCCTGGTTGACTTGGATCTTTTATCGAGAAGGTCTCGAAGAGAGGTGGGATCGTAAGGAGGAGGGAGAATGCAAGGTGTCGTGTCTCTGGGGGACATGACCAATGACTCCACCATGAACTTCTTGTGAATGCCGCTTCTAGGACAGGCTATTGTTTCTGAACATAGCTCCACAACTCCTGGAGGTATGGTTGGTTTGAATTTAAGAAGCTTTGCGTACTCGTTTAATAGATGAAACATGTAATCGTAAATGTACTCCATCTTCATGTCTTCTTGTATGAAATTGCTTGCAGCCTCTCCTATGGCCTGTGCCTAATAAATCAATACTCAAATATCATTGTTATTATCTCTTAATTATCA
>JANIPM010000005.1:13127955-13142752 GCA_027478405.1 Erythroxylum cassinoides
GGACCGATCGGTTCAACTCCCCTACGGTCATCGTTGATTGGTCGGACGACGGTTTCTCAACAACTCGCCCGTCTATTCGATCATCCGCCACGATTTCTTCATCTATCTCTGCACCCGGAGCCTCACTCCCCCTTACCTCTGGCGCCTCCACTGTTTCCTCCGCTATCTCAAGCGGCCCAACATTCTGTGAAGCACCTTCGGCCCCCAGTGATCGGTCGAAAAAGGAAGAGGAGGTGGCTTCATCCCTAAGTCTAAGTTCTCTAGGGCTAGTCAACGACATGATTACTGAAAATCAAACTTACAGAACAAGGAAAGGAAAAAGGACGAACCTAGTTTAGAGACTGGAGTTAGGGATTTGGATGACGGTGAAAAAAGAAATTTCGATGACTGCGAGCAAGCAGATGAAGAAGAGAGGAAACAAAGATTGAAGAATCGAACACGCAGAAAGTGAAGAAGCGTGTCAATTCCAAGCATTTATAACAAGATATGGAGCGAGCGTACAGATGGAACTCGGACGTGTGGCAAAATCTGAGCCGCACGAATTAGGGTTGTTAGATATCTAGAGCGGTGTTGCAGTTGAAGCGATACGCACGATCCTTGACAGCTGTACGGCGCAGCAGTTGAAAGGACGGGTGTGACAGCTGTATCGCGGTTACAAAGACATTTAATTTCAAATTTTGAAAACCCGCTAGTGGATACGTGCTGTAAGTAATGATTAAATCCAAGTTTTGATTAGGCGTCTGCGTTCGATTGGTCGATCTTATGCCTACATTCGATCGGTCGACCTTATGCCTATGTTCGATCGATCGGTTCTATCTCTACCCTCGATCGGTCGGTCTTATCCCAAGCCGTTATGCACTAAACTACGATGTCCGGTCGATCGGGCCTATCACGAACTGTCATGAGGATGAGCCGCACGATCCTTATGTACTCCATCGACCCTTCTCCTTGGTCAGACTCGAGGAGTAGGGGGCTTATGGTTGAATCGGTCGTGCTAGGCCCAGACCCAGGCCCAAACATAGACGGCCCATTCATAAATGGTGGCTGCCCACTTGAAAGGGAAGACTTAAACCTAGTAGGTATTTTTCATATATAAATTCATTACCTCATCATGAGAAAGGTACGACTTTGGAAAACCCTATTTCTCTTTATTCACTAGCCACCAAAACTCTCTCAAGAGACTGACTTAAGCGTCGGAGGGACCTACCGGGAATCAACCCCCGACGTGCCTTTATTGTTTTGCAGGTATCTCTCAACCAGAATCAGTCAATCTCATAGATCCAAGCAGCAGCACCCAGCCCCACCAAAATCTGACAGAACCAGTCGTCAAAACCTAATTAAAGTCTTACATAAACATAAGGTCCCAAAATGGTCATATGTTATGTGATACGAAGATAATGTACTTGCATAATAAAATAATTAAAAATAAGTAATAAAAATAAATAAATACAAAAATAAATAAATAAGTTTAACATCATTATTTACGGCTATTGCACGGATTTTAATATGAAAGGGACGGCTCTTTAGCCTATTGCTTCATTCACCTATCCCCAATTTGTCGCCGTCTCAGACTCGGTAGCCTAATCTTGAAAACTGTTGATGATAATTGTTTTCGGTTTCTCTTCATCGGGGCTTGAACCCGAGGCTGGTTTTGTATATATGCCAAAATGAGTTGGTGGCATTCACAAGAGTTTTAGAACACTTGACACATTTGTGAAGCTGCATTGTGTGCGGGAGTGACACTGCATCACCTCTTTGTTGTCGTGGCGTTGCTCATCACCTCTTTGTTGTCGTGGCGTTGCTGCGACGGTGAGTCGGTGACAGCTCGTCATCTATAGCAAAGTGGAAGAACGCCCATAACTAGTTTGTGCCCATACACAAATTTTCGTCTCTTTTCGCTGTTTTGCTGACCTCATTCTTCAACCATACCCCTCCACTCCAATCCATCCTAAGCGTAACTCAAGATAAGTTTTAACATACCCAAAAGCTAAAAACCTCACCAGAGTAAGCTACTGCTAATTTGTTTTTATGTGCGATTTATTTGGTATAATATAGTAGCAGTAGTAAATATAACATTAATTGTTTTGGTTGGCAGGGAGGAAGATAGAAATGAAAGGGTGCCTGCCGCACCAAATAAGAGGCATTTGTCCTGCTGCATGAGCGCGTACGTACGTACGTACCCTCTTGCCCTAAAACAATTGCATAACTACAAAATCTATTAGCCGAGTCCAGATTTTCTATCTAGTATTATTTTATTTTATTGTGTCTAATAAATCTCAGTCATTTATTTATATTGATCTTATGTAGGTTTCGTGTAAATCCTACGTAAGTCCCGTAAAATAAATGGCTGAGATTTCATGAGACAGAATAAAACAGATAGTAATATTAGACAGAGGATCTTTTTCCCCGTTACCCCAGACGATAAGAATACTGAAGTTTTTTCCTGTTTTCTTCTTCCACTTAACTCTAATTTTGTACCAATTATCTACTAGCCATCCAAATAAAATATGAATAAGAACTTAAGTATTACACACCTATATAAGACTTGGAAGCAAATAATCGCTTGTTATCATCTTATGTCATTCATGAAAAGCAACACAAGAAGAAAGAGAGATAGAACAGAAACAGAAAGAAGATGCCCCACACAAAAAACTCTCGGAAAGGATCAGATTTCTGGAGCAAACAAAATAGAAAGAATAAACCCATCAAATCATCCGTATTATCAGTACACTTTTTTTCTCTCATCTATATTATTGCGTCACTCAATGCCCCTTGTCGTTTAATAAACATGTTTACATACGCGGCACGTCGTCGGTGCCTTTTCCCCTCTTATATAAACTCCCTGATCCTTTCTTTTTCTAAAAATATCAAAGCCAAATAGCGGAACACACATAGAGAGAGAAAGAGAGAGTAATGAAGATGGCGAGTGCTTCTAGAACATTACTTTTGTCGATCGTTTTGGCTCTCGTAGTTGCGGTCTGTGGCTACAGAGGACGATTGGTGGGAGGTAGAACCGTGGTGAGGGACGTGGCTGGAAATGAAGAGGTGCAGGAGCTGGGGAGATTCTCGGTGAAGGAGTTTAACAGAGGCCGCCTCGGAGGAATCATCGACGGCGGAGAATTAGGA
Source organism: Erythroxylum cassinoides (assembly GCA_027478405.1). Lineage (NCBI taxonomy): Eukaryota > Viridiplantae > Streptophyta > Magnoliopsida > Malpighiales > Erythroxylaceae > Erythroxylum > Erythroxylum cassinoides. Next base: position 13,131,082 of record JANIPM010000005.1, read on the forward strand.
GAACTGGCGTTCTCGGAGGTGGTGGAAGCAGAGAGGCAGGTGGTTTCGGGGATAAAGTATTATCTGAAAATAGAGGTGACGGGGAGAAACAGAGAGAGTAGGCTGTTTGATTCGATAGTGGTGGTGAAGCCGTGGCTTAAGTCTAAGGAGTTGCTTCACTTTGAACCTTCTGCAAATTTAAGGATCAGGAAGTTGATATAATTAACTCAAGACACAGACAAGATCGCCTGATGATGCTCACCCATCTTGAAACTTTTAATTATATAAGCTTTTTGTTTCTGTTCTTGTCCTTGGTTTTTTTGGCCTATGTGGAGTGCGTTGGGGTAAGGCTTTTGATGTTAATATGAGGCTTTTAAGTTTTGACCTCGCTGATTATGAATAAGAAAAATGAATAAAAGGGACGCCTTGAGCTTTAACGCATGGCGTGGTGCTATAACTATCATATTCTCTCTCACGAAACATCAGTTTTGTGAAAGCAAGAACTTGACCTATCATCCTTGTTCATCTGCTACAGGCTCTGGCCCTGCATGTTATTCTTTAAGCTCAGGTAAAGAAATTATTTCTTTGCTCTCTCTTTATTTGATTGTAAATAACAAAAAAAAAAAGATGATCAGCCATAACCATACATCATTTCAAATTTTTGAGTACAAAACTATGAGCACTGTTTGGTCAGTGTTTGAAAAGAGTTCAATAAATGACATAATAAAAACAGTTTACTCGAATGTAAATCGTTTTCCTATTATGATTAACCTACGTAGTAACATGAATTATTTGATTAGCAGTTGTTTCGTTTTTCTTTTTCATAAAGACGAACAATTATAAAAAGAAAGCTAACACAGATAGCATAGCTGATTATTGCTAGTCCTAACGTCCACGTGGTGCCTATCATAAATACCGTGTCTGCGCGTAATCCTTACGTTAGTGCTTTCCTATCGGTTGAACGGGGGACTGATCCTCTGTCCCTAAATTTGTGTACCAATCCTGTTCCATTTGATCTAAGTCATCCATTTGTATGAAACTCACATAAATGGATAGCTTAGATCAAATAAGACAGAGTTGGTATACAGATTTGGAAACAGAAGATTTCATGCCGTTGAACGGACATGCTAAACGCTACTATTAGGGAAACTAACCGGCAATATCCAACGAAATGAGAATTAGGCAGACTTGTTAAATGAGATATTTGGGAAACTCATCAGCAAATATCCAACGAAATGAGAATTAGAAAGACGTGTTAAATGAGACTATTAGGGAAAACTCATCAGCAAATATCCAAAACGAGAACTAGGCGGCCTAATTCTCTGCTAGTTCTGTTTACATCAGACTTAGTCAGGCTAGGCTAGGCTTCGCGTGCGAGATTATATAACATACATATATTCTGGGTTGAGTTCATAACGAGGCATTCATTGGCCTAATCCAGTGTTAACTCATTCTGCTGAATGAATTTAATGCCCGTCAAACAGCTAAAGTTACAACACAAATAGTAAGAATCAGCCATAGAATTGTCAGCAAGAGATTTCTACACGAGGCCGAGCCTCAACTCAATAACCTGTTTGTTTGCTATCTACATTCCCTGTTTCTGTTCTCTCTCTCTCTATATATATATATTGTAATATCAATTACTATACCTACTTATCATAGGGGAACTCAGAGTCGTTCTCAGTGACCTTGAAGTGCTGAGGATGATGGCCCGAACAGTATAGATTCCACATCTTGAAATAAGCTCTCTCAAGATTCCTCACCTGCAATTTGTTCCGAGTATCAGAAGCATATTTATATACAATACATTATTAGGCACAATAACATCAAATAACTTCACCAGACCAGTATCTATAACATTTAAAGAGGCAAGACAATGTAACTCTTCAACAGATTACAAGTTAATCTACTCACCCAACGTGCCGTGTCAAATAGAGGGCAAGTCAAACGAGCTGCTTTGAGTCTGTTGGTTAGATCTTGGAGCTTTGCATGGTCAAGAGCAAGCGTCACAGCTCTCTCTTCGTATTCTTTCAAGCTTTGTGAATTTCGAAGGCAATTAAAGACAAGTTAGTGGAAGTTAGATTAGGAAATTGAAGAAAAATAACCTATAGAAGGGAAAGCATACAAATCATCGTTCAGTGATGGTGCAATGAGGAAACTCTCAAAGGATTTCCTCAATCCATTTTGTTATCTGATGCTGTACCATCATATTTTCAGTTTGTAATTTAACATAGAGCCTACCTGCTAACAATCATCTCTTCTCCAAGTCCTGTGGCCACACACAATGAGCCGGCAACTCTAGTTGCCATTTTCTCAAGAGGAAGGGTCACCATTGGAAGACCAGCCCAGAGAATGTCCGTGCCCGTTGTATGCCCATTGCATAATGGTCTGCTCCAACCCAAAATTAAATGTCATTACAGCAACTAGAGCTAAAAATCTGTCTCTGCCTTATAAGCGCCTCCAAAGGAACATAAAAGTGACTTAAAAACATATATAAGCACATATATGAGGGTTGAGTTGAGTGGATGTGTAGGAATTAAATGTCAATCTATAATTTTGGTGAGGCGCTTACGTATCAAGGAATAGATCAGCCAGAGAACTGCGTCGAATGTGTTCGCCTTTCATGGCAACATCGGTGAATATAATTTGATCTGGTAGCACACCTTGTTGAGCAGCATCTAGACATGTCAAAACCATTAACGGTTATGCTATCAGTTTCTAATTCTTACGACAGTACCAGTTGACAAACTCAACATGCTCAAAATAGACAAGTAGCAGATACACAGTGATTAAATGTATGTCATACATGTCCGAAGTCTCATCTCCCCGGCAGCTGGAAATCTGAGAAGCCAAAGTGCACTGTTTGGAACACGCTTAAGAATGTTGCACCTGTAAAAAAGAGTCAGAGATGAACACTTAGCGAAGTTGCAAATCTCAAGCATTGTCCAATTCAGGTCAATTGCAGTAACCACCTGATGATTTTGCCCTTTTTTGATAACCTAGTTGTTTGAATTTAGCTTTACAGGTCCTATTGTAAGATATTTACCAAAACAAACCTTTGTGTCAACATTTTACAGTATAGTTTTAAGGAATTATCAGCATCACATTGCAATCCAACATATTTTCATATTATTGGCCAAATTTATTCTTCATAAGCATGTAAAAACTCTAGCAGAAAACGAGCTTGTTTCTTTAATCACCATAGGTTCTCGGTAACTAAATTCAAATCAGAAGAGAATACAGGATCTTAATGCAATTTACAATGTAAATATGTCATGAACTAACCAAGTCTTGAAGATGTCGGGATCCATTTTGTAAAGCTGATTGAAACAAGCAAAGATAAATTTGTCCTCTGGCAATCCGTAATCAGACCTCTTGGATTGACAGTTGGGATCCAATACATCCCGATTTTTCTGAAGAACAAATGTTATTGGTAGAAGTATTCATAGGACCCACAGAAAACATTTTGTACCAGTAATATGACAAAGGATTATGACCACACCTGTTTATAATCATTCACAAAGTAACAATGCGGAAGATGAACAAGCTTCTCTGAATATATATGAGAGAAGCAAGAAGGTGAGACAAACTGCATTCAACAAAAGGATAGTTATTTAAACAGATGAAGGAAAATCGAGCAAGGAAAGCTAGGAAGAGCAAGAGAAAGAATGAAGTGAAAGGGAGAATTAAGAAGTAGAGGAGGAGAACCAGAGAAAGTTGAATTATGATCTAAAGTAACATATTATAAACTGTACCTCATCAGTGACCAGATACTGTATATAAGATGCCCCAGTGGTTCCAGGAAAACCCATGTATGAGATTTGAATTGGAGCAGGCTGCATGGCAAATATTTCATTTCTTGCCCCCTACAGAGTAAGAGATTACAATTAAAGAATAATTTAGATACACATTTTAGAAATATACATGAATATCCGAGTTACTAGCTCTCACAAACAGATTAATAACTATGATGGCTATTTTATACAATAATAAAAATTATTCACTGTTGCAATTTCCTTATATGTGAAACAAAATCTACAACGGTTACCTTTGTATAACCATTAAGATTGACAAGGATTTGTATTTTATCTTCATTAATCAGCCTTGCAATCATATCAGATGACATGGGAGACACATCAACAAAATGCTCTGCTTCTGACTGAATGCGCAATCTCCACTCAGTGCCATCATTGGGACTCAATGCATAGCAGAACACCTACAGACAAATCTCTAGCTCATTTATCCACTAGAACTGCATAGAAGCAATTTATGGCTTAGATTCTCAATTCAAATCAGACTGTCCTGGATCTCATACCTCAACATTTTCTCTGTTATGCATGCCAAATACTGAGCCCATTAGATGAGACAGGGGATGATTACCAAAATCACTGCTCACGTATCTGAAAAGCCAAACTAAGAATTTTAAGAGCATGCCGTGATAGATGAGCACACATACTACCTAACAAACACGCGCAGAAAAGAAATGTCAGAACAAGAAGTTTATACAGGAGGGAGGAAGGTATCCAGACATACCCAATTCTTAGCCGTCCATTCCTACCCTCACTCTTTATGGGTAAGCGTGCAGGGTGATTGAAAGCAGGAAGAGAGTAACGGGTCGCAATTAGAGAGCAATGAGCAGCATATTTACGACTACACCCAAAAAGTCAAGCGTGTTAGAAACATGCATGCAACACAAGCCTCTCAAGTTTTCCTATTGTATACCTGATATCAAGTGCAAGCACTGGGTCAATGGGGTAGGCAATGGCATGAAAAGGTTGCACACTTGGGATAACTGACATCTACAGGAAAAAAGCAATCCATCAAAATTTTGGATTTAGTCTAGAAGTTGCAAAGCACATGTATAGGATTCCAATGACTAGGTGGATTAACTTTCAAACCTTTATCTGTCTCCTGATTATGCCCTCAACTTCAGCAAATTTATTATCACGATCCTCCCATTCACAGACACACTGGAATATAGAAGCACAAAATCAGAGAAGAAACACTGCTTAGCATTGAACTGAAGGAAAGGGTGCATGTCAATCTAGCATTAAGAACTAAAATGGAAAAGGGCAGCCTAAATTTCAATGAAAGAAAATTTACTGCTCACATCCCAACCTACTGCTTATCAAGTTTCTTTTCAATATCTTCCACATCCACTCCATTATCATTCCCACCATAAAAGCCAAATGAGATAATTTAATAGACTGCAAATTGACAAGTACTTCTGAGAATCCTGTGCTAGCCAAACAAAATTCTAGCAAAAAATGGTATCTGTTAATTATTCAATTGCCATAATGAATTGCACTTAGCCAAACAAAATTCTAGAAAAATACGGTATCTGTGTTAGTTGCTCAATTGCCACCTAGGCTAAGTTAATCTTGGGATGGAACATGCTAAAGTTTGTCAACTTCCGTCTAATGTAAGGATACATTGTTCTAGATAACTTGATTTAAAACACATTCCAGTCCCTTTCTTGAACAAAAGCAAAATAAGGAACAAGTCAAAGCTTGGCTACACATAACCTGAGGTCCAAATATCTAATTAATAAACTTTTTTTCCATTGTACTGAAATTCCTAGTACTTGGTTCCACCAACTGCTCTCTGACCTTAAGGTCATGGATCATAGTCAAAAAGGGTGAGGGGGATTATTTATCATTGACTTGTACAGGTCCACAAAAACAAAGCAACAACTGCGATAAAAAGGGAATCTGGACCAGCTCATCTTCCTCATCAATCTATTGATCTAGACATGGACTAAAACATGGAGAAGGAAAATAAGTATATTCTCAAAAGTCCAGCTCCCACTAAACAAGTTGCATGGATTTTCAAAACTAGAAGGAAGATCTGAAGCTAAAGAAGAATCTAAAAAAAAAAGGAAAATTATAGTTTGATCCAGGAATTTTATAGTTAGAAATTCATTTAACATTTCTCCTGTTTCAAATGAATGCACTCCCTTTCATAGGTATCGTTAACAGCACAACTAAAGAATTCATGCATGGCAAGAAAAGATCCCAATATTACTTCAGGACGAGACAATGGAGAAATATTTATGAAGTGAGAGTCACTTTCACATACCATTAGTGTATGCAAGAGGTTGCAAGTTGCTTCAGGAAAGTCGGGGCGCAATATCAGTGCTTGTTTATAACTTTTAACAGCAGCTTCAACATGTGCACTGCAAATAAAAAAAATTAAAGTTGAGCTGCTTTAACAGGCTTCAAAAAGCAGAGAATAGTGGAGAGAATGGAATCTTCCTATGTGATTAACAAATTTACCTATCTTTGTAAGCAGAAGCCAAGTTTGCATGAGCTTCGGCCATAGTAGGTCGAACATTAATAGCTCGTATGTAATCTTGAATGGCTTCATTAACTCTTCCAACCTCCTTATATGTGTTGCCTCGATTGACAAGTGCATCAGCCGCCAAAGGATCAATTCGGAGAACTTCATTGTAGCAAGAAATTGCATCTGCATGGTTACCCTGTAATTGAGTAGCAGAAGAAAAGAACCTGTGTCAGTAACTCATTCCTTCCGTAATTTGGTTTATAAATATGCCAGTATTATCCTTCTGAAGTATCTAAGCATACACACATGTAATTATATAAATACAAACAAGTGTGGTCATCTATGGACCTATAAGCGGCTATTGCCGTAGAAAACCAAGTAAAGGTAGGAAGAGAGCCCTGCCTGCTGTTTGTAGATTATTGCTAGGTTATTGAAAGGAGCAGAAAGTCCTGTTGTTACAGCCAGTGTTGCTTTGTAGCAGGAAGCAGCAGTAGTTGTCATGTTCCTAAAAATACTCTTACTGTGAATTTAACTGCTCAGAAAACTTAAAAAGCACTCAAAAAGACAACAATGGCTTGTGAACTTATTATACCATTCCATGTATATGTTACCAAGGTTAGTGAGTGCTTGAGGATGGCTTGGTTGCAGGGCAAGGCATTGCTTCATAGATTAAAAAAAATATGATCATCAAATGTGTTGAGAAACACCAATACAGTAAATACTTAAAAATACATCAGATAAGTATAATCTGCTAGAACCTACACGGTAGCACTGAATTGCTTCCTCAACCTTTCCAGCATCTTTCAATGCATTACCCTGACATTTGAATTAAATGTGTGAGAATATAAAATATCTACAAGGACAATAAAGTCATCAGAATGTCATTCCCAAGCAAACAAATACAAAGAAAACAAACCAAATTATTGTAGGCCTCCAAGAACCCTGAGTCAAAAGAAATAGCTCTCTTATAATTGTAGATTGCCATGTCCAGGTTCCGTTGCTCATAGTACATACTGGCCAAACTGCCTACAGGAGGGCATTTCATGTCAGGCCATTATACTGAATCAAGATGTAACACACAACCTTAAACTAAATTACTATGCGTAATGTGCTTGATGCAATAATGGACTTCTTCAACCTATAAACCTAAGCTTATGAAAACTAAGGCTAGTTAGGAACAAATTCTTGCAAAAATGGCAGATGTTAGGACCACAAATCAAGTTTGCCTTCAAAGGAATGCATTTGGCTGCACCATTTTAATACAATTATCTTTTACTCAAGCTACGTCATTTATTAGTTTTTTTCCCCCAAGGAAAAACCATCTATCAGGAATGAATTGAACCAAAGAGGTCAGAAACTGTCCTAGAATTATCATTCCAATCTAAGACATCTCAATTAAAATTGCAAGTTCAGAAGAGTTGACATTAAAAATTCAAAAGCAATCTTGGAACCATTGCTTGTAACAGAACTTACCATAAGCCATAGCACTGTCTGGTCGCGCCTGAAGAGCATGCTGGTAGCACACAATCGCCTCTTGAGGCATTCCCACAGCCTGGAAAAGGTAAAAGAAAGATCTTGTTTTTGCAACCCAACCTGGCATTTGCAGCTAGCCGACCATACTAGCACAGGGCACTACAGCTTACCTTGTAAACATTTCCGAGGTTTAAGTAGGCATCAAAGAACATTGGTTTAAGCTTTATAGCTTCCTGAAGATTAAACATCTAGTCAGAATGAGAGGCAGATGAGGTAACAGAGGAACCTTAAGAATGAAATCTCAATAAAAATCCATAGTCAAAGTTTAACAAGGCCCAAGTCTGTATCTACAGTTACTGACTGTGTGCTTGAATAATATCTACTACTTATAGTATACATGCATTGAATCATTAACAAAAGATGCATGCAAAAATACCCATAAAAGGCATCCAAAAAGACTGAAAGGGACATGAATCATCTACCTTATAATATTGAAGGGCCCTATTAAGATCACCAGCCTCCATAAAAAGTCCAGCAAGATTTGACCATGCAATTGCAAAGTTTGGTTGTATTTGGAGAGCCTCGAGATAGCAATTGTATGCCTGGAAACCATAATAACAAAATCATCTGACTGGTAGTAAAAAGGCCACAAGACCATAAAATGGACAATCAAATAGATTCCAATACCACAGAAAACTTAACAACATGAAAAATTACTCAATAAAGTAAATGGATCAAAGCACAAGAGGCTCCAAAGAAAGTTAACAAGCATTTTGGTACTTGTGAAGCCTTTTCCCATGACCTTCGTGTCATAGGTAGGATTAAGCATTGATCTGAAGCGAAGAACTTGAATACTTTATGGTCAGTTCCTCATAAGTCTCATAGCTATATCAACTATAGTCCAAAGACAATATCAACGTAATAATTTAAGAGTCAACAATTTTCCTGGAAATTGTCCAGTGCAACTTATCTAAAATCCCCACCAATTTAAACCACCAAACAACAGTTACTAAGATATGAAAAAACAAAATATGCAAGACATTCAATACTCTACCTCCTGTACCAAACCTTGCATTTTCATTAAATTCCCCAGGTTACTGTGAGCATCAACCTGCACCAGTGAACAGATTCATTAGGCATGTACATAGTCTGGCCAATGTTCATCGTTGTAAGCAAAGAAATAGGATACAAGAATCTAGCGATTGAGGATACAGTGAATGTCTATAATTGTAAACAAAGAAATGAGATACAAGCATATACCAATCGAGGATTCAGTGCAAGTGCCTGTCGACAACACTGCGATGCCTCATTAAGGCGCCCCTTCCTCATATATGCACTTGCCAAGTTCGACCATGCATCAGCAAAATTAGGACGAAGCTGTATAAACAAAACAGCTCGAGGGTAAATAATTCATGAGAAAGAGGCCAGTAAATACAAAAGATGTAGTACAAATAACTAGCTTGATTAGTGAAAGAAACCACAAAAGACAAAAGTAACTTTCTTATGGTACCAAAGGTATCAACTAGGAGCTGAAACTGCAAAGACTGACAGTTGTAAAGAGGTATTAATGTTTCAATGGTTTCACCTGATGGAGAATAGAAGACCACTATTGAAGCAACATTATTTCAGCAGAATTCAGTTTTCCAGGTTTGATAGTGTAAAGCTTTCATTATCCTAAGAGCAATTCATAAACCTACGAATGATTCCTAAAACCCTAGAAGTAATTTGCAGGATCCAATTGTGTGAGACCATTAGCTCTTTTGTCCTACTTTTGAATTCTGCCTCAACTTGTTAAAATTAACAAAAGTAACTTCCGAATTGCATAACCCTGATTTTCAAAAACCACAGGAAGTCCAACCCTAATTCCAATTTCCAGTTAGCACTGACCACAACACCTACCCATCCTACATCAACTCTCTTTAATTCTCAGCGAAATCAGATCAAACAAGAATTTAGAAACTTCAGAATTGCATAACCCTGATTTTCAAAAACCACAGGAAGTCCAACCCTAATTCCAATTTCCATTTGGAACTGACCACTAAGCCTACCCATCCTACATCAACTCTCTTTAGTTTTCAGCGAATTCAGATCAAACAAGATTTTTACATGTAAAATAAGGAGGGAAAAGGAAGAAAAATTGCTCCACAGAAAATTCAATTGTATGTACTAGAGAAATGACCAGGTTTATAGCTACATACTAACCTCTATAGCAATCAGATAATATCGAATTGCAGCATCAATATTGCCTTTCTCCTGCAGTATTATAAGAAAGATGACACATTTTAAAGAATTTTACGCCATGAGGAAGCAAACTAAGATTTGAATCTACAGAAACCATTAGAGCTTACCTTCCAAGCATTTGCCAGGTTCCCATAGCATTCAGCAAAGTGTGGATCGATGCGAAGAGCTTCTTCGTTCTTTGCAATGCACATTTCATAATTGTGAAGCTAAAACAAAGCATTCATTCACTATAAGGTGCACTGAATGAAGCAAAACTAACTAGTAGGAAGGCAAAGATTCCAGAAAATCTACACTACTAATACATATATTCGAACTACCTGATAATATATAGCACCCATTAGAAGCAGATTATCAGTACGCCTCGGATTTCTCTCATAAACAGCAGTAGTATGGTCTAATGCCTGCTTATAATTTCCAGCTTTGTATTTCTGATGAGCGAGGCCCATAAGCGTATCTTCATCAACTACAACATATTGAAGATCGATAAGTAGCAATACAGTGAAATACCCTAATATGTAAAATCAAAAGACTCCGCAAGAAATTCAAGCCACATATCATCGTAAACCCCACGTTCAATCAAAACCCTAAATCATACACATCGAAAATCAAAACCTAAGTTTGATACATGGAAAACGAAAATAGAACCTTCACGAGAGTCCAAACGGTGAGGGAGCTTGTAATTAGCGGATGATGAAGAAGAGACACTACCAGCAGAAGCCAAATCGGCATGCAAACCAAGCAACAAAGACGTCACAGAAGAAGACGACGTCGCTTCATCGGCTCGATTGTCGCCATTGTACGGCGGTTGATACTGAAATTGGCGACGCTGCAGCCGGGGATCGTTGCTCGGCAGCGACAACATTACTTCTTCAGAAGGTGTTTGGATCGCGAGAAAACTCGAGCGGAAGTGCGCGATCTGACGAAGAAAGGAACATTTAGAGGGAAATTCCCCGTCCTCGTCGAGAAAATTCTGTGTTCTCTCTTTTTATTTTAGTATTTTCACTTTCACTTTATTTACATCTCTTCTTTCCCTTTATATTTACGATTTAACCACTCCCCCGGACACGTTTTCTATATATTTTATTTATAATTTTTATTTCCGTGGAAAGTCCAATCATCAGCTGGCTCGTTATCATCAGAACCCTCTGGTGGAGTAGCCCACATAACAAATTTTGACTTTCGTGTTTGACTTGGGCGAGAAGACACTGTCGGTTTCTCTAATGTCCTTATGTTATCGGCCGTAGCTGAGTGAAGCCTTTTTCGTTTTCGATAATTTGGCCTTTCTTTTTCTTCCTTTTCCTTTTGCGGGCAATTTACGCGGGATTGGAGGGACACGCAATTGAAAAAGCAAAATATTTACGTTTGGTATAGTATTAGTTAGAGATGATAGTGAATTTTTAACCCGATTAATATTTGTATTACTCAATTTAAAAAAATAAATGTAGAAGTTAAAAAAAAAATTTAAATAGATTTTAAATAGATGTTAAAAAATAGATGTGGATATAGATTTAAATATGGATCTAATGATAACTTGAACTATGGATACCCATATTCTACCCTTTTTTATTAACTCTATTTTTCTATTTTTTTAATATTTATGATTAAATATAATAAAATATTAATATTTTATTAAAAAAATAACTTTTAAATCTCCACTTTACTCTTCAATACTCACATTTTTCATCATATTTTATTT
>JANIPM010000005.1:13142863-13155436 GCA_027478405.1 Erythroxylum cassinoides
CACTGTCTAATACATCTTCAATTGAAGAAGTCCTATCCTTGCATGGAAGACAAGTTTTAAGACTACCAGCTCCTGATAGGGATGGTAGTGAGTTTTCAACCCGATTAATATCCGCACTACTCGACCCAATAGATTTGGATATAGACAGTAAATTGTAAAAACCGATGGATATGGATATGGATATGGGTTGAGTCATAAAAAATTGATATGGATATGGGTAGAGTAAAATTCGAACCTAATCCTACACATTATCATCCCTAAGAATAGTAGTGACTTTGGTTTTCCTTGAGAGACACGTGTGGTTCATCAGTTAAAATTAATTATAACCCTAATCTATGAGGAAGTTTTTTATCATGTTGAAACTTGAAAACACAAATGGAGTGGACATGGGCACCCAAAGTTATTGATTTGAATTTTTAATAGCAAAAGCCTCTAAACACTAAGGTCAATTTTTAGATGAAAATATAAACAATGGTCAATAGATATAATTCCGGTGGGTTGAAATCCCAAGGACTAGCTACATCAAATGATTGTTGGCATAAAATGATTGCGAACCAATTCATCACAGAAACAACTTGTAAATGGAAAGTAAGCATATACTCCACTACCAATTCATCATAACCTCTATAATTATCCGGAAAAAATGGAATACCCACAATGGAAATTTCATGTTGCTTTAAATAAACTTAACTCAATGGTACTGTTATTTGACTCTATAAGCCCACACATCTAGATTCCGTGTGGGAGTGAAGCTCTACAAATGATGGGCTTCTATAGTTTCTTTATTGGTGAGTGTTTGCGGCTGTGACTTCTACACGTGTATGTAAACAAACCCTTGTCTTTTTCTGTGCTTGTAATTTTCCTTGTTACTGTTTCCCCAGTAGATCATGAGGAAATTCGAGTCCAATTTTGACCATAAAAAGGAAAATTTACGTGTACGAGTAAGTCTCCTCCGTGGCAATGCGAAATCTTTTTTTTAGAGCCAGAGATGGTTTTAAAATATTTTCTAAATTAAAAATATAGATTAATATTTTTTTAGTTAGATCTGAGTTTAAATTGCAAATGCTCAAATTTATTCGAGACCCAATTTTTTTAAATAAAACGATATTATATCACTTAAAATAATTGAACCTTAAACTAATCTTAATCCTAATTCAAAATTTTACTTGTTAAAAGAAACACATTTATTTCTTCTTTTGGATCTTTAAGAGGCCCTAATTATGCTATGACGTCCATAAATTAGTACTTCTTTTTTTAAGCATTGTAAAACTTTCTGAGCAGCAATTAGTGAATTAAAAAGGTCTAACGGCCACGAAATTAGGCAGGTATTTGATTATTTGGCGGCTACAGCTTTCACACTTCCCTTTTTACAGCTAAACCGAAGCTGAGAGTTTCAATATACACTAGGAAAAGAATTATATTCCAACTATCTGATCTTTTCATTTGTTTTGAATCAATGAAAGGTTAAAGGAACAGCATATGAAAAAATATATATAAACATGTTTCTGTTTGGTACTGAGCAGATAGGTTAAGCTAACAATTACTGAGGCAATTGCGAGTAGAAGCATGAGGAAGAAAAGTAAGCAAGTGACAATGGCAAGCCTGTCACCAGATGGAAAGCGGAAAATAACTGGAGAGCAAGCCCCTTTTTTATTTTATAAAGAGGGAATAAAATAAATTACATGACAAGTCTTGGGAAACAGATTTCCGACATATTCTCTAAAAGGAGTACATGACACCCAATGAGTGGAGTATCAAAATAAATAGTGCCTACATCAAAATGCTCAGTATAGTTCGCTAGTCAGTCAGCACATTTGTTACTTTCATGATATATATGACGATGTACTACAGTTCAGTTTCGAAAAAACAGTTTATTAATACCCTAAACTATGGAACTGAGAGGCTCAGAAGTTCTACAATTAACACCTTCCGAGTTTATTACTTATTTTGGTTTTTTAGCCCCTCTATCCTTTCTCCTTTTTTTTCTTGTCTGCTTGTTGGTGCTTCAAATGTCAGAAACAAATCCAAACTTTAAAGAGAAGAATACTGACATAGAAGCCAGAAAGAATAGGATTCCAATTTCTAAGGAGGTACCAATAACTGTTCTGGAGAGTGCAGCCAAACTGAAACTCAGAAACCTCCTTACAAAAATATAGCAACATGTACAAACAATGACTGATGGCTCAGTTTATGTGCCAGAAGAAGACAATGGAGCCAAGTCATGTGCAACGTGAGAAAATCCAATTATGAAAGGAAAGGCCCATTAATTCTAGCAGCAACTCACAACAAAAGAAGCTCAACAGATTGCCATACACAGTGTAAGCCTTTTAATCTGACAGTACTGCTTATTTCCTACAAACCAGCCAGTGAAAATCTTGGGAAGCTTTAACTCTCAGCTACAGCAACTGGCAGCTGAGGGTAAAGCGTGGGAGGTAGGGTAAGATTGCGTTGAGCAGGCAGACGAGAAAGTTTGTTGTACTTGTAAACATCACCAGGTAAACTGCAGACTGCAGTCCACCAGAAAAGCTTTGTCATAATATTTCTAAAATGAAACATCGAATGTGCAGAGAGCAGTAAATTGAAGGAGGACCCGAGCAGAATATATCATTGTCAAATTGAAGTCATAGCATCATAATATAATAATAATCTCAAACTTAAACCCTAAGCCAGAAAGGTCCTTAAGTATCAAAAAGCAGTACTCCATGGAGTAAATCGAAAACATCTCAACAACACCAGAGATTACCAAAACCAGAACCAATCTTCCTAACAAGCCAAAAGTAAGGGGAGCAAACCAAGGATGACTTGTCAGTATGAAATACCATGTATTCCTGTAAAGATGATCCCCCTCAATTATATTCTCATCAAATGACTGGCTTGATCTCTGAACTGGAGAACTGGATAGCAATATAGTTGGTGCAGGAGAGTCATCCGAAAAATATCTTCTATGTATCAACTGAAAAAATGTGGTGCAAAGAAAGCTAGATAATTTGCAACTGGCAAGAATCTATAAAACATGAAGCAATGTATTGAATGAGAATCCTGACCTTGGGTTTTATTACACCCTCCTTATCATATCTAGCATCTTTGGCAGCCTGTCCATGTTTAATGGACTGACAGGTTCACAAAAGTATGTCTAATGTATAAAGAGGTAAAATTAATGTAATTATTGTCTTTTTCACGAACATATAACCTTCTTTTTATGACTATTTCCCAACCAAATAAATTTCAGAATTTAATATGTTTCATATTAAATATTATGAATTCCTTAAAAGTCACAAGGTGTTGTAAGTTTTAAGTACTTTTGCCAAATGGTGATTTTGGGTTTTAAAAAAAAGTACTAGCTCCTGTTATAAAAGAATATTCAAAACTCAGATGATTTTATTTCAAAAGAGTAAACTGCATTATCCTATTGTCAATGACAATTTGAGAGGCTTACTGCAATAAGGCCTCCGCCACAACCGAAACTCTCGGTCAGTGGCAGCTCCTTACCAGATTGGAGCAAACCCTGCTTCTCAACTCACTGACGAGTGACGAGCAACATCCACAAGATTTCCACTACTTCCTCTTGACCCTTCTTTGCAATAACATCAGCCTTGTTACCAATAACAAGAAAAGGGACAGGAAAACCGCCAGGACCTCCAGAATTTAGAGGAGCTGACAATGTCCCAATCTCTGATGCCCATTTTTGCAGGCTTGTTTCCTCCTTCTATGTGATAGATCATGCACAAATATGACCCCTGTCGAATGAAAACAGAATCATATGCAAGCAACCACATATGTCACATCTTGTATAAGATATGGAAGTTATACTACTTGAGGAACAGATCCAAAGCAAGTGTTGAATTTTGCTGGACGAAATGTCCTTGGGTAACAATAGTTTTAAGGAGTCAAGCAGGAAAACAAACAGATAAAACAGATCCAGATTTAAGTATTTGGAGGACATGCAACGTTTCCATTCCAACGAGTAGAATGAACTCTATTAACCATTTTCTAAACACAACCCTCATTAAAAAGAAGATGTAACCTATTATTGAAATGGACAAAAACAGAACGCTATACAAAGATACCAATGACTAGCAATGACAATAAACAAGAAGATCAATTAATTAGGACGTTCAAGTTTGAGAAACGCACAGTTTTGTTCAACATTAAATGAGCGAACAGAATGGTTTCCATGAAAATGCATGCCTAAGGCAAGTGGTAATAACATCTGCTGCCAAAACTAGCAACAAGCTTGGTGTCAATGCGCACTTGGGGAAGATGAATTGCACCAATGCTTTTGTGCTCTTCGTATAATATGGATAAATAAAGCCAAGTGGGACGAAGATTTGGTGCTCATCATTAATTTGAGAATATAATAGAGAATAAAAAGTTAATGTAATCTCTATAAGGATGTTTGTTTGAATCTTGATATAGGGTTCAAGATTGTATTATATGAAACTTTTTATATACTCTCTTTTAGATGAAATTTAATCACTATATCTGTTTTGGATAAAGAAGGTTATAGTTTTATAATTGCAAATTTGGCTGTAAAGTTATCTTTACTGCCTTCTTGTCGTATAACTTATATAAAAAGTGTCTTGCCCCTAATAAGATATATGTTTCTTCTTTTATTTACAAAAAGGTCACTAGAAAGAGACCTTGATAAAACAAAAGTTATACATATTGTGGTATAAAAGATTAGGTTACATTTTTGGAGATCGAGTTGAGAGATTGGTTAGGATACATTCTTGATTATTGCAGAAGTTAAGACGAATTAATTTCAGAAATGGTTCGATAAATACGACAAGGAAGAGATTAAGTTTTATAATAAAATACGAACTAAGTTTTTACTTTATTATAATTTGTATTAATTATTTTATAAAATTAAAATAATCTTACTTTTCAGAAAAAGATTTCATAATTGTTCCGTTGAAGTTGGAATCCGGACCGATTTTCCAACAAAACATTAAACTAGAGACCTCATCCAAATAAAGCTTGCTCCACTTATTACTTTTTCTTTAAGTACCCTTTCTTAGTAACAAATCCCCCTTATCTACGCAAATTGACATCGGCTGGCATTTAATGTCTATTGACCTTCTGAACTTCACAATGAAAAGATGTCTTCAAAACTACAAGATTCAAGGCACTCGGTTTTAAGTCACTGACCAGCTTCTTCTGGATTATCAAAAGATGCATTGGAATTTTGGAATGTTATACTGACCTTTTTTTTTTCCTTGTTTATCACTTGATTTATCAAGATCAAGAACGTAAGTTAGTAATGATATTAATGACCCTATGCTTTTAGTCGATGATCATCCAAGTTGGCCCTAGTGTGGAATTTATTACGTTCTGGTTAAGTAGTAACCAACGAAAGACCGCTGTAATGGTTGCCCTTTAGGTTACTAATAAAAAGATTTCTCAGGACAGATGATAACATGCACTGGGTTACCCTTCGTCTTTTCTTTGTTGCTTACCAGTACCCATATATCATTTTTTTACTTTAGCTGAAGGGCATCATCTGAGATTCGAATGGGAACTAGTCAAGGGAATACACTAAAAACTGGCAAATGGCAGACTGAACATTTTGTGAAATTAGTTCTTTTATTACACATATCCTTGTGTAATAAAACACAACTATCACAGATCACTGCTCATACGCACTAGCTGATAAAGACTCCCAACAGACACAGAGGAAGGAATCCTTTTATTATGCCTTGCTGTCAATGGCCATTGGAACAGCATCCTTCTTCGCCTCAGTATTCTGTATTTGCATAGGTCAGTGGATCTTCAGTTACCAAAGAGACGAAAACAATCGTTCCACTAAGCTTAGAGATTTAGGAACTTACAGCAGGCTTAGTTTGCTCCAACTTGCTCATCTTTGCAAAAATGTTGCCATAAAATTGTGCATCCTTCTTGTTGTATTCCCTGACTTTCTCCTTCAGAATCCTGTACTCTGACTTTACATCCCTGAGATTTCAAAAATATTCAACAATCTATTTTTAATACCATGCATGTATTCAACAATTTATTTTCAATATCATGCATGTATAAGGAAATATCCAACTGAAAAAGATTAATCATGCATGAGACTCGGTTCTCACTTGTTATCAGGGTCAATCTCAAGTGCCTTCTTGATGTCTATTTCAGCTAAATCAAGATCCACAAGTTGAATATAAGCTTGAGCCCTTCTATACAATGCTTTCACATTCCTGCTCTCAAGCTCCAGTACCTACATCGCAAATGATTACAAAAAAAATAAATCAATAATTTCTTACATCATCCAATTTTTTATTCAATTTTTAATTCATTATTAAAAATAATCAACAATTTTCGTAAAATAACTTGAACCAATTAGCTGTTTATTTAACATTTTTTAATTAAAAATAATCTTTCTAAATCATTTTTAATATTTTTAATATTTACTTAATTTTATAACAACCTAATACCTAATACCGTTCATCTAAATCTTAACTTTAATTTTTTAAACCACAGTATAATGCTAAACACAAAATACAAGCAGGACTTGTTTGTTTCTTATCACCGCACAGGTCCAGAAAGATTATACCTTAGTACAGAGCTTCTCTGCCTCCTTATAATCCTTCAACTTCAACTTGCATGCTGCGTTGTTAAGTTTGCAACTGATTTTTAGAGTCTTGCTCTGCTGTTTCTCCTCATCACTAAAGGAGGAATCGTACTCGATTAAATTTACAGCCTATCAGACCACAAATAAGCGATTATCGATTTGTTCGATACAGACTGAACTACAGGTTAACTATCTGGAGCTATCTAAAAAAAAATTAAAAATTAAAATAACAAATAATAAACAAAAACTGTGAAAAGGATATTACGGCTACGATCTACCTTCTCATATCTCTTTGATGCTCTTTCATACTTGCCAGCCTTGAATAGCACATTACCTTCCTCCTTCTTCCTCGAGGCTGCTTCAATTTTCTCTTGGGTATTCATGTCCCATGACTCTTTCTCCTGCAGCAATGATTAGAATGTTATCATCGCCGTGTCTTAGATAGGCTGGAAAACACAGGAACATGAATATGTGCACAACTCTGACCTTAGTGAATGAAATCATCTCAACTTCGTAGTACACTGTTGAGTTGGCAGGAACGACGGCCAACTCCTGCTGCGATGCAGATTGTCCAAATGCGTACTCTGGTTTAATTGTTATTAGTGCAACTTCCCCTTTCTTCATTGTCTTCGCTGCTTTATCAAGCCCATCAATTACTTGTTCTGCATCATTTCACAGGATAAGTAGCAATGTAATACAGAACTAGAAGCCTTGATGAAGGTCAGTGATAACAATTAAGTGAAAATAGGATGATCAGAAATTCTCGTGGAGTATTATTCATTACCCTCATCTATCTTGAACTCGAGTGGTGGCTCCTCATCGTGACCTTTCTTTACAAAGATTGTACCATCATGCAGCTTCCCAATAAGTTTTACTGGAGAGTGGCAAGCGTCGTGAGTAATGTTTCCAACTAGAAACCAAGGCAACTAATACAAATCTTCCACAAAGGACATCAAAAGATCACCTTGAACAACTGTCCCATCATTTGGCCGCTCATATCCTTCTCCCTCCTTCAGGATCTTCTTCATGACCTTCTTATCCTTGGTAACATCAGAAACAGTCTTCCAAGACACCAACTCAAGCTCTATTTCAAGGGTTGCATTTGGTGGGATAGCAGCTTCATCGCCGACTGATGACCTCCCACTTTCTCCAAATCCATCTGCAGCAATACCCAACAGACGAGTCATCACATATCCATTTCTCATATCGATGTAAAAAACACGTTCCGTCATTGGAGATCTGCTTACATTGAGGTTTCACCGTCAGCCGAGCTTTCTCTCCTTTCTTCATTGTTTTCACAGCTTTTGCCAAGGCCGGACAAAAGAAACCTGAACATGGAAAAAGGAATAAGGTGCCACACTTTTTATATATTGTATTAGAAACAACAACACAACCAAAGAGACAAACCGTCTTCGACTGTAAACTCAACCCCATCAGACTTCGAGACTACCGTGCCATCTTCGAGCTTAGCTTCATACTTAACTGAGATGACAATAATGGACAACTGTTAGAACATAATGGACACAGCAAGTCCTACGTGCATCCATAATGACAATGAATTAGTATCATACCCAATACTTCATCTAGGTCCTTGGGGTTATCCCATTTCTCGCCCTCAACAATTATTTTCTTGAAAATGCCGCCATCTTTGCAGATATCCTTTACGCTGGTCCAAGATAGAAGCTCCACATCAAATTGGAGAGTAGCATTTGGAGGTATAGTTGGAGGAGACCCCGACTCTCCATAGGCCAATTCTGGGGGAATTGTGAAGATCGCATTCTCACCCTTTTTCATGGTCTTGATGCCTTCATCCCATCCTTTGATCACTTGCCCTGCGGTTACATGTACATACGGATCAAGCAATATCCGTCGACACTGAGGAAATAACCAAATCTCTCCAGTTCAACCGATGTAAAAAAATATTTAGCACCAAAATCGCACGGTCAATTATAGATAAAAATACAAAAACACAAAACCTTAGAAGGATCCAGTATTAATGGACGCTGCCTCTACTACCTAAAATACTAACAGGGAATAATCAGCATCGAACAAATCTGAAAAATTCAGATCCAATCCAGCATAATGTAGAACAAACGACGAACAAACAACATTAATTCTTCTTTAATAGGATAACTAAAGCACGCAGAAATTAATGAAATAATGCCAGTACCTTGCCCAAGCTTAAACTTGAAAGGTGTCCCCCTACCACGACTTGAATCGAACTGAGTCCCATCAAGTAGAGTCCCAGTATAATGCACTGCCATTAACATCAGAATCACAAATCAGAATCCAGTCGCATATTGTAAACTATAATTGAACAATGTAAACTATAATTGAACAAATACAAAGCAATTCAAAACGTGTACCTTCAACTTCGTCGCCAGAACTAGGAGTCTCCCATCCTTGACCCTCCTTAACCAGCTTCTTCTTTAGCCCATTCTTCCCAATATCCTTCTCTTCTCCAACCTTCAGGACCGGAGCCACTGTGTCATCATCCACCTCTGGGACATCCATGTCAGCATCCTCCATGTTGCTTTCAGTTGGAAACTCGAAATCGTCCTCCATTCGTCACCAGCAGACCAGTGAAGTCAGAACTTTGATATCAGTTCCAGAGAGTGAGAAATCACAAGCTACGTTCCTATTCCTCGTGGCGAAAGCGAGGAATTATATTTATAGTAGGGATTCTAGAGTCTAGAGTCTAGAGACTTCCAAAACTTAGACCAACTCAAGATGGTTCCAGAAATGTCTCCCATCTTCCCGCGTGGCCAAGATGGTTGAATCCGTTTTTTATTTCTTTTTTAATATTATTATATTTTTCGTCGTTTTGAAGGTTCGGTTAGTTCATAGTTGTATTCTTCTTCTATCTTTTATACACAAACTATACCTAAATATCTCAACCGGGTTGCTTTCGGCTCACAGACGACCCGGCCCGTGTGATTTCATAAAAACTTATAAACTTTCAAAATCCAAACCTCTAATTTACCAAATTTTCTCCATGTCTTTATCTAACAAATACAACAACTTTTTAATAAATAGGTTATCTTAAATTATATATATATATATATATCATGCCAGACAAACTTTAATACATTGAAGTATTCAAAAAGAAATTAAATGTTTAAAAAGCATTTAAATTTAATTTTAAATTGAGTTTTATAAGAGCACTAATTCCACATAATTTTTTATTTCTTATTATTTATATGTGATTTATATTGTCACATAAAATTAAACCAATATGATAATTAACTTTTGTTTTTGAAAGATAATAACTTTCATAATAAAGATTTTGTGTAGCCTTATAATGCACAAAATCTAAGGAAGAATAAGAAAAATATTAGTTAGTAATGATCTTGGAAATCCGAAAAAGCAAAGTAGTTAACTTTCATCCCCATTTCTCTCCCAAGCATGTCGACAGGTTGGTAACTACTCCTCTAGCTATCATGCCCATCTTACGTTGGTGAATGATTTATTGGTATAATGTCTCTATGCATCTGCTTTCTTGTTTATAAATTTTGCTATTTCTCTCCTTCCAAACATTATATACCATTGTGACCTAACTTATCTTTAAGACCTTATAGTCAGCTTGACTCATTGTTTCAATGCTAACCAACCATTTAAAAGTATCTTTCTAAGTGTGTACCTAAACGCAGTTAAGTGTGTTAATTTGGAACTTCAAATTGTCTTTTCTGAGCAGCCAACCACTCATGCACAACCAGAGGATGAAGGAGTGAGGGAGTTTGATGTCGATGTGTCATACCAATTTTTCCCATTCAACCCTCATGTTTTGTCTTCCTACATTAGAGCATTACATTTCTTTGTGCTAAAAATCCCAGAACTGTCAGCTACCCACTGGATTATATCATCTTCGTTCTGCTAGCAGTTTGGCATTTGATCCAGGATGAATCTTAAGAATACGTTGTTGTGAAATGGCCAAAACCATTGGTTTATCTCTTATGAATCTACTTACTTTAGTTTCTGCACTCATCAATAGCCTTAGCTGTTAAAGTTCTTCCACTTTGAAAAGAGGACCTCTATAGTGCCAACTGTCATACCAAAAGTGAATGTTTTCTCTGTTTCTTATCTTATGAATAACCAAATTCTACATCTAATGCCTTGTTTCTAGAATTTCCTTAAGCGTTCCTAACATGCTTGCTTTTGTTTCAAGACCCATATGCTGCTATTTTTTATGAAAGCTATGAATCCACTTCACCCATAAGTCTTCTTTCTTGCATATAACCACCATAAACTTTTCACCATGCAAACTTTTCTAATTAATCTCGATGAGCCTATACCCAACCCTCCTTGATGCTTAGGTTTGCAAATTTTGCTCTAGCTTATTATTGCTTTGCTTCTGCTTTGACTTAATCCATTCCATAAGAACAACATGAGTTTTCTTCCTTAAGGATGCTCTTTGGCATTGATAGATGATTGAGCCAATAATTAGATAAGTTGTTTAATATCAACTGGATGAGTTGAAGTCTTCCTCTATAACTTAGAAACCTATTTGCCCGTTGATTCATTCTTACATTCAATGATTCCAACAAAGGTTTGTAGTTTACTATTGAAAGCTTACTTTGGGATATTGGCACACCTAGGAACTTAAGTGGTAAGTCTCCCCATCTTTATAGCCTTACCTGCTATTATTATGTTGGAATTTCAAGATAAGTATAAGCAACTTTTTAGAGGATTACTTCTCAATCCTAAGACCTCTTGGAACTCTTCTACTGCATTCAATAGTAAATTTATTGAAAGCCTTTTTACCCTACAAAACAACATCAAATCATCAGCAAATGCAAGGTGGGTGAGTTTCAAAACCCTACATCTCTAGGGGTATTGGAACTCAAGGTGGGTCATTGCATTCATATTAAGGGGGGGGAAACTTCCATACATAAAACAAATAGGTAGGGGGATAAAGGATTCCCTCATCTTAAGCCACTTATAGCTTTAATAAGATATGTAAGTTCACCATTAACTAGTATAGCTAACGTAGTTGTAGATACACAATCTTCAATCCATCCTCCAAACTCATCAAGATATCCTCCAATTTTGGGGATTTTGAACAAAAAACTCCAACTAATCAAGTTAAATGCCTTAGCCAGTTTTAATTAAATAGTATGATTCTTCTTTTTCCTCTTAGATTGATACCCTACCAAAAGTTCCTAGCATAGTAGCATGTTTGTAGCCACTGATCTTCCATTCAAGAAAGCATTTTTTCTAGGGCTTGTAAACTTCCCCATACTCCTTTTGGTTTTGTTTGCTAATATCTTGGTGATAGTTTTGTAAATTAAAGATTTTGCAGCACATGATTAGTTTGAAGTGTTCCATCTTTGTTGCATTATTTTGTTTAGGAATAAGGAACACAGACATTTTATTCCATTCCTTAAGTAGGGACCTCTTTTGAAATAATTTTTGCACTACTCCAATTACTTTCTCTCCTATAATATCTTAATTTTTCTAAAAGCATTTACCATTATAGCCATCAGGCATTGCAGATTTATTGGGGTTCATTGAGAAGACAACCTCCTTTTATCTCTTCTTTGGTAACTTCCTTAAGTATCTCTTCTTTGTCCTAGTTTGAAACCTCATTATGGTATCACCTCTTTTGGTATTTCCTTAACTCTAGATAATATTGTTTGGAGAAGTCCTCAAATGTAATTCTTTTTGTTTTCACTTTCTTGTCTTTCATATTTCTGGTTTGTTTCATCTTCTAAGAATTTGATTAAATTTTTGTTCCTTATAGTTGAAGTAGCACTTATGTAAATTTTGGTATCCCTCACCCTCCTTTAACCATACCATTCTTGATTTTGCCTCGATAGGGAGTTAGTGCTCAACAAAATCTGATTCTCCCTTTTTAAGAACTAATTCTCCTTCCCCCTGAGTATCCTGATGTTGGACCCCAAACCTGTTTTCCTGATATTATTAAGTACGGGTTATGTTAATTGTATGATTTATGGTATAAATTGATTTTTTAAAAGTGTTAGTAGAA
The DNA here is from genome assembly GCA_027478405.1 of Erythroxylum cassinoides. Taxonomy (NCBI): domain Eukaryota; kingdom Viridiplantae; phylum Streptophyta; class Magnoliopsida; order Malpighiales; family Erythroxylaceae; genus Erythroxylum; species Erythroxylum cassinoides. The sequence goes on from JANIPM010000005.1 coordinate 13,155,415, forward strand.
AATTAAGGTTGAATTGAGGTTA
>JANIPM010000005.1:13166995-13188393 GCA_027478405.1 Erythroxylum cassinoides
GATTTTTTATTTTTTATGAAGTTGAATGATTTTTAATTATATTTTAAAAATTTTAATTTTATAAAATTTTTATGATTGAAAGGTGGGTAAATGTAACGCCACTGCCCTTCCGATTTTTTTTAAAGAGTGATAATATGGAAAAACAATTTTAATAATTAAATTAATGAGCAAAAATAGTATTTGTAAGAGTTGAAAAAAAATATAGAAATAAAACAAAAAGAGACTGCTGTGCTTGCTGACAATAGAGGAAATGGAATGGATGGAATTGGAAACCCCTAAAAAAGAAGACATGTAATATAAAATGCTAATAATTATTCTCAATTTCTTTCCTCTTTCAAATCACTCTCTCTGGTGAGTGGTGACCCCAAATCCATTGTCTTTCTGCAGGGGGTCGCCCCAAAAAACACAAAAACAAAACCAAAAAGACCATTTCTCTCAATTTCCGATTTTTAATTATACCTGAAAAAGAAAAAAACACACACACAACCAAACTGAAACCATGTCGGAGATGGCCAGCACCGATCCTGAAGGGTTGGACGGAGTACGGATGACGTGGAACACATGGCCACGCACCAAAGTCGAAGCCAGCAAGTGCGTCATCCCACTCGCCGCCTGCATCTCCCCAATCCGCCACCACCCCGACATCCCCATGCTTCCCTACGCGCCTCTCCGCTGCAAGACCTGCTCCGCCGCTCTCAATTCCTTCGCGCGCGTCGACTTCTCCGCTAAGATCTGGATCTGCCCCTTCTGCTTCCAACGCAACCACTTCCCTCCTCATTACTCCATGATCTCCGAGACCAACCTTCCCGCCGAGCTCTACCCGCAATACACAACCGTCCAGTACACGCTTCCTCCTAACCCCAATCTAAATCCCCAATCGACGACGACGTCGTCCCCCGTTTTCGTCTTCGTGCTTGACACATGCATGATCGAGGAGGAATTCGGGTTCGTTAGATCGGCGTTGAAGCGCGCGATCGGGTTGTTGCCTGAGAATGCGCTCGTTGGATTCGTTACGTTCGGAACACAAGCGCATGTTCATGAATTGGGGTTTTCGGAGATGTCGAAGGTTTATGTGTTTAGAGGAAGCAAGGAGGCTTCGAAGGATCAGATCATGGAGCAATTGGGTCTGGCCATTCCCGGTCGGAGGCTACCCGCCGGGTATCAGCAGCAGAAAGGGGTACAAAACGGGTATCCGGATTCGGGCGTGTCCCGGTTCTTGTTGCCTGCATCTGAGTGCGAGTATACGCTCAATTCGGTGCGTTTTCTTTTTATTTATTTATTTTTGTTTTGGGTTGTGTATTGCTGTTTGTCAAATTGAGCTTTTAAAAAAAATGTATTTGTAGCTTTTGGATGAGTTGCAAACGGATCAATGGCCGGTTGTGCCGGGCACTCGGGCTTTGAGGTGCACAGGTGTAGCATTGAGTGTGGCGGCAGGATTGCTTGGGGCTTGCATGCCTGGAACGGGGGCTAGAATTATAGCTTTGGTTGGTGGTCCATGCACTGAAGGGCCTGGCACGGTATACGCGTTGAATTCTGTTTTTGAAGATTTTATAACGTGCTCTATTATATTTCAGACATTGGATTGAATTCATTTTCATTTTGGTGCGTGTTTGTTTCGACTTTTGTGTATATTCATGACGAGCATGAAGGTGGTTATGGTTTTTTAACTTTTGCAGATTGTGTCAAAGGATTTGTCTGATCCAGTGCGCTCACACAAAGATCTTGATAAGGATGCTGCGCCATATTTCAAGAAAGCCGTCAAATTTTATGATAGCCTTGCTAAGCAGCTTGTCAACCAGGGTCATGTTCTGGACCTTTTTGCATCTGCACTTGATCAGGTTCTTACTAAGCTTTTTGTACTATGCCAGTGTTTTACTTGTTCATTTGTTGGGCCTGTTTGTAGGAGAAGCGAATAATCTAATAAAGTATTTGGTTGATATAGTAACTTTACATCGTAACAAATCTTCCTAACATAAAATTCAGACTGATTGCAACTATAGGGTGGTAAAGTTGACCTGTCAGAGGACTATATGGTTATGAAGCTATGCTTGCAAAGTAACTAAACCCAAAGTCAGCCTCATTTTCGAATATATGAACACCAAAGTTGATGGTCCTTTTTTCTATTTCTGTCAATCTTTAGAAGAGACCCACATCAGTTAGTTTTAAAAGCTGTGGGTGAAATTCAATCGACCTTTTATTTTATTAGATTCATTTCTCAGGCTGGATCATTGTGCTTACAACTTCCATATTTTTTTAGGTCAGGAGCTTTTTCTGTCATTAATATCTGTGATTCTTTTGTACTGACCAGAGTGACTATGGATGGGAGGTTGTAGTTGTTGGTTTGTCAGTGTTTTGCTATCAGAAAAATTTCCCACATCTTCCATGAAAGCAGAAAATGAAACATGGAAACAGATTCATTTTTCTCCATCTATAGAGGATTTGTTTTACCATAAACTAGAATGTATTTTTGACTGATCTTGTGTGCACTAGGTTGGTGTAGCTGAAATGAAGGTTGCAGTTGAAAGAACTGGTGGGCTTGTTGTTCTGTCGGAAAGTTTTGGGCATTCTGTATTTAAGAATTCTTTCAAGCGTATATTTGAAGATGGTGAACAGGCTCTTGGGCTGTGTTTCAAGTAAGTAGTGAATTTGCTTCTCATTTGGTCATCAGTGTTTCTTGATGATGCTGACTTGTAGCTTTTTCAAAGTTGGAATTATACAATACAAGCTAAATTGATGGATTTACTGTATTTTGATTTCAATTATGCTTGCATGCCTTTGTTTTCACTAGTGTGCAATCTTACTAATGAACAGTAACCTTAATGTGCTGCAATGCATATAATGTGACTAATTTTAGTAGCTATCTTATTAATGATCATAATGGTTCTTTTGCTGCAGTTTTATTTTGCCTATTGTTTACCTCTGCTTTGAAAGTTGCTACGCTTAGCGTTGAATCTCTCAGCTGTCGAAAAAGTTAATGAATCAGTTAGTGTTTTTTCATTGATTCTTTTGACTAATTGTTAGTCTGAATTTAATTTTCATTATGTTTCACTCAAATTGGCAGTTTTGAGATGACCTATTTGTGTGAACCTTGATACTCTCACTTTTGATCCCCACTTTAGTTCTTTTGGTGACTAATTTGTCTTCCTTTTTTTGTTTTCAGTGGAGCACTTGAGATTAACTGCTCCAAGGATATCAAAATTCAGGGAGTTATTGGCCCTTGCTCATCATTGGATAAGGTTAAGTTTCCCCATTATTCTTTTTATAAACTTTATTGTATTTGAACATTACTAATATAGGATATCTTATGGTGTTTACGTAATGCTTCTGGTCATGTTATCCTTTGTGTGCTTGCATTGAAGATCTTATTGAACTTATTTCTGTTCTTACTGGAAAACCATGCAGAAAGGGCCTAATACTTCAGATACAGTTGTCGGAGAGGGGAATACCACAGCTTGGAAGATGTGTGGTCTTGACAAGAGTACTTGTTTAACAGTTTTCTTTGATCTAGCTTCAAGTGAAAGGTCCAATCCACCTGGAACTATAAATCCACAGTTATATATACAGTTCCTTACAAGGTACGCCAGATGATAGCAATGCCTTTATGATATATATGTTCCTTGTAATCTTGTAAGAAGTACATCTGCGTCTGTTTTTGACATAACACATGTTCTACTGATAGTCATGACATTTTATTTTATATTGTAGTTATCAAAACCCTGAAGGCCATACATTACTTCGGGTCACAACCATTTCAAGAAGATGGATAGATAGTGCCGTTAGCTCAGAGGTTGGTGTACTTACTTATATTTCTGGTATGATGCCGGCCAGTTCTCCATAATTGTCATAGACAAAATAATATGGGGCTTCTAATGGATCAATATTTAAAGATGCAACCCTCAGCCCAACCACCTACTCACCCAAAAACGGAGATTTCAATTTGTATAATTTAAATTATGTTTTCCGAGTGATGTTACCTTTTCAGTCTATCAGAAATTTCTTATTTATAACAACTTAACAAAATCAAGCCATTGATTGGTGAGCGTGGTTTGTCTCATGTAAGTTACTGGATCCTAGTAAGGTGGAGCTAAGTTAAATAACTAAAAATAGACTATTTTAAAAAGTGCCACAATTATGGCTGAGATGCATGCTGATAAAGAATGGAGTTAATGAAGTATATGAAATGCATGCTGTTTGCCAATTTTCTTGTTTGTTCTTTGTGGAATTCCTATCAAGCGAGTAATTACCTGACATGGAGGATGTTGATTTTTTTTAGGAATTAGTAATAGGATTTGACCAGGAGACTGCTGCTGTGGTAATGGCAAGATTAGCATCCCTGAAAATGGAGATAGAGGTGCACATCAACTTTATTTTTGGATTCTTAGTTCTGTATGGATTTTCAGCATTTGATGCATGCATCCCTTGCATTGGATAATACTTATGCTGTAAATTATAATTTCATTTTTGGTATGTTCACGTCAATGATCTTGAAGCTGCATTGTTAGTCTTTCATTTAGTTAATCTGCTCATGCCCGGACAGATAATTTAAAGTCACATGTGCTTGTGATTATAGAATAATTCCAAAAGTTACTGTATTTTGACTGTACAATTCATAGATAGACAAATCTTGTTTGGCTTTACTGCAGTCAAGCAATTATGAAGATTTCATGGCATTAATTGATTGAATTGAAGTTCATCACTTGAATCTCTCTCTCTCCTGCAATTTGTCCAATAGGAAGGATTTGATGCCACCCGGTGGTTAGACAGGAACCTGATTCGCCTCTGTTCCAAATTTGGTGAATACCGAAAGGATGATCCATCATCCTTTACATTAAATCCTAGTTTTTCATTGTTTCCTCAGTTTATGTTTAATCTACGACGTTCCCAGTTTGTACAGGTACTAATGTCCTATAGTATTCTCTCCTATGATTTCTTCTTTATGTTGCATGCTTGTGGTAAATGAAAATCTATTTGGTATTTTGATTTTGACAGGTTTTTAACAACAGCCCTGATGAGACAGCTTATTTCCGCATGTTGTTAAACCGCGAAAATGTTACAAATGCTGCAGTCATGATTCAACCTTCACTAATTTCATATTCATTTAGTTCACTGCCCCAACCCGCATTATTGGATGTGGCTTCAATTGCAGCTGATCGCATTCTCTTACTAGACTCATATTTCAGTGTTGTGGTGTTCCATGGAATGACAGTAGCACAGTGGCGTAACATGGGTTACCAGAATCAGCCAGAACACCAAGTATGTATAGATCTCTTTACTGTTAATTTGATGAAAAGCAGGATTGTGGTAAATTCAGACCCAAATGGTATTCAGGCTAGTCACTTCTTAGTGCTCCTATTGTTTGATGTTGATTTTGATGTCAAAAATTAACAAAACAGTTTTGATTAGTAACTCTTGATTTTTCCCCCCTTTATCCTGTTAGTCCCATTAATATTGTGTGTCATCTTTAATATGCACTATTTTTCTTTAACATTTGTGAAACATTCCACTATTATAAATTAGGCTTAAAAACTTGGACGTTTGTGGTTTGCACTTTTCCAAAATACACTCATGTTTTAAAATTACTAGAAAAACACCCTATAGTATTGGAAATGCTAAAAAGGAACTTTTATTAAGTATTTGTCAAGTTATTTTATCAAATAGTCCTGTAATTGATTGTTGTACTATATAAATATGGTCAGTTGCACAAAAGTTATCTATATAACAGTTTAGCATAAGGTTCATTTTAAGTTTCTAATTTTGAAATACAAGAGTGCATTCTGGAAACAGCAAAGCTCGGGGGAAGTCCAAGTCTTTAACGCTATAAATTAACCACTTCACATAGCCCCGGGGAACGGATTCCACGGCTTGTCATCTGTATGACGAAGTGATTTTATCCTTTTTCTTTAATTCAGATTCTATGATTGGTATCATTTGGTGTTGAATTTATTTTCTTTTGTACTTTTTATCTTTGACTCCATTTTCTTTTCATTTCAGGCATTTGCTCAGCTATTGCAAGCGCCACAAGATGACGCTGCTATGATCATCAGGGAGCGTTTTCCTGTTCCTAGGTTGGTAGTCTGTGATCAGCATGGATCCCAGGTTAGTTAAAATTGATTTTAGTCCAGCTACTTGTAAAGCTACATTATTAAACTGTTCCTTGTTCAGACCCAATCTGTTCCTAATGCACCTTATGTTAAAATATTTTGGTTGTAAGGAAAGTATCATACGCCATCATTCTGCTCAAGTAAAATTTAGGATGCCATGAGAAACAAAGTCTTGTGAAGGATAGAAAAGTTCTTTTCCAAAATGATCCCTTCTTCTGTGGTTTACGGCATGCTAAATTTGGCGACTAACTTTCATTTTTTCAATGATTGGAATTGCTAGTCCCGCATTTTGCTGCTTGTTATGGCTGTTGCATCATTGCACTAGAAACTTTTCTCTTTTTGTTGCTTAGGTTTCCATTACTACAATGATCTGTTTTTGTTGTTTTATGTCATACTGAGCAGGCTAGGTTCTTATTGGCAAAGTTGAACCCTTCGGCTACATACAATAATGCCCATGAGATGGCTGCTGGTTCAGATGTGATATTTACAGATGATGTGAGCCTTCAAGTCTTCTTTGAGCATCTTCAGAGGCTAGCTGTGCAGTCTTGATGATAGACTTGTGTAGGTAATTTTAGAGTGGAAAAATTCCCTCGAGTGTGAGTTTTGTATCTCTAATATTATCGTGTTCCATTGCATTCGATGGCTGCCCTTTCTTTCCATTTTATTGCGAAAGACCGAGTTGGACCCCATGTTTTATGAAAAATAAGGATAGGATATCATTCTTTGGGGGTCGGGGTCCAGGTCCAGGTCCAGGGAGAGAATAAATAATATTGAGCTGAGAGGTCAGAGTGGTGGTGTACGGAAAGAAAGTAGTGGGGAGCTTTGAGTTAGAAGTAGGAATCTTATACTGGGGGCAATACTCAACATGTTTTGACATATGATTGTCAGACGTTTATCGTTTTATGCTTTTGTATTCATATGTGTCATATTTATTTATGTATCTGAAGCTCTAAATACTTGCATTCATACTGGGATTGGTGCTCTTAAGCTCAGAAAGTAGGCGAACAGAAAAAATTCTTTTCTTAAAGTTCCCATTCACATCAAGTGCATCTCTTGAATGCTTCTCCCTTTCCTTCTCTTCATCGTGGTGCGAGAATAGAAATGGGAGACGCGTGTTCTTTTTCTTCTTTATTTACATGCTTTTTTCATTACCATGTTTCAATTATTGTTGTAATAGGGAGGTAAATTTTGTGGTAAGTCGCTTCTCTTACCAGTCACTACTTGTGCCTTCACTTTCTTGAGCGACATAGAAAATTTGTAGCAAGAAACCAGGAAATTTGTATGGAAGTAAGGTCTGCGGGGATGTGAAGACAAGTATTTGCTCAACCAACAGTTATATCTATTGACCATTATTGTTCTGTCATGCTGTTTTTCATACCAGATAATTTTACATCATTGGATACCAGTTTTAATTAAATTGAAAGGCAATGTATTGGTTGATTTCATAATGTTTATTTTCTCCTTATGAGAGTATCGTCACTTAACCATTCAAAGCGTTGCAAATATTTTTTCAGATGGTGTAACTTATACTCGCTATTATTCTTTTACGGGATAGTTTTACTTGGGTCCACTTATTGAACGCCTTATGACTCTTGCATCATTTAACTCTCTCCTTTGATTAAGAATTCTATAAAAGTATTAAATAATTATAATTAATAATAAATACACAAAAGTTATGGTGAAAATTAAGGAGTACAGGAGTGCTTTCTGCTCTCCTCCCTTTCGTTTTGGGGGTAAGATTTAAGCAAGTTATTTATGTGCATTTGTAGTTTATCTTAATTTTAATTGAATTAAATAGGTCACTTATATGTTTATTAGATTATACGACACTAACCAATTGTATGATTTGTTATATCATCTAAGATTTTCCTTGATCTCTATTTATTGATGATAAGTTATCCAAGTCTAAAGGTTTTTAAAGCACACTAATTCGGTTTAATTAGTCTTGAATGTTTATCTAAGTTTTAAGTCCATTAGTTATGGACCGTTTATTTAAGCACACGTTAAGTTTTTAGAACTCTTACATGTCTCTCCTAGGGAAGACATTTAGAGTCCTACCATTGGCCAACTATAAGCAAGACGACGTTTTTAATTTTTAATTTAAAAAACAAAAATAGTTTGGGCTGGTTATCTCAGGTCTGCCAGTCTTCAATTCAAAGCTATTCTTACACTCAGAATCCTATATTTTGTTGAAGATTTTTGCTCAACTTATTAATAATGCCTGTTTTTCTTATCTATTTAAAAGTTCTTGCATTCTTCCATCGCCCAAGGGCCAAATGTTGGTTAGAGCTTGCTAAACAATCACACTATTCTGTAATTTAGACTCAGGGGGTCTAACACCAAGCTTGTATGTATCAGGGGCTTAGTTACTGCGACAACGATTCGTGAGATAGAGAGAAGATTAGATAGAGAATAGTAATTCTTTTTGTTGGACTGGAACGGTGATAAAAGTAGTTTAAAAAGGGCCACTTCTAATGGCTAATGGGTCAGCTGTCTACTATAGTTTTTAATAGCTCCACTTATAACGAGTCAGGTGTCCGCGAACGAACGAGGTTCGACTTCTTTGCACGTTTATTCATCTACTTGTAACAATTTTGTCGGTTCTAACAGGTAAAGTGGATGATGGTGGTGTGGTCATTGGGAGATGCTTTTTAACCTGAGAGACGTGAAAGATGTTATATGTGTGTTCTGCGGAAACTCCAACTTATAGGCCACCAGCCCAATTTGATCTATTATTTTAAATGAACTATAAAACAAAAGAGCTAGTTTTCGATGAATCTTTATTACTGCCGACCCCTTTCTATAGAGATGTAATTCCCAAAAGACCAAAACTCCAATTTTAAATTATCTCACTTGTCTTTTTTTTTTATATATTGGAAGTGATAGAAAGGAATAAATTACATAACTAGTATGAGAAAACAGATTCTCGACATATCCTCTAGAAGGATAAGATGACACATTATGGGTGTAATCTCAAAATAGGTGACTCCTACCTTCTAGAAGGATAAGATGACACCTTATAGGTGTAGTATCAAAATAGGTGACTCCTATATCAAAATGACCTGCATAATTAGCCAGTCAGTCAGTGCTTCTATTGCTCTTTCGGTAGATATGTCGATAAGCAACAGTCCAATTTCGCGTGAATAGTTCATGAATATCCCTGACGATGAGATTGAGCGTCGTCTATCTGTGGGCTGAGGATGAGAGGATATCTATCACCACGGTAGAGTCCACTTCTAATTTGATCCGACGATAACCCAAATTTTACACATATGTTAGTTCAGTATAAACTTTCCAGAGTTTCGCTGACAAAGATGAGCACCAGTCAAGGTGTTGTCTCCCTATCTTATAGGGTTTGTTTTATTGCCATAATTTTAAAATCACCAGCAAAATAGAAACATGAAGAAGTCGATATCTTTATCATTAAAAATGATAAGGTATTGATTGTCGAATGATGAGTGACATTCAACTATTGATAACCACCTAAGTATCATTTGTAGGTTACTTGTCAGTCCAGCATTTAAGATAGGCTTGTAGGTCCTATTGAAAATCCCACTTTGTCAACCTTTTTTTCCAAGTGTCATGATGAAGACAAGTATCTTAAAATCGATAAAATTCTTGTAAAAAATTGCTCAAAAGAATAAAGAGTTCCTGTCGCCGGTAACAGATTTTGGGCCCCCAACCTAAGACATATTAGTAAACATTAGCAACGCCTTCCGCTTTATAGGGATGTTTAAAGGCTATGGAATGCACATACTTGTTAAATCGATTAACGACCATTCCTGTTACAGAAAAGTAACTAGGCAAAGATGATATGAATCTTACTAAAAGTAGTAAGACCTAACAATTGAAACTGATAGCTTTGCTCTAGAACCGTCTAAGAGACTACATTTATGAAAGAAACTTAGACCCATTTTTTGTATGATCAAACAAGAATCCAAGTGTTAAGTAAAGTTATAGGCGCTACAGTCAATAATAAAAAAGAGAAGGTGAGTGATAAGTTTGAATTATGAATGAAACAAATTAAAAACTTGATAAGTTTAAAGAGTAAGAACCAAGAAATAGAATGCTATCCAAAATATGATTGATGATAATTCTGTCTTGTACAAGCATAAAACGACCTTTATATAGAGGAAGGCATAAAATCTTAAAAGCCAAACTTAAATCCAATTATGATTTGAGTTTAGAAATATTCAGCTTGACTAAAATAAAAGAACTTTTAAAAACTTAATTTCCTAATTTGTAGCAATGAAATAGGAAAATAAGTCCAAAAGATATGTAAGGAATAAGGAAAAAAATATAATTTAGAATTAACAAGAACTCCCTCCAAAATAGGAAAAACAAGTCAAAATAGTCAATGCTACCTCATCATTCTCACTTCTATGTCAAATAGTTAAGCTCAAAGAGCCATAAGTTGAGCTATAGAACTCCAAATGACCTGATTCTTAATTCGTTGGAAAGATGAAAGTGTTATCTCTAACTTTGTAGTTTTGGTCAACTTAGAACTATGCCATATTCTTACATTTTTAAAGCAAAATATTTTGTTGAATTAGCTAGTCTTGGATTTGATGATTGACTTACTTCTTCATAGAAACTTGCACTTGTAACCCATGTTCCTTCAATTAGCCCATTTAGAGTTTCTTTAATTTTCTTAGCTCTTGCTCTTATGACTGGACTACCATTAATGCTTAATGGATCTTTAATGCCTTTTGGATTCTTATCATTCCCTCTCTCTTCAAAATGATTCGTCCTTAAACATCACCTACACCAATGGAGATAAATCAACAACGTTAAAAGTAGCATGTACACTATATACACTAGGAAGATTTAGGTTAATACATTATCATTGAATCTTGCAATTAATTAAACTGGACCAGCTCCCTTCAATGCAATTTAGATTGCCTTTGAATTGGAAATCTTTTCTTGTGCATATGCAACCAAACCCAATCACTAAGCTCAATATTTTTTTTTCTTTTATTAGCATAACTAGCATATTGCTATATTCTTCTTTCAATATTTCTCTTGGCTTTCTCATGAATTTGCTTGATAAAATCTATCCTTTTTGACCATCTAAATTTTCACACTTATTAATAGGTGAAGGTGATAAATTCAAAGGAGTTAGTGGATTAAATTATACGCAATTTCAAAAGGTGAAAATTTATTTGCGCTATGAATACATCTATTATAAGCAAACTTAACATGTGGAAAATACTCTTCCCAAGTTTTAAAGTTCTTTAGAACTATAGAATGTAATGAAGTAGATAAACTTCTATTACCTAATTCAATTTGTCCATCCATTTAAGGATGACATGTAGTAGAACATAAATGCTTTATTTTTAATTAATTCCACAAAGTTTTCTAAAATTAACTTAGAAACTTAGTGTCATGTTCCAAAAATAATACTTGTAGGCATGTAATGCAATTTGATGACCTCCTTGAAAAACAAATCACAAATATAGGATGTATCATTAGTTTTATAACATGGAATGACATGTGTTATCATAGAAATCCTATCAATAACCACACATATATAATCATTATCCCCTTTTAGACCTAGGTAAACCCATCATAAAATTCATAAAATATCAATCTAATGATGTTTACATATAGGTAAAGGAGTATACAACCTAAGAGGTTTAACTGTAGACTTCTCTTGTTTATACGTAATGCATTTCTCACAAAATCTTTCAACATCATGTTTCATGTTATGCTAAAAAAAATAAAATTCATGCGATACATCCAAAGTCTTGGCAAAACCAAAATATCCCATTACTCCCCTATGAGCTTTTTTAACAAGTAAATCAAGCAACAAACTTTGAGGCAAAACAATTTGTTTTCTTTAAATAACCATTATGTCTATAGAACTTATCAAAAGGCACTTGCTCACATGCATTAAACACATTAGCAAAATCAGAGTCATTAACATACACATCCTTAATGTATTCAAATCCTGTTATTTTTTCATTTAAAGTAGAAAGTAAAGGAGACTTCCTTGCAAATGCATTGGCCACCGTGTTTTCCTTGCCTTGTATTTAATTACGTAAGGAAACTTCTTAATAAACTTAACTCAATTTGAATTCCATTTGTTTATCTTACAAACTCCTTAGGTTAAAGGTAGTGTAACCAAGTATCTAATGCTAGAACAAGCGCATGTCTCCTTATCATATATGGAATGGTTCAATGTTGTCCCACTTAGCTTTTCACTAAAATGTGCTGTGAATCTCCCTTCTTTCATTAAGACTACTTCAATACCCATCCTTCAAGCATCACACTCAATTTCAAAAGTTTTTGGCAAAGTTAGCTAAAGCAAATAAAGATGCGTTAGTTAATTTTTCCTTAATAAGAACAAATTAACTTTCTTGTTTGCTATCCCATTTAAACCTAACATTTTTTTATTTCTTCAGTTAAAGGTATGGCTATGCTACTAAAATCCTTTATAAATCTCCTACAGAAACTAGCTAAGCCATAAAAGCTCCTAACATCACTTACACTTTTAGGCTTTGGCCATTTATTATTTCCTTAACCTTCTCCTCAGCAATCTCTATACCCTTATCACTAACAAACCCAAAAGGATCAAATTTTAGGTGCAAAAGGTACAACTTTATAAGGTTAGCATATAATTTAGCTACCCCTGAAACTTTTAAAACTTGCCTCTTATGGTCAACATTCTCATCAAGGTTTTTGCTATAAACAAAAATATTGTTAAAATAAACAACCACAAATTTTTTTTCCTATAAAAGTACATAAAACATGGTTCGTAAGTCTTATAATGGTACTAGGTGCATTAGTTAAACCTAAAGAAATAATAATAAGATTTTATTTGGTTATGTTAATTAGACAAATCTCTTTTCTTTTGAACTCATTTTGGTGCTTTAATGGTTAAATTAATATTTATTTTATTTTAGGAGATGCCAAATGGAGATTTAATCAAATTGAAGCATTATTTGTCAAAATCATGAATTTTAGAAAAAGTTGATAGATTGCTATAGTAGATAAAGCAAGATCACACCTAATGCCAAATTCAATCCAAAAGTTTCAATTCAATTATGGGACTTATTCCTATTCTTATTACGTAGGGATTTGAATTTGTTTAGAAGGAAATCTCTGCAAGATAAAAGGAAGTTAGGTTTTGGATAGGAAAGAGGAGGAAAAATTTGACATTCATTTCTCCATAATAATCTCTCTTTTTTTCATGGTGTCTTTTGATTTTCTCTTAATCTTTCATCATTTCATCTATTTTTAGTGTTGAAACAATAACCATATGTGGCTAAATCCAAATATTTTGTTTCAAGAGGATTCAAAACTCTAGTTGTAACATTATGAGGTTTTGTTTTAATTCAAGTATTTCTTATATTTTATTCTTTTATTTCATAAGTAATCAATATTAATTAATTTGAAAAATCAATTTGATGTTAATTATTCTATAGCTATCTACGAATTAACTGATCTGTTTATCATAAATGAATGATATAAATAGCAAATAAGTTATTTATGAATTTGCATATTTAACTTATGGGAAACAAAAAAACTAAATAAAATACTTGTAGCTATCTCAATTATTTAAATTAGGGTTTAGTCTTTTCCATTAAGCTTATTTCTATTACTCAATTGATATAGAATGTTATTATACCCAATCAATTAATGATACACTTTGGTTTAAAAACTAGGTTTGAACCAATTAATTTAAGAAAAATCAAGACTTATTATGGCTATCTAAATATGTTTCAGACTAACTGCTTGAATTATGAAAATTATTCTTGTTAGACAATGATCAAAGTTACAATTGGATTAGATCTTTCTATTGAATTAGAGTTAAGTACCATTGAATTTCTCAAGATAACACTTAGTTGATTTACTCTGATTCCTTGTTAAATTTAATTTATGAGTTAATTAATCATAAATCCCCCTCCATTTTATTTTATCAGTTGAAATTAAGAAATTAGTGTTTACTTCTCTTGGGAATCAATCTAGTTCTATGACTACTATAAGAAGTTAGTAACTTGAAATTAATTTTGAGGGCTTCAAAAATCTGATCAAAATTTTAGCATTGTTGCTAGAGAACTATTTTAGTTTCTTAGTTTCTTTGTGTTATTGTATAGTTTACTGCTAATCTCTTGTCTTGTATAATTCATTCTTCTCATACAGGTGAATTGTAATAAATCTAAAAATGACAAGGCAATATGTCGTTTAAGGGGATAGACTAAGCAAGGAAAAGATTATTCACCTCTAGAAGTGAAAGTTGCGATAGACTTAATGATTGGTGAAGATTCTAATTTCCAAGAAGTTGAAGAAAAGATGGCAAATCCTAACACTAGAATGTTGAGGGAGTTAATGACACTAACTTTGAATCAACAACCCTTATACATAAGATTTACAAATCTTGAGGCATATTTTGAATTGAAATCTAGTTTGATTCAGTTACTCCCTATCTTTTATGGTCTTGCAAGTAAAGATCCACGTACACACTTTAAAAAATTCCTGTTATTTACTCTAGAATGAAGAAATAAGATTGATAGAAGACCAAATTAATCTCAGAGCCTTTCCATTCTCATTGAAATATAAGGAAAATGATTAGCTATATTATCTCCTATCTATCTCGGTATCAATAAGGAATGAAATGAAAATGTTGTTCTTAGAGAAGTTCTTTCTTGCATCACTAGTAACCAATATAAAAAAGGAGACATATGGAAAAAGACAATTCACATGATTGGCTATATTATCTCCTATCTAGCTCGGTAACAATAAGGAATGGAATGAAAATGTTGTTCTTAGAGAAGTTCTTTTTTGGATCACAAGTAACCAAGATCAGAAAGGAGATATACGGAAAAAGACAATTCACTGGAGAAACAATGTATGAATATTAGGAGACGTTTGAGGAGTTATATGCTAGCTACCTACAATATTAGATTTCTGACCATCTTTTGATTTAGTACTTTCATAAAGGCCTATAGCTAATATGAGATTCATCCAATGGAGGAGCTTTGGTAAAAAAAAAAAACTAGAAGTAGCCAAACAATTAATTTCAAAAAGGTTGAAAATTCTCAATAATTGGGAGAAGGATGGATGAAGCTTATGCGTGTATGAATGGTGTAAGTAATACTAAACTTAAGGATAAATTTTTTAATTTGAATGCTCTGTTTTTTCAAATAACTGTAGGTCAATTGCAACAAACATGAGTGTGTAGAATATGGACATTCCCTAGTCATCCTACATATATTTGCCTTACACTGTAATAAGATTGCCTTCAAGATGCAAAACCAATATGGGGATTTCCAAGTCAACCTCAATGAAAGTATAGCCCTTATTCTAATCATCATAATTCGGGATAGAGTGATCATCTAAATTTTAGCTATGAAATAAAGGAGGGGTAAACAAAGATACCTACCTTATAATTTCAATAGATAACGTCAAGCACCTGCACATGCTCAATCTCAATCTTTAAAGTCAGATATGTATTTAGATGAAATTGTTAAGGCATTTTGTATTAATACTCAACAAATTGAATAAGAAATAATAACAGGTCTTCAAATCTTAGGAAATCATATCGCTCAATTAGTCACTTCTATTAGTAAATTGGAAGCATAAACGTCGAGAAAATCCTTTACAAATGGCAGTGAATCCTAAAGAGAATGTGAGTATAATGACATCAAGAATTGGGAAGGAAAATCAATCTAGATCTTCCTTGCTAACAGAGGTAAAAAAAAAAGCATGAAGAAGGAGAGAAGAAAGATGAATCTCAAGCTTAAGATTCAAAAAAGGTAAAAGATGATTTGTTTTTACAGATATCAATTAATACACTTGTACCTCCTTCCCCTTATAGGTTGGTTAAATCAAAAGAAGAAGAATATGAAAGAAAGATTTTAAATACCTTTAGAAAGGTAGAAATCAATATACAAGAAAATTAAAAAATATGTAAAGTTTTTCAAAGAACTATGCATAAATAAAAGGATTGGTGATAAGAAAATTGAGCACGCTATGCTAGACATAGGTACATCTATTAATATCATGCTATAATCAATTTATTGAGCTTTAAATATGAATCTTTTACAAGAAATTACTGTGATTATTGAGCTAACTGATCATTGTTATGTGCGTCCTATTGGTGTTATAAAGAATGTTTTAGCCCAAGATATCGATTTTACATTTTTGGTGGACTACCACATCTTGACAATGGATGGAGATAGTGTTGAACAATCAACTTTAATTTTATTGGGAAGGTTGTTCATGAAGACAACTAATAAAAAAATTAATGTGGATAAAGGTCTTTTTTTTGGTTAAGTTTGATGGAGAGATAATGAAGTTTAATATTTTTGAAGTAATGAACTATCCTATCAATTTTCACTCCGTGTTTTATATGGATATTGTGGATTCAATTGTGCCTGATATTTTTAAAGAAGAAAATGTTAATGATAAGTGAGAGTTTAATGCTAGATTAGAGGTGAACAAGCAAGTCGATGAAACTTGTGAAGTTGTAGATTCATTATTAGCGATGTTAATATATTGAAAAATGTTAAATGGTGAAATTACTATAACTCACAAGAAAATGTTACCTTCTATTTTGTAGGCTTTGAAGATAGAATTGATACTTAATCATCTAGAGTATATTTATTTGGGTGAAAGAGTCTCAGTTCCTTCTATCGTCTAAAAAAGTTTAACTACAGAGCAAGCGAAAAGGCTATTATCACTTCTAGAAGAGTATAAAACTACAATTATTTGGACCTTTACTGATATGAAAGGCATAAGTCCAACAATTTACATGCATAGAATTCTTTTGGAAGAGAATGCTAAGCCAATAAGGGAATCACAAAGAAGACTCAATCTCACAATGAAAGACATGGTAATGAAAGAAATTTTAAAACTTTTGGATGTCAGTATAATCGATCCAATATCGAATAATGAGTGGGTGAACTTAGTTCATATTGTGTGAAAGACAACTGGGGTGACAATGATATGAAATCATAATGACGAGTTGGTGCCAATGAGGGTGTAAAATAGGTGGTGAATGTGCATCAAATTTAGGAAGCTTAACTTAGCCATTAGAAATGACTATTTCCCATTATCATCTATAGATTAAATGTTAGAAAGACTTGTTGGTAAATCAAGTTTTTGTTTTTTGGATGGTTTCTTATGTTATTACCAAATATCCATTGCTCAAAAGGATTAAGAAACCATATTTATATACCCTTTTGGAATGTATGTCTTTAGGAGAATGCTCTTTGATCTTTGTAATACTTTAGGTACATTTCAAAGGTGTATGATATATTTTTGAGTGTATTGAGAATTGCATTGAAGTATTCAAGATGATTACAATGTTTATGGAGTTTTATTTGATGATTGCTTAAATCATTTATCCAAGGTTCTCAAAAGATGCACTAAAACAAATTTGGAGTTAATGTCATTTTATGGTTTTAAATCAAGAAGCTTTTATGAAATCTCTAAGCATTATTAACTAGTGCACCTATTATTTAACCACAACATTGGGATTTACCATTTGAAATCATGTATGATGCTATCAACTATTAGGTGGGAGCGATTTTAGGCCAAAGGATTGGGAAACAAAGTCATGTCATCTATTATACCTCAAGAACATCGGATGCTATACAGTGCAATTAATCTATGACTGAGAAGGTGCTTTTAGCAATTGTTTTTACTTTAGATAAATTTATATATTATTTGTTTGGCTATAAAGTTATTGTTTATTCTGACCATACATCACTGAAATACCTTTTTAGAAAAGGAGTCCAAATTGATGTTGATACAATGGATTTTGCTACTTCAATAGTTTGATTTGACAATAAAGGATTAAAAAAGAGAAAAAAATTTTAGTAGTAGAACATCTGAGTAGGTTGATAAGGGTTGAAAATATTTTACCTATTTCAAAAACTTTTCCCGATTAGCAATTTTTCCAAATGAAAGGTATAGTTCCATGGTACCCAGACCTTATTAATTATTTAGTTGCTAGAACTTTAGCTAATTACATTAGTAAGTTTAGGAAGGAAAAGATAAGGAATGAAGCAAAGTATTATGTTTAGCATGAACTATACTTGTGGAAGTTTTGCTCTGGTCAAATTATTAGATGTTGTGTGTACAGGATAAGCATCATTTTATTACAATTACACATGCGGTAGTCATTTTGGTCTCAAACGAACAACCAAAAAAGCTTTAGATGGTGGTTTATACTAGGAGACTTTATTTATAAATGCTTATTTGTTTCGTGAAAGTTGTGATAGCTGGAAAAAGACAGGTACATTATCTTATAGAAATGAAATGTCTCAAACCCTAATTCTTATAGTTGAAATATTTGATGTATAGGGCATTGATTTTATGAGATCTTTTCCTTCATCTTGTGATTTTTCTAACATTCTCTTTATGTTTTGAAGTAAGTGGTAGCCAAAGCCACCAAGATTGATGATTTTGTAGTTATTTTAGGTTTTTATAAGGTTTAATAATTTCAATACATTTAGAGCTTCACAAGTCATTATTAGTGATAACGGAAGCCATTTTTGCAACAATCCTATGACAGATTTAAAAATTACAAAGTGCATCAATAAGTAGCCACTACTTAAGAGACTTATTCTTATCCTTATTATGTAGGGAATTGAATTTTTTTAGAAGGGAACCTTTGCAAAATAGAAGGAAGTTAGTTTTTGGGTAGGAAAGAGGAGGAAAAACATTACATTCACTTCTCTATAATACTCTTTTTATTTTTCTTGGTGTTTTCTCTTGATCTTTCATCTTTTCATCTATTTTTGGTATTTAAACAAAAGCCATATATGGCCAATTCCAAATATTCTAGTTCAAAGGGATTCAAAACTATAGTTGTAACCTTTTGAGATTCTATTCTAAGCTTATTTTTTTTGTTCAAGTATTTCTTTTTTGTGTTATTTTATTTTATAAGTAATCAATATTAATTAATTTAACAAATTACTTTGATGTTGATTATTCTATAGCTATCTATGAATTTAATGATTCGTAATTGTCATGAATGATTGGTACAAGTAGCAAATAAGTCATTTATGAATTGACCTATTTAACTTATGAGAAATAAAAAAACTAAATTGAAAAGTTGTAGCTATCTCAATTATTTAATTTGGGGTCTAGTATTTTTTTATTAAGCTTATTGTTATCATTTAATTGATATGGAATGATGTCATACTCAATCAATTGATGGTAAGTTTTGGTTTGAATGTTGAGTTTGAATCAATTAATTTAGGAAAATTTAAACTTATTATGACTATCGTAATATGTTTCAGACTAACAACTTAAACTGTGGAAATTATTCTTTGTAGACCAATTAACAAAGTTACGATTAGATGAGATCTTTTCTTTAAATCAAAGTTAAATACTATTGAACTTCTCACTCTAATACTAAGTTGATTTATTTTGATTCCTTATTAAATTTAGTTTATTAGTTAATTAATCATAACTTTTTGTTCTACCAATTGAAATTAAGAAACTAGTGTTTAGATCTTTTAGAGTTTGACCTGATTCTATTACAAGAAGCTAGTGGATTGGAATTAATTCTGAGGGTCCGATAACCTGTTAATATAACCAACCATTCATACAAACCATATTTTATTTTAAAAGTTATTTTTCACTCATCAACTTCTTTCATGAGAATTTAGTGCTATCCACTTTTTAAGTCAATTTTAGAAAATACATCATTATAATAAAATTCATCAAGCATATCGTTTAATCTAAGTCTCATCTTTCTTAGGCACTAGCAAAATTGGAACCACAAATGGACTCGTGCTTTCTCACACATATCCTTTTACCATCAATTCCTCAACTTTTCTTTATAGCTCCTTTATCTCCTTATTATAAGTTGGTCTACTTGGAATACTACCACAGGGAATGAAGTCAATTTGATGTTTTATGCTCCTAATTGGTAGTAAACCATTAAACACTTCTTTAGGAAATAATCATCAAACTCCTACAATAAAGAAATAAAAACACTATACAAAGAAGATTTGTTATTGTTAGCATTAAAATAAGTTTCTTTGTTCATAAGTACAAGCATAAGCTGCCTTAAAGATAATCTCTCTCGATATCAACCTCTTTTGCGTGGAAACTCACTTTTCCCTCTTTCTTTTCATTTTGCACACTTTCTTTATTTTTCTTTCTTTTATTCGCTCCTTTTATCTAACCCTCTCTCTTTTCTTTTTATATTCCTACCTCAGTTTTATTTTCACTCTCTCACTCTTTTTTGACTTTTCTAATCTCACTTGATCCTTGCATACTTGTTTAGGAGCAAGGGGTACAATGGTCATAGGTTTTTCATTCATTACAAAAGAATATTGAATTGGAAACCCAACATGAACTACTCACCTACCGTATTGCCATGAAAATCCTAATAAGATGTGCTAGCAAGCATAAGTTCTATATCACATAATATCCTTATAAAGTCCTATAGAGGAAGAACTAATACTTTCTTATGCACCTTACTTTCTCCACATTCGTTCAACCATTACAATTTGTAAGGCATAAAATGTTTAAAAGTAGGTAAATTCAATTTATTAACCAAACAAATTGTAACACCTCACTCCCGCATGACCCGAACCCGACATCGATGGTGATATCTGAGTCCGTGCCCTGTGAGGGTGGCATGCTACATCACTCAGTCCAAACTCAGTATAATTTTTTTTTGAAAACACAAACATACAATACGCGGCAATCAATTACTATACATAAATCACCGGTAAATACAATGACTATGGGGGGCCTTTTCATACATACAATTTAATTCAGTCTGTTGACTATCCAAATTGACCTAATCATTTGTACAAAATTTCAGAAAATACAAGTTTATCAGACACTAATGCAGACGCGAACTGATCCCCGACCTCTTCTCTCACTCTCATGCGGTTGCTATACGCCCGTTGCCTAACGGAGTATTCTTCTGGGTCCTGAAAAATAATTACAAATTTTGGATGAATTTTGCGAACTCAGTGAGTGACCATCATCGATGGTTCACCCAGTCACACAATACAAGATTCACACATTTTTTTTATTTCATAATTCACATTCACAGTATTGCACATTCACGCGTATACAATATTGCACATCCAGATTATTCATATTGGATAAACTCAATCATTCCTATTACGCCTATGCAATGCACATGACACTCACTTTTCATTTATTATTTTGCTGTGACCGAGTGCCAAAACTGTCGCATGTAGGGCTCATTAATAACTGTCCCTTATCCGTTTGGAGGATACATTAAACGTTGAGCCTGAGGCTCTGAATCACTTATGAGCTCGAAGCTCATTTTCACTCGTTGAGCTTAAAGCTCTG
>JANIPM010000005.1:13188493-13201557 GCA_027478405.1 Erythroxylum cassinoides
ATATAAGGTGGCATGTTAGGCAAGTGACACATCTCACTTGCCACATGTCAACCTCACAATCCTCTATTTAAGTTCTCTCCAATTCAAGTCCAATTTCTAGTCCAATTTTGTCCCAAAATTTCAATTGCTCAAAATAATAAATACTAAAATCATTTATCTAAATTTTCAGTGCTATTGGACAGTCTTTTTCAATACTGAAAATCCAATCAGTCTGTCACTTGGCAATTTTTTCGGTCTGGAAAAGTATTCCGAAAAATTCTCTAAAAAATTTCTAAAATTCTTCAAAAATGTAAAACACACAAAAATCCACTCCAATTCACTTTTCAAGCACAAAATCATATTTTTCACAAAAATCACATTTATAGACATATATGCCGGGAAATGTCATGAATGCATGTACAGTCATGTGCATGTGCAAAAAATTTATTCATGTATATATGGAGGCCATATTATGCATAATCATGCCGAGATAAGTTTACATGCTCATGACCCGTCTCAAATTACTATTTTACTCTTCCCATCGGTGATGAGATGTTACACAAATGCTAGCAACATTGGTACAACTGCCCCTATCAATTATTAAACTATATATCACATCATTGATTTAGCATCTACATCAAAAATATTATCTCTTTGTGCCTCTTCCTCTTTCACTTGGACAGTCAAAGCATGCCTTCTCACATGAATTTCTTCGTATTTAAGAAAAATTATAAGGCTTACGTCTGTCAAAGGTGGCATGTACTTATCATTATAATCTGATTCATTTTTACTTATAATATCCTCATATTTTATAATCATCATTGCCATTTTATTTGGACATTGAGAAACAATATGTCCTATACATAAACATCTAAAATATTTAATATCATGATTTCTAGTAGTTTGAATTTTAGTTTTACCTTGGATTTTGTTATTGCCCCTTATTTTAAGCTCTTTGTTGCAGTAGTTTTAGGCTTAAAAATAAACTTGTCCTCCATTTTGCTCCAATTTGACTTTTAAGAAGTGGAACCTGAATTATGGGCTATCCTATTTGAGCTCTTCCTTTTTTGTTATTACTCCTCTTTAATATCCTAGTATAACATGTCTTCAAGTTTCATATAGTGTTGCAATTCCATCACATCTCTAATTTTTTTAATTTATCCCATTTAGAAAATGTGCCATTATGGCTTCTCTATAATCCCCTACATAGTTTAATTATGGCGATTTACCTCTCCTTATAGTAATCTTCCACATTTTTATTCCCTTGGAAAATGTTCTAGAATTTCTAAAACAATCGCTTAGATAGTGGCTAAGAACAAATCACTTTCTCATTACATGCTTCATTTCTTTCTATATATCTATTCGTCTCTCACCATATCGTCTCTTACTAAGTACAAGATAATCCCATGAAATAATTGCATAATCAGTAAATTCTATAGTGACCAACTTCACCTTTTTCTCCTTATAGTATTTATAGCAATCAAAAACTAACTCCACCTTTGTTTCCTATTCTAAATAAGCTCTATGGTCATTTTTTCCTTAGAATGGTTGAATTTTCAGCTTTATACTTCCTAATTTGTTTTCAACCTTAACTCTACTGTTATGCCTAAACTTGCATTTGAGGCTTGTTCTCCTTCATCTAGGTCATCACTAAAATCATCATTATGCTCCCTTGCTAGTCATTATAGTTTAGGCTACCCTTTATAGATACTTGACTTTAGCCTTTCAAACTGAACATGAATGGCTTCAAATCTCATGAAAAGTTTAACATTTGGTGCATAATTTCATATATAATTTGATGTCAAAAGTGTCTTGAATGTCATTAGTCCAATCTTTATTATTTTTGAGACATGATTTAGGCTTGGAAAAATAATTTTGTTTTATCCCATAAACACTCCCTTATGTGTTTCCTTTTGGATTGATAGCATTCATGCTTAGGTTTCACTAAAACAATAGGCTTTTGTCCTCTTTTAAACTCACCATTCTAGCCTTGTTTCGCTCTTAATTTATTTCTTCAGTTTATTAAGGAACTAATCAAAATAACCAAGAATTAAATTGTAACACCCCAAAATAAGCAAATCAGCCCATATAGTTTAAGAAAGGAAGAAAAAAAAGAAATGAGTGAAAGAGAAATTTTTTTAGAATCAAGACAAGATGAAAAATAAATATTCAGATGAAAAGAGTGGACGGAAGTTTAGATTTAGACAAAGAGAATTTTAGAATAAGGTAAGAAGGTGTAAATAAAGGTTCTTCAAACTATATAATAATGTAGATCGACAAGAAAATTAGATATAAGCAACAATTTTTGTATTTGTTTTTAAACTAAGCACCGATCTGAGTTTTTATTCTTTTTCTTTATTCTAATTTTTCTTTTTTAAACTAATTCAAATAAGACAAAATTAACATTATCAACATGAAATTGAACTTTAAACAACAATCAAATGAACATATTTTTAATAAGATAAATTGAATAGAGAAAACAAACACAACGAAAAAAGATGCAGAAAACATTTAAAGAACAAATATGCAAACATGATCTTAAAGTTGAAGCATTAATATCAAATCATGCCAACCTTGCTAAGAATAGTAAGACCCAATAACTGAAATTGATAACTTTGCCCTAGAATCTTCTAAGAGACCATATTTATGAAAGGAACTTAAGACTTTTTTTTTCAAAAAATGAAGGAACTTAAACTTGTTTCTATGATCAAACAAGAACCTAAGTGATAAGAAAGATTGTAGATGACTGTAGTTTGAGATCATATAGAGATGACTTTAGTTTAAGATCTCAAATATTCTAGCCAAGACACAAACCCTTTCTATCATCATTAGCTATCAATTCTTAAGTTCTGACTCTTAAGTATTATAACTGACCAAACATATCTTCATATAATCATAATATCTATAGTCCAAGATTTTTTAATACACATGATCCTCATAAAGAGGCAATTGTAGAGCATACTTATCTTTCTGTATGACTGTAACTGTATTATTTAAGAATCAAGCTTTCAGGAGATGTAAAACTCACAAGGAAGCCATAAGAGAGAAAACACACTTGATATGATTGATGAAATCAAAGTCTAAAACAAAACCTTGATTTTATAGACAAGCCCAGAAGGAACAAGATAAATAACTTTTAAATAAAGATATAAGCAACCCTACATCGTACAATAATGCAAAATACAATACAAAAGGACAAAAATAAAATGAAATTTATTAGGAGACACGAGTCCCAATAATATTCCTTAAAGATAAGAAGGAATTTTTAACAGGGTTGTGCTGACAAAAATCTGGGTCCACTAACACTTTCTTTATAAGACATATCATTATTTAGCTTTTCTGTTTCTTTGATGAAATGATCCACTTTAGCATCAGTCTAAATTGGGGGCCATAGATATTGAGAGTCTTGGAAGTGATAAGGAAGGTTTTTGGATTTGGGCTGATTAGCTGAGCCTTATCTAATTTCAAAGGTCCTTTTGGGCTCAAATCTAAGTGGACATGGTAATTCTTCTCCTATAACACTGAAGCTTATATGAGCAAATTGGTCAAATGAAGACCAATATCTGTCACTTCGTGAAATGGGTTTAGGTAAAGCAAAATCTCCAGGGTATAGACCTAAAGATGTACAAGTGGTAGGTTTGTTGCTTTTTTTGATAATGATTAAGGTGATCAAGGAAATGGAAAAGATCATGCATTAATTTCCTTTGATTTTTGGGCCATTCAATGGAGGTTTTTCAAAGTTGAAAATGATTGATAGTATACACATAACAATTTTCAATCATATTGCATAGGTGATGAACTATGAAGAAAGATTGGGTTTTCTATTCTTTCAAAGGAATACTCCATAACTGATATCTATTAAGTATTTGACCTAATTGAATATGTTGTTTGATCAATGGTTGGAACCATTCCTGGAAGGTCCATGACAGAGAATTTGCATTGGTGAGATTGGCCAAATGTTGATAGACATGTAGTGGAGACAAGGCAATAGAACATATGTAGAGGGTAAATAAAGCCCAAATATGCCATATTGTTGGTTTTGAGAGAGAATCATAAAAATGATGCAAGGTACGATAAAGTGTCTGGATATCAAAATGGTGCAGATGTGGTGGAATTTAAGAGTTGTGAGAATGAGATGGAGATAATAGAAGAGGCTCTTCCTGAGAAGAACATCAATCTCTTCTAAGTTTTTAGGTAGGTTTCCAGTAATAGGAAGAAAATATTTTTTTTTATTCTGGCATAGAGAGGGAGATCCATGATAAGGAAGATAAGGAGAGGGATTGGTTTTTGAGAAACAAGAGTAAGAATTTGAATTAGGTTTCGAGGTATTTAAAAGAAATCAGCAAGCACATTTTTATGACCTATAATATGGCATATTGTGAATTTATAGTAAGAGAATCAATCTTTCCAATGAATTAATTAGTTGTCAGGCAAAATGTTTTTGTTTGGCTCTAGGATTTTAAGGAAGGATGTGTTGTCCATTTCCACCACAAAATGATATGGGCTGAGGTAGAAATTAAACTTTTCAATGCCTTTCTTTACCGCCAAAATCTCCTTATAGATGACATGATAGTGTTTTTCTAATTCTTTGAATTAGCCCTTAGCATGACCATAATCGTGATGTTTGCTATCAACTTCATCAATCAAGACAACTCCCTAATAATGATCACTGGCATCTGCCTGAAGGATACGTTCTCCTTTATCAGGAATCTTTAAAGGGGGTGGATGTAGATGTTGACTCACTTATTTTAAGTACTAGACAACTTTAGTATGCTCTTTACTTCATAACGGTGGATTCTTTCTCATCAATCTTGATAAGAAGCTTATATAATTAGTCAAGTATGGAATAAAATTTATGATATAACTAACAATTTCAAGGAATTGCACTATTTGCTTTAAGTTGAGATTTTCATTAGGAAAATACAATAATTCACTGGCAATATGTATGCTAGGTTGATAAAATTTGTCCTGAAAGCTCATATCCAGAAATTCTATCTTGGATGATCCGATGTGACTCTTTTTAGCTGAGAGCATAATCCTATATTGCTTAATAAGATACAAAAAAGAATGAAGTAATGCTCTATGGTCTTTATGGTATTGGAATATAGTAAAATGTCATCAATATAGGTAAAGACACTAGGTAGAATGAGCTCATAAATTTTTCTCATAATCTATTCAAATAGTGATGGAGCGACTTTAAGTCCAAATGATATAACAGTCCATTGGTGTGAGCATTCAGGATACAAAAAGTTGGTTTGTACCTCTCATGTGGGTCTATTCCTAACTTCCAAAAACCTACTTTCAAGTCAAACTTCAAGAAGAATTTTGCTTCTTTAAGAAATAAGACTAGAGTATTGATCTTTGGTAGTGGAAACTTGTTGTCTTGAATGAATATATTAAAAGATTTATAATCAATGACCGACCTCTTCCTTCTTTGTTATTAAGCTCTTTTATTCACATAAAAAGCTTGACAAGTTCAATATGATTTTGTATTCTCAATTAATCCTTATTGAAGTAGTACAGCACATTCCTCTTTTGCTAGCTTCAATTCATCAGTATTCATTCTAGGATGAGTAGCCTTAGTAGGATTGATATCCTCATTCTTTTTGAAATGTGAATGAATGAAGAATTTTGGATTCTTCCAAAGAAGGGGAGGATATGAGAATTATGAAGTTCATCTAGAAGAGATGTTCTGAATGTATAAAGTTAACATCATTGAAACAATTAAGCAAATAATAATGTTTCACCATACGTTGAAAATGACTTTGAAGATCTCTCTGATCTAGAGAATAACACTTTATTTAAATATATTCTTTTCAAGTTTGCTTTTCAATAAGTTGAAAATCTCTAATAAATTTTTTATGGATAACACTAAGAAGAATACTGGTGCATGTTACTTGAATATATTGGAGTTTTCGATAGTCATCCAAACTTTGCCACCATTCCTATAAATTATTAGTGAAACGAGAAGTAAAGTCAGATAAGATATCTTGTAAGGTAGTATCAG
This sequence comes from Erythroxylum cassinoides, assembly GCA_027478405.1. Lineage (NCBI taxonomy): Eukaryota > Viridiplantae > Streptophyta > Magnoliopsida > Malpighiales > Erythroxylaceae > Erythroxylum > Erythroxylum cassinoides. The sequence continues at coordinate 13,194,480 of JANIPM010000005.1, forward strand.
GTCATTTGTAAATCAATCTAAGCACCATATTTATTAAGATGATCTTTCCACTTTTTTAGTAGAAGATTATCAAAAGTAAACCTTGGTCATGAGGTATATCTGGATGGAGGTAATTGCATAAGTGGTGGTAGAGGTTTGATGGGTTTAATCGTTGTTAATTTAGCTTCATTAATTTCAACCTCAATCTGTTGAGAAGAATCTAGTCTAGCCATCATTAATTGAGCTAATTCTGACAAGTATGTAATTACTTATAAATTTCAATATCGTTAAATATTTGGCTCTTAGATTCATATGTACCAGATTCAGAGACTAGTTTTAGAGTTATAATAAACTCCTGTTGAGGGAATTTGTCTTTCCTAATTGATGGAATATGTTAAGTTCTAGGTGAACAAGTTTGGTGTATGAGTGTGATGGATCAATTTACTTTTTAATCTTAAGTTTTTGAGGTTTTGATTTGCCAATGGGTTGGTGAGTAGCTTGTTGTTTGAGTAAAGAATAATTCATTTTAAACATCTTCTCATATTCAATTGTTTTAATATACGTTGGGGTTGAATAAATGGGTAACTGGAAATATTGTAGGATAAGTCCCATAAATAGTCTTCGACTGTTCTACTTGCATATCTGCCTTCATACATTGAAGTATTTCTTTAAATCATTGGAGTTCTTTTTCTTTTGCAGTGAAATCAGATCCAAAATATTGAGTATCAATTTATCGTCTTAAATTATCAACTTTAAGTTGGACCATTTGATCTCGTAAAGGATTTGAAAGGATACAAATTCTACCTGTTTTTTGGTTGCTTGTGTTTGTTGATTAAGACCATCAAACTTATAATCAATGCATCAAAAAACTTTATTCAGAACAACAGATTATGTACCTCATTATTGGGATTTGATGCAAGGATACCATAAGAAGAAATTCTCGTAGCATGAATATAAGGGTTTGAAATAACCTTCTTAGTGTCGTCTTTTTCTTTACAGAAGGAAATTTTTTTATTATAAGGATGTATAATCATACGTGGAATAAGTGCTAGAGTAATAACATGAATTAAAGGAATAATGGGTTCAACTTTCTCGTGGATTTTATCTTTAAGGAGCTAATGTTCCTTTCTAACAACTTTGAGCAGTTCATGAATACTCTCAAGTTTGGGTTGTGAATTTTTAAGCCCAAACTATGGTCTCAAATCTAGGTCATGATCATCACAATTGGGATGAAATTGTTGTGAAATTTGACAATGACGAATGTCTATGCAAGGATGTTTTCTTCCTCTATGTCTGAGCTTTGCATGCTTTATATGAACATAGTTCTTATCTTCACTATTAGATCCATCCTAATTTAAAGTAGGACATATTTTACAGTTTGGTTTATATCTAGATGGGTCAACATCCCAAAGTATCCTTAATGATGGTTAATAGATACAAGTTAGCCATTAGAATTTACAAGTTGGATACGAGGTCCATTTTTACCTTCTTGTTGATGTGATAAGACTGGTTGCAACATTAAAATTGGGTCAAATGTGCCAGATGATCTAGGTTGTTCATCATTGGGGTTGTTGTAGATAAATTTAACATATCCATCTCTTAATGTCACGAGAATAGGTGGAATAGTAATGTGGATATAATGCTTATGAGAAGCATATAATACCTTTTGGTAATTAGTGATCTATTTTGTTGGCATCAAATTTTCAAGCTCAAATGGGACCAATTGTTTTGGTATCTAGATAAAAGTGGTTTGATTATAGGCTCGATCTGCTACTATGTATAAAGCATCAGAAGTTAAATTTAAAAAATTAAGATCTACAACATGATTTTGTAACGATAGATCATTTGATAGTGCAATGTGACCATAATTGTTGTAAGATCTTGCTTAACCTTAATAATTTGAACTTAAACTTTAAATCTTTAAGACAAATTAAGATCATCCAGTCTAATGTTAAAATCAATTGTAGACCTAAAGAATAAGAAATGTATTTACCATTAACATTCAAAACTATAGCTAAAATATCACACGTTATAGTTTTCCTACATAAGTGGAACTCAAACCACCATACATACGCATCTAATTAACAGATGAACAGCACACAAATTGTGCCCAGTATGGTTTACCCTTGACTTTCGTCTTCTCTCTCTTTATGTTTGCAGGATACCTTGCTGGAGAATTCCATTCTTTCCCTGTTTCAATCTTAACGTCCTTAGTTGATGGATTTTCCACGGGACTAGGTGATGTAGATTTGGTTGCCTCACTCAGAAGACTCTTCAAGGGAGCGTGTCGCTTCCCAGCACTCCAGTTTGTAGCTTTTGTAATAATCTCTTCATTCTTCTTTCTGCCTTGTGATTCATTCACCACATTAGTAAGAGAAGGAAACCAACCAGCTTCCGCTTCGGCAGGTTTTGCCTGAGAAACAGTTTGGATTTCAACATCAGAACTAACTTTTGGGTCTTGAACCAACGTCATGAGATTAGGTGGCTCCAAAACACCCGATTTCTCATCCTCAGGTGCGGCTTTTGGGATTTCAAGGCTGGATTCATCTACAACAGCTAACGCTTGCGAATTATTAGATGGCAGAAGTTCAACCGCCGGTGCGTCCGAATGAGTAGAATGCACTGAGCCATGACAAAAATGCGTTACAAAGGTTTGTTTTCGTTTGTTACTCAAAGCATGGAAGATAACATGATTGAATGCCGATCCTCAGGTATAATTTCCATAACTTAACTTACATAAAAAAATAAGTTATCAAGTGAACTCACTTCTTTTATATATATACATACATACATATACACACCCTAATTTGCCGCTAAATTCTTGTGAAAATAATTCCAATTTATATTAAATTAATACAAAATATTTATAAAGATAATAAATATTTGTTTTAAAAAAACAAGACTAGCTCACAAATATCGAAAATTATTAATTATTGATAACTTCAATCATAAAAATAACTCTAATTTTAAATTAATTTCATTTTTAAATAATAAATATCTATTTACAAAATTAAATAATTTTATGAATTTTGAAAATTGTTAATTGTCAAGAGAAAATATCAATATTCTAAAGCTATTAGAATTACTCTAAATTAATAAAAATGTTTTATTCTACAATATAGCTAAAGAAACTTTTAAATTTTTAATTGGTTAAGAAATTTTAAATTCAAGAGTTAATTTACCGAAATTAAAAATTAAATTATTTTATTAAAAGTTTAATACTTGTTTGATTGACCGTATACAGGTTTCATAATTAGTAATCACGGACTATTCTAAATATAATATAAGTAAAAATTATATTTACTTAATATATATTAATTTAGGCGAGTCTGATTCTAGTCATATATATATATAATTTATCACTAACACAATTAGCTAAATAAAAAGGTTGAAGATAGCAAGAAGGTTGGTGAAGCCATAATCACTAATTCACTATGTTATGGAAAAAGAATTCGGTAAATATTTACCTGAAATAGAACCGCAGTGACCTTCCAAACCATCAGTTTGACTACTTGAGTCCATGGTCAAGTCAGTTGCAGATGGACCTAGTTGCTGTAGAACAGTTGTATCTAAATTATTATCACTTTCGCCTTGTAAAGACTTAGATGCTCCAAATGCATCCCCACAGAAATCTCTACTTTGATCTTCAATACTGGTATTATTATTTACGGATAATAACGTATCTGTAGCAGAAGCTAAAGACTCATTTCTTATGCACTCTTGTGAAGATTTTTCCAGTGCCTCAACATCTTTGCAGTTATCAGAATCAGCAACAGCACTAAGTCCATCAGGATACTCCATATCTAATTTGCCGCTAGCACTGCTTTCAATTTCCTTTCCATTTTCCTGAGTATCTTGAGCTGACCTGATGCACCTGCCTTCAGGTTCTGATGACTTTATCCCAGACTCATCACTAGCACTTTCTGTCTGTACACAAGATTCATTATGATCACTAACATATTTAGCTACATCAGTCATGTCCATTGCAAGATTCCCCTCAAAGTCATTTTCCCCGGCTGCAATTTTAGATACATCGTATCTTTCAATCTTATCTCCTTCATGAGCAGTAGCATTTTCAACTCCAAGTAAGTTGGCTGATGCATTAACCTCAGACGTTGTTACTATGTTTTCTGTACTTCTTTTGTTGTCATTGTTTCCACCCACATCACATCTATCATTTCTAGCCTTTTCATAATCAACTGGATCATTCCCAGCTAAACTTGTTTGCCTGACTTCAGCATCCATTGATCCCGCCATAGGACCAATATTAGGCAAGTCAACCGATTGTTCCTCTACGCTCATGACATACGAATCAATCCTACTGTCATAAGGTGACTGAACAGTACTGCTCTCCAGCTCAACTGGCATAGCAGCAATGGTTCCTAATTCTTCTGATTGCTTGTTTTCATTGATTTTTACAGCAACCTGGGGCATCACACTTTCGCCTTCATTAGGCAATTCTTGAAGCATAGGCTTCTCTTTTTGTTCTTTGTATTCATGCTTATCCTTAATATCCACATCCAATACAGAGATTTCAGTGTCTTCAGTCAACAGGCTGGAATTGGAAGTGGAAGAATTACCCTCAGGAATGGAGCCTTTAAAATCATTACCTATTTCAAGTGAGTCTACAAGCACAATTTGGGGTAATCTCCCTTCTTTATGGTCTTTAAAACCTTCAACCATGACAGCAGGATTATCTACTGCAGGTAGATCAGCAGGAAGTGAAAACACATACATGTTTTCATTTGCTTCTCCTTTTACACTGAGAGATTCAATTGAGTTGCTTGAATTGGTTGCTTCCATTCTTTTAACAACATCAGTCTCAATCTGAGTAATATCGACAGAGTCTTTAATGAAGTCAACAGATTCAACTTCAGGGGACTGATTATTGGAAATCATATTAGATTCTTTTGTTTCTTCCTTCAATTGAATATCTCCAGCATCTGAGATAGTATGCTGTGTCTTCTCCATTTCAGACACTATATCTGAGGTTTTCTCTGCACATTCTACAGGAAACACCAGAGCATCTGGCACTTGCACATCCAAATTGGCATCTTCATTTTGCTTTGCAACATTTTCTATCAAATCCTCGCTATTGTTGCTCTTCTTGCTCTCTTTAATTGTAGCCACCAAGCCAATGACAGCAGTTGAGACTTAAACAATTTGCGGCAAAGATGAAAGAAAGAACACATATGTTAGTTCCAACATCAACAGACATCTTCTTCAAAATATTTAAATTCACCTAGTCAATAGAAATTTGCATTCTTTATTTCACTGTCATTTAAATTTACCCTAACAACAACCGGATGTTTCTGCTATGTACTTTCAACATGTCGCCATGCGATATCAATTACTTATCACGTTGAAAGCTTACCTGGAATCACAGTGCCCTCGTTGGAATGAGAGATTATTCCCCTATTTTCATCAATCTTCTCTACATGGGTTGCAAATTTCTCAACATCCACAAGGCTCTGTTCAATCCCTGGGGAAGATCCACTATCTGGGATTTCTGCAACAGCATCTGAAAATACACCATATTCTGATCTACTTGAACTTTGCCCCATCGCACCACTGCCCTTTTCATTATAATTTCTCTCCAAAATCTTAGGACCTTGTATGACCAAATTCAGCAAATATTACTTCATGAATGCAATCCACTATCTAATTAGTAAGATTTCTTCAGTTTCCTTCTATTTTCTACGGAGTATTAAGCCATCGGAAGAAACAATTGACCATCCAGAATTGGAAACTTATGTTCAGTCCATATACATCGGAGCAGACAATAACGAAAAAGATTAGATACTAATGTGGGATCAAGCAAACTCACTAGGGGATTTGTGATCTCCATCAGACAAATGTTCGTCATCAGAACCAGGCAAATGGTGAGCCTCCTCCGAGCCGTCTAACTTATACCCTTCGATGTTTCCACAAACCTTCTTGTGTGCACGCCTGTGCTTTGCACTTGGATGCGGATTTGGAAAGGGCCATCCACATTTATGACAAACATGAACGCCATGGCCCTCGTGCCCTGCAAATTCAGCAATAAACTCAAAAGCGTATCTTCCAAGGAAAAAAAGATATAGCCACACATAAAGATGGGAACTACTCTAGAGAAAAGACTCGGAAACTACCACAGAACAGAAAGAACTCAGCTTGAACGTATATTGATAAAAGACAACAAACCCAAAACCTCTTTTCTGACGAATAAACAAACAGCGAGTAGTAAAATAAAACAATATAAAATGAAAAAAAATAGAACCCAAGAAAGTATAAGGATCAAGACCACAAAAAGAACACGAAATGCTAGGGAAAGCAGGGGTCAAAGCCATAAAGTAAAGAACTAGAACCAACCTGAACTGTGATTCTTACTGTGATCTTGGCTATGCATATCAAACGTAATGAAGGGGAAAGAGAGCTATAGGTCAACTTCAATCAGAGTAGACAGACCTAGAAACCCAAAACGGAGGCTGACATTTTAGAGAGAGAAGGAGAGCAAGCATTCAGGCCTAAGCACAAAACTGAAATCTTTGACTCTTTTGGTTAAGCAGAGCGTACTGGTACTGAAACAGCAACAGACAGTGATGATAGTTGGCTTTAACGAACATTATAATATTGCGGTGAGTTATCCCGTGCGTCCAGTCCTAGAATTAAACTGGATTAGCCACTTGCTTGGAGGAATTGTACTTGAGGGTAAATTTGTCATTAAGGTGCACTTAACTAGGGTTTGGAACTTTCCCGCTGGTAACTAGAGTGCGCCGGATGCTAAGGCTGCGATCAGCTTTCACTTTAATAAGAAAAAGTAGTTAAACTAACGCGTCCGTCACTTACAAAGGGCCACCACCACCGATTATATGGCAGGACTTCCCGTGTTAAACGTGGTAAAAGTCAGCAAATTCCAGATGGTTGGAACATATGTTTTAAAACTCGGGTTGGATCGAACAAGTCTTACTGATCAATTGATCGATTTTGACCGGTTCAGACTGGGTCGATTTATAGTCGGTTTTGAAAGATCAACCAGACTGAACCATCCCAACTGGTCCGACCGGTCAGATCCGATCGGTCTGACAATTATTTTTTTTATTTTTTTAAATTTTTTTAT
>JANIPM010000005.1:13202806-13222141 GCA_027478405.1 Erythroxylum cassinoides
TCAATGGATGCAATGCAACCTATCAGTCTTTCCCAATTTACCAATTTACCCTTGCTAACAGTAACGGGATGTTACATCAACGATGGCCTATTCCTACTCTTGTGCCCCTGCGGTCTTCCCTAAACTCAAACATCTCACCTCTACCGGGCCACCAACGACCACCTTGTTCATGTCTTACGCGCACTCTTAAATTACACCTCATGTTACTTTTCTTGTTCTTTTTTGAAAATTAAAGATTTCTTCTCTTGTATTCTATTTGATATTATTAATGGTGTTCTTACATTTACAAGCTTGACAATGTAACTAAAGTAAAAAATTAAGGTAAAATTCATTGTGTGTGTTTATCTATACAAAAGAACTCGTAATTGAAAGAAAACTACCTCATTTTTTAACTTTTAAACAAGGATATCAGTACTGTTCCATACCCTCTAATATGTACTAGTCGGAGAATGTTACTCAAATCTTTAGTACCATACTAGCTATAGATACTGGTCGGTACTAATCGTTATCAAATGGTATTGGCTTGTACCGATCGATACCTGAAATATTGAAAAATTCTTGGTGGCAATTTTAAATTCCTAAAAGGAGGGACCAAATTGAAAAAAATAATACTAAAACCTAACCAATTTTATTCCCTTTCTCCTTCAATTCACTCTAATAATCGCCTCATAAGTCACAACCCTCGCTCTTATACACTTCACTATGTTGTCGTTGCTCACAGTCTTGTCGTCGCTCTCCCTCATCCCTAGTTGCCACCACTTCCTCATCGATTGTCGTCGCTTCCTCCACTGCTCACTGCTTCCTCCTTCGTCATTTCCTTATCAATTCCTCGATAGTTTACTCTTTACTACTCGCTGCTTTTGGTTCTCCACATACGAGTCATCATTGTCGCTAGCCCTCTCCATGCGCCACCGTTATCTAGTACTCTGCACACACTACCTATACGTCTAGTTAGACAATCCTCAGTCCTGGGATCAGATCCTCTGTTCCAATTAACTAGTTCCAACTTTGTTACATTAAATCTTATCCACACGTTTATATTAAGCAAAACAGGGTTGGAACATCCTAAGTGGAACAGGGTGCTCCAACCCCCTAATTCCTACCTCCTTGGCATAGAAGTAGCTCTAAACTAAAGGTTAGAAGCTAGATTTGCATATAATTAACTCGCAATCTGACACACAACCCAACCTAACCTGTGACCTAACTCGTATTACTCATTGACTTGGTTTCAATTTGTTTGATTTTTTGTATGTTTCACATTGTTTGTTTCTACTCTAGATTGCAATTACATTGTGTTTTGGTTGTCATGTATATATTGTAAATGGTTTATAAATTATGCATTGGGCTTGGAAGTTGGAAATTGGAATTAGTTGTGTGAATGTATTGAATTGTGTATGGTTCAAGAACATTTAGGCATTGTGAACTTACAAAGAAATGAAATTTTATTTATTTTTTAGATTAATTGTTATTTTAATAATCATAAAAGTGAGATCAAAATTAATTCATTAAATTGTTAATTTATTTATTGATTTATATGAAACATTCAATTTACTAATTATTGTTTGTATATAAAAGGTATTTAACATATGATTAATCATTTAAATATAAGCTTTAATATATAATTATATCATTTAATATATGTAATTAAGTTAAGAAAATTATATGTTTGCATTTTTAAAGTGTTCATTGTAGTTATTAGCAAATAATATTACAAATATTAATCATATCTTATGGGTAGGAAATACACATTTATCATTTTATCTTATGGATAGTTAAATACATAATAGAAAATAGTATGTGAATTTAATCATTTATGGGAGAATACTCATTACTCAACATAATGTGAAAATGTAAATGTTTAAGTCATTTTTGCAATGGGTGTTGTCATACAGAAAAGTCATTTTTGAAATGGATTGTTTTTGTAATGTATGTTATCATAAAGAAATATGCAAGATAAAGTTTATTTGGAATCTGGATATGTTTATAATTGAATATTGAATTTTTATAGTTATGAAATTATAATATATAAAAAGATTGCATTTTTTAATATGAAATCATTAATTTAATTTGGACACACGAGTTCATTTATTTTTGTAGATAAAATAGAAGGTAATTCAAATGCTCCTACTAATTCAGTAATTTTAGGAAGATTTGATAATCCAATTTGGGCTTCTTCTAGATTGGTTCTTAGAATGAAAAACCATATCATTTGTGCGTATTGCAAGAAACATTTAAAAGGTAGGGAAATCACTATATTAAAAATGCAATTAGCTGGGATCAAAAGTGATGTAGAGCCTTGTCTATGACACTCACTCAAGGTAGAGCTAATAAAATTTCAAATGACTCAAAAGAGACCTCCAACTCCTATGCCTCCTACTAATAAGGATGAGTATTTCAACATAAATTCTATTCATTTTAATAAATGTCTCATGGGAGTTATATGAAAATCATGACATCTCTTCATCTTTCCTAAAAAAAAATAAGAAATATGTTCTAGTGTAATTTTTTATTGGATAAGGAATGGATCCTTTCTTACAAAATCTAGTCTTATAAGCCTAATAAATATTAGGCTATTTTATTTTAATCTTTGACTTAGAGTGATTTGAGGTGATACTCATATTTGCTATAGTCTAAAGTATTGAAATGATCTCGATTATGCTCTTATAAATGAGATCTTCGATATTCTTGTTCCCAAAAGACCTATTTATTATAGTTTTCATACTTAATATCAAATTTGACCTTACTTTGTGACTAATAGAATCAAAATCTTCTTTGAGTTGGATACCGATGCAAAGTTTCTAGAAAACCTAAAGATGTTCGTGGACTCAATGTTATTCCTCAATTTCATCATCTCTTCATTAATGTATAATTTTGTTTATGCTATGATGAATTATGGTTCCTCTCCACCCTAGTATTAGGATAATGATCCATCTTAGTTTCTTCATTTTGCTTAATATGGTGCATTTCCATCAAACTAAGAAAAATAAATAAAATATTACTTGTGCCCTAATGCTTAGCCTCATCTTTTAGAAGTTTCACATTTCTCCCACTAGCGATGAGATTGATTTTTTTTATATTATCTTTAACTGTAAAGGCCTACCGATTAGTTGATGGTCAAATGACTCAATCACACCTGTGGTAGTATCTCTAACCATAAAAGCATTCTCCGAGTTTACCCATCTAACATTAGTCCCGATGAGCCTCTCCTGAGTCACACTGTTGAGGTCCTTGTGGATCATGACGCCACTGCCTCACTAGTATAATATGGGTCTCTACCCGATGCTCATTTGAAAACCATTAAGTATCAGCTCACTATTATGTGAGGCAAACTTAACTCCTTCTGAGACATCACGATGCATTAGCTTGATGACCTATATCGTTTAATTAATTCTCGCTTTCTGATAAGAGATGTAATAAAAGATAATATTAGCTAAACTTTTATTGAATGAATCCTAACCTTTTATATAGGTTGTTCTGTTTACAATTTGTTATAACAGATCATATGATTGTAATAGAAAAGATTCACTACTAGAATAAAATAAGAAGTAGAAAAAGAATGTGCATAAGAAATAATGGGGTTGGACTAAGGTAAATGGACTGGGCTATCAGCCCAGAGACATTGTCCTAAGCCCTAAATTAAAATGTTCTGACCCAACAATAGTCATCGTGTTTTATCTCTTAGACATCTAAGCTTCTTCCCAGTCTGATTCTCCATAAGTGTATGCCATCTTATGAAATTCTCTAGTGCTTCATCATTTCTCTTCATCAAATATACCCAACACTTTCTAGATTTGTCATCAATAATGGACATGAAGTATAAATTCCCTCCTACTGTAGGAACCTGAGTTGGCCCCTAAAGATCGCTATGAGCATATTCCATGATCTCTGTGGCTCTCTATGCTCCCTTTTGAAAACTGGATCTGTGATGCTTTCCTAGCACACAAGATTCAGAGAATTCCAACTTCTGTAGGTTTTGCTCAGGGATTAATCCTTGTTTAGAGAGATAGAAAAAGCTTTTGTTCCCTGCATGACCCAACCTTGCATGCCATTGCTTGGTTGGTTCATGATTTCCGTTATCTAAAACTTGATTAACTTCTATTGAGCCAATTATATAGTACAACCCACCCCTTTTAACTCCTCTAATAATTACTTTACCTTCCCTTAGGATTTCTCTGAGTCCATCTTTCGATCTGATCTAAAACCCTTGCTTATCAAACAAGCTTTCAGAAATCAGATTTCTCCTTATTTTAGGAATAAATCTGACATTACTTAGTCTCTTTCTCTTTCCATCAATCATGTTGATGGAAATACTTCCAATCCCCTTTATCCTTTGCTACCCAAAATCTGCAATTTTAACCTTGGCAGTGACTAGTTCAAATGTAGTGAACTAGTCTATATGTGGTGTCACATGTATGGTACAACCTGAGTCAAAGATCCATTCTCTACTCAGGTCTTCACTTTCTTCAGTGACAGCCAGAATTTCATCTCCACTTGAATCTTCTGGTTTCTCCACATTTCCGTCATCTCCACTTTCTGTAGCTTTGTCCCTCTTCTTCTTTTTGCAGTTCCTTGCAAAATGTCCCTCCTTATCACAGTAAAAACACTTCTTTCTTTTTCCCTTTTTCTTCTTTTCCTCACCTTCCTTGGTGTGCTTATCCTTTCCACTTCCCTTCAGACAGTTTCCTTTCTTGCTATTTTTCTTATAAGACTTCTTCTCATGATTATTTTCTACAAACATCACTTCTGTCTCTTTCTTAAATGGATTAATATCTACTATTTCTTCCATTAGTGAGTCTAATACCATCTTGACAGTGAGGAATTCTCCACTAGCATGCTTAATTACCTTCTTGAATGCATTGAATTCAGAAGGTAAAGTCTTTAGAATTACTACAGCTTGATGCTCCTCAGATATCTTTTCATCTGTAACTTCTAAGTCTTGAACTAACTTAAAGAAATAGTCTAAGTTGTCATCTAAAGAGACAGAGGTATTCAACTTATAGTTAGCAAGATTGAGGAGAAGTGTCATCTTGTTAGGAAGATACTTCTTTGCATAAAGTTAATCAAGTTTGATCCAAAGCTTCTGTACAGTGTTACAATTCTAGACTTTTCTTATCACTATTGGAGATAAGTGAAGCGTTAACTTGCAATGTGCAAGTCTTTGCATTTTAAGTTTCTTTACCGGATTAGTCTCAAGATCATACTAATCTTCAATAGCTCCATAGTAATCATAGGACTCAAGAAGAGCTTGCATATAGAGTTTTCAGATGGTGAAGTTTTCTTTTCCAGTAAATACATCCATTTCTTTTCCTACTGGTTGGGTCGGATAAATCGGGCCCAAGTCCAATCTCACGGGCCGATCGATCAGTCTCACCCTATAGACTGATTTGGGCTGAATCCACACCTCCACAGCCCATTAGCATGAGGAAGCCTCCCATGCACGTACGTAAGAAACGTGAAGACCTAAAACCTAGCAGGAAATCGTATATAAGGTATTGTTTTCTCATAACAGAGGTACGCGATCCTTAACCTAGCTTTTCCCTCTGTGTTCTCCGATCCCACCTTCACTAGAAACTTACTTGAGCGTCGGAGAGGCAAATCGGGACATAACCCCCGACTCGCCCTCCTTGTTTTGCAGGAAACTCCACACTGTGTTCATTGCAGAAGATTGAAGACGATGGACAACAACGGACACGCATCGTTCGGCCAGATTCAGGCTGAACCACCTACCATAATGACTGTAGTTTAAAGAAATAAAGGATTCTTACTTACAAAAACAAAAAAACCTTTGATGATCTTTTGTGCTTCCAGTAGTCAAGAAATTCCCCAAGAGGTTTTCCGAATGCTCTGATACCAATACTATTAGGATAGATGTGTAGTACTGCTGTCTTTTTCAAAGAAAGACTGATAAAGACTTGTTAATTTGCAGATATATAAAGTGCAGAAAAGTAAGAAAACTCAAAGATTTTTACTTGGTTCAATAGTCTCAATGCTATCTACATCCAAGGTTTCCACTTTTTGTGATTTCAAATAGTATGAAGAAGATGAAAAACAGTTTACAGCGTTTTAGTGTTTTTCCCAAAACACTTACAAGAATCTTTAACTCTCCTAGTCCTAGTACTCATTGGCAAGTACCCTAGTAGACTCTCAAACTTTTTCCACTCTAACTCTTACACTCTCTGATATTGAACACAATGTGAAATGTGAAAGATGAAGTTTCTGTATATCTCTACTCTATCTTATGCTTGAGTTGTTTCTTTTATAGTTGATGAATTTAGAGGCTTTCGGATGTGTCTGCATGAATCAGATAAATATCATATGCCTTCCACGTGACTTATTAAAGATCCTTCCTCTGCTATGCGATTTGTATTATTTGAAGCTGCGTTTTGCATATTGAGACTTCTAACTTGAGTTAAAAATGATTGTGCTTTGAGTTCAGATGCATGTCACGTAGATGTGTCTTAATCTGGTTTATTTTTGTTTATGTTTGAATGAACTTTCGAGAGCTTTTCTCTCTTTTAATCTTCAGGCATCTCTTCTCACGCTTCTTTTGTTAATGGAAGTTAAAAGAATCAACACATCTTAACAAGTGGGAACCATTTAAAGAATAATTCGGAATACATGTAAGTGCTCGAAAGTACTGAGCACTTGTCAGCTTGGCCATTCCTGTCAAGTGCTTTTGGGAACTGAGTGGCAGGAGAGGAGAGCATATGTCAGGACACATTTGCAGTGAGACAATGGAGGGTTTGTGTACTGTTCTTGTGAATGGGTGCTCCTATCTACAACTGAAGATAACGTTATCGGTTCTTTTACGACTCATTGATGACATGGCAGCTGATGGTGATTAGTGATTTCAGATCAAAACTATTGTTTCAACTTGAAGACATAAATAATAAAAATTAAACAGCAGATTATTTGTCTAACTCACTTCATTTTTCAAGCTCAAGCTCATTTATTTTTTGTTTTTCTATTTTGAAACTAAATTTTTAAAACTCCTTTTCATATTAAGAACAATATATTAATCATTTTCCTATTTTGAAACTAATGTTTAAAAACTCCTACTCATATTATGAATAGGAAATTCCTATTCCTAATAGGAATAGTTCATTAATTGTTTTCCTACTTTGAAGCCAATTTTTTTAAAATCCTATCCAAATTAGGAATGGTTTATTATTCTTAGCACAATGTTGGTAACTGGCCTCTATATAATGAGCCAATCTGAATTACCCACGTAACAATACAAATACATCAATTTGTACATCAATTTGTGCTCTTTTGTGAATAACTCTGCGGCAGGAAGAATAATGGAGTCCATTCAAGTCACAGCTAATCAGAAGAGGAAGTATTCGGAAGTGAACATCGAAAATACCAATGACTATGAAATTCCTTTCTATGATTTTATGAGCAAGGAACCAGCAACACTACCATCGCAACTCCCTGCCGTTGTTTCTTCACCACCAACAGGGCCGAATGATGTTTCTGTGGCATTACCAAAAACCGAACAACCTAGAGGGTCTCTTAAAAGATGGTCAGAGTTGGACAAGAGAATTGCCCATAATTTGAAGAGAATGCGAATCTACTCCAAAGAGGATTTAGCAGAAGAAAGAAAGTATGGTGTGTCGACAAAACTGACGTTGTGTCTTAATCCATGGAAAATCACGAAGACGCTTATGGAAAGTGATCTGGGGCATTTAAGTAGGCTCTTAATTGCAACAGACGCGGTTAAGAAGCACATTTTACCTTTCATGCAAGATGATGATATCTGTAAAATTGAGAGTGGCAAAGGCATGACAGTAACTGTTTGGGACTCGGACACCAAGACCAGTCACAGCCTGGTATTCAAGAAATGGTCTACTTCTAACAGTTACGTGTTCGTGGGAGGATGGATTAAACAGTTTGTGAATAGGAGAATGTTGCGTTTAGGAGATAAAATCGGATTTTACTGGGATTCTGATAACTCAAAATTTAACTTCTCAGTTTTGGAACGCAAGTTCAGTTGATTACTAAATTAGTACATATTAGTCACTTAATCGTGCTAGTTAGGGTGCAACTAAGATTGATGTATAGTGTAATTGATTCCATGGAATAATGAGCTTTACAAGTACAGAAGCCTTAAATTTCAATTTTATTTCTTTTATTGAAGTGAGGATTATCTGACCATTTGAATCTGTATTGAAGCCCTTGGATGCATTGTGAGGGTAGAGACGCGAGTTTTGGCACCATGCTATTAATGACTCAACCAAGTCATTATAACTCGCTGATCTTGACTCATTAAAGACATGGCTGCTGATGGTGATCAGTTTTGACATCAAAATAATAAAAAATAAACAACAAATTAATCTTGTCTTTCGTCAAACTTACCTCACATCAGGTAAAAGAAGCAATTTATTAAGTGGAAACAGAATTTACAAACATCAACAAGGCAAGAAACAAAAGAATTCCAACTTATTTTCATCAACTAGGGTGACGTGAACTAGAAAGGGAACTAAACATTCAAAGAATTGATTTTTCATGCGTGGGCTATCTCACATTCTTCAGAACCTTCCGCGTTTGCACTCAGCCGGAAGGCCTTGAGGGAATCGCTTAAAATCACTGCAGTAATTGTAAATCATGAAATACTTTTGAACCCATCTCAGTCTTCTCCTGCTGCCTGCATCAAGCTCGTTGGTTTGCCACGCAGTGTCAGAGAATTTGTTAGCCTTTGAAAGCTCTGTGGCACGGAAGTTCCTGTAGTACGCGGTAAAGGGTGCTTTAGTCCAGTCAGTTTTCACCAATCCACCTCTTGTAGCCCAGTCATCAGCATTCCAAAGGCTAGAGTAAATCCTCATTGGTTGGCCCTTGGGAAATGGTACTCCAATTGATTCAGCATTCTTGAACACTCTAATAGGAGTATTGTCCACCAAGAAGCTGCAAACGGAATCAAAATCTCATTATTATTAATCTTTACAATTAATTGTTAACCTGGTAATAATAATATAAGAGTTAATGCAGTAATCTTCTGCTCTGCTTTGTCCTGTTTTGTTCTGTTCTCTTACATGATGTGCTGGGGCTTCCAGATAATGGAGTAAGTGTGGAAGTTTCTTGTTGGGTCGAACCAGAGATAGAATTGTTGTTCCCTATTACCCTTCCCCTGAGTGAACACATTAGTGTGCAGAATATAAGGGTCACCGCTTGTGTTACCCAAAAACTCGAAGTCGATCTCGTCGTGTGTTGGTCCTTGAGAAGACAACTGCCAACAAACAAAAGCCCTTAATTACTTTCCAATTTTACCGTAAGGAATAAGAAATGGACCATACTAATAACAAGGCCCGTGACACATTTATTCTAAGTTGAACGTGACTATTTCTTTCTATGGCCAATTAGTTGTATTAAGAGAGGAATAGCTCTTTTGGTGTAATATTTTGTTAACTATACGTACGTAGTAGGCGGTGACTGTGCCAGCAGAGTTGCCAGCGACGAGCTTGAGCTGCATATCGATTCTTCCAAACAAGTACTCCTTTTTGGATTGGAACCCAGACCCAGAAACTCTGTCAAGGGATAGTGAAAGGAGCTTGCCTCCACCGAAAATTTTGGCACGTTGACCACCCCATGTTAAGTCGAAATCCTGGTAAAAGTCGCCCGCTGAGGCCAGAGACACCACCACGGAGCTCACCACCAAAAGCATGCATAGCTCTTTACGAGAGAGACCCATGTTTTCTGGAACTTTAAAAGGAAGAAAGAAAGGGAAAACTTGAATGTGAAGGTTGTGTGTGATATGGTAGGGTTTTGGGGGGTATATATAGATACATATGGTGAGAGAAGAGGGAAATTCCAAGAAAGTAGAGAAGGGTATGGGGACGCGTGAGTAATAACTGGAGGAGCCAAGGAACAAAGCTGTTGCCAGCTATGTTAGCTGGTCAGGCTCTTGTTTGGATATTCGGGTTTGGTCTTCTTATTTTATGCTTTTTCTTTCTCCCTAGGAATTCATTCATTAGGTTCTACTACTACACAATCACATCATCCTACTTTAATTGCATTTCATACTACATACTCATCATATTTTACTTTTTTCAAATTAAATTGAAATTGATGACATGTTGCCATTAATTAACTGGTACATGGTTATATGATTTAAGAACAGAAGAAGATAATAGCACATAGTTTCTGTCAAAGAAATCGTAAATCTTAGTTGACTCCCAAAAATATTTCAACGAAGATGAATCTAGAACATTTGAACAGGTGTCCTAAATTACAAGGCAAGTTAGGGTGATCTAGGGTTATGGTTACAATAGAAATGGAAAAGTTGTGGATTACAAGACCATATAATGGGATTGGGACCAAATCTTCTCTTTTCATAAACCAATCTCTACGCTGTTCTATAAAATCATATTTATACATTTATGTAAGGCTCGCATATTAAATAGTAAAAGGTTAAAACATCGACACAAACAACAAGAACAAAGAATCTCGTGTGATATAATGGGGGTATGGAGGAATAAAGGAAGCGAATTGGGACCATTCAATCCTTCTATCTGTCCATTTGCCCACTTCGAATTTGGCACATCCTACTCATTTTCTTAAACTTTTGTCCTCCTTCGCTAATATTAAATCTTAATTGATCTTTATTTAGATATTTATTACCACCAGATCTCTTTCTTCTTTCTTTCTTGCCTTCATTTTTCAAATGCACAACGTCGCTTTTATTTTTCACTTCGGGGTTGTTCAAAGGAAATCATAACGGGACCACTTAGGTTTCCCACGTAATATGGCATTGCATACTTATTTCTATGCTTCAAGTCTGTTATAAGTGTATGTTTTAGAACATTTTACTTCAGTTCAAATTTATGTTTGCTCACTTTTTTTTATATAGAGTAAGCTTAGTTAAACCACGCAATTAAATCATTTCCACAAGTAATTAACTGACAAAACAGTACGTTATAAGAACTGTTCTTATGATGTCTGCATGATCTATCCACTTTCCTCAATCATTGACAAGTTTTCTTATTTGTGGTGAGAAAAAAAAAAGTCATTTGCCATTCAAATTTATGCCAGGTCCTAAGAATTTCAAGATTAAAACTGTAAGATAACCTACTTAATTATGGTATAGAAAGATGTTAATTCCTACCTATTCTCTAAGATACGTTCTCTCACGAACGGTTTGATAAATTCCTTCTTATTCTGAACCACTAGTACCAATTAAACCGTTATTTTTCTTATGTCTTTTTGGATCTCATATAGGGAGTGAATGGAGACCTAAGCAACTCTTCTAATTAAGAACAGTGTTGCTAAGTCTTTCGCTTTTTAAATGGTTGTTATTTTGGCTTCTCAGATCTTAAAATGAGTTATGTCACTTTTAAGTATGTATCAAATTATGCGAACAGTTTTATACATGAATATCCTATTAAATTCATTTATACTTGGTGCACAAATGATATGTCAATCACTTTACAATTTAAACAAATGCTTCTCTTCTCTTGAAGTTCACATTCTTCTTCTGTTTAGTACCTTTTTATTACCTACAACTTTTATAAGAGTGAATGAGGCATATGAAACTATTTCTCTCAAATCTACGCTTTCATTCATTAAGAAAAACTTAAATCCTATCTTTCTAATAGAGATATATAGTCATTACTAAACAAAAAGGGCTTTACAATTATTTTATCCTTCTTGGTTATACGAGGAGGATGAGGATGAATTTAAGTAATACCGTTGTGATCTTTACCCTGTAATATTATTTGAAATGGCAAAATTGAGAGATCCTCTCTAATACCACTTTTGGGTCCTTATTGGCATCAGTAAATTGAGCATTAATAACTTTAAACAACTACTTATTATATAATAAATGCAGTCGAGCAAGAATCAAATATATTATGAAAGATATTTTAATGTTAATCAATAACGCATTTAAACAATAATTTAAAGAGTACAAGAAAGAAAAGAAGTAAATCAATTTATGGCAGTTCGACAAATAACTACTACCTATGTCCACTCTCTAAGACATTTCTTCGAATTTTTATTGAACCTCTTCTTTCAAAAAGGCAACAAGGAACCTTCACACAAATATAATGTTTCTTATGAGTAAAGAGCAAATCTTTTTATAATCTTTCTCTAAGGTGAAAAGTAACTCTCTACTCTACTTACTAAAGAATTTACATCTCAAAATTTTTTGTTTAATCATTTTGATACCCTTAAAGATTCAATTGCTTGAAAATTTAACAATGAATGCTCAAAATGCTTTGAAAAACTATTAGAAATGGTATATAAGACATCCTTTTTTTTCATTTCTAGACTAATGAATAATTGTATATTTATAGGGCTTAGGGATTAGCTAGCCGTTAGAAATAGGAAATAGTTATTGTCAATTATCTGTGCTTTGGTCAATCATTACCAAAAGGAGGGATGAAATAGTTATTGACAATTTTAAACAACTATCCTTGTCTAATAATCAATTGAATAAGAATAACATATGATGAAAAATAACTTTATATAAATTAATAACAAAATTAAGTAATAATTTAAAGAATATAAAGAAGAAGAAGAAGAAGAAGAAAAGTAAATCAATTTTTAAAAGTTCAACAAATAACTCTTACCTACATTTACTCTCCAAAATACTTCTTAAAATTTCTATTAGTCTTCTATCAATAGGTAAAGATGAAATTTCTTACAGTAATCTCATTTTTCATGAGTAAAGAGCAATTATTCATACCATATTTCTCCAAGATAAAGAATAATTTTAATCATAAAAAAATTCCAACTCAAAAGGTCTTATTTGATCACTTTGATAACATAGAAGGTTCACTTACTTCAAAATGCAACAGTGAATGCTCCAAATGCTTTAAGAAACTCTTAGAAACATGTATATAATTTATTCAAAATATTTTTTCAAGCTTAATCTAATGAAACTATGTATTTATAGGATTTGAAGGTCAAACTAACTGTTAGAAACAAGAACTAGCTATTATCAACAACTAATTTTTGTATATTAGTTGACCAATGTTACACATTACTCGACAAATGTATTTTTTTAAAATACAAGGGAAAAGAAACCAATACAACCAATCTAATGCAGAAGCCGACGGTATACAGCGTCATGCTGGTCCCATCGAATGAAGTCTAAAATTGTCAGTGGGGGCTCCTATAAAATGTGCAGTCCGGAGCTGGCAAAGGTGGCAAGCGAAGCCAAATGATTCACACTCTGATTGTCCTCTCGGTGGATATGTTAGATCTGAACTTCCTAATTTTAGAGGAGTAATGCACGAATACCTGACACCAAAGAAAGATCGTTAGATAAAACAGGAGTGGAGGAAGACAGAATACTCGACAAATGTATTAGTTGTTGGAACATTGATCAGTCATTATGACACATTGGTTGACCGTGCTAGTATATCAACTACTGTTGTTTACAAACACAAGTTTTGATAACTTTAACTTATGTATATTGACCAATATACCTAAAATCATGATTCTAACATCTTTAAACCCAAACTTAATTTTGTTGATGTAAAATTAACATAAATGCTTCTCCAAATGTTCCCTAAAGTATGTTTTTCAAAAAGGTTTTCTTTAAAATCAAAAGTCTAATTCCTCTTAACGGCTGAAAAGACTCATGTAATAAGTTAAAATGTATGATGAGCCTTTAAAATATCAAAGTGATAAAGTAAGAAGTATAATACACATTATATAGTCATTTATAATCTTGTAGTATCTTATTCTTTCTTGGTCTTGATTTTGTTCTTCACTTAAATGAGTTAAAATCCAACATTTTTCCTATTGTCTTCATGAGATATATCTTGATTTGCATATGATCATTATCTCTTTAGAAAAAATAAACTCATTATTAGTATTTACATTTTGTTACTGTCAAAGCATGAATTATAACCTCCACATATTCAATAACAATATTTTAGTTTAATTCAACAAATCAGTCCACCATTATTTAAATTTGCTAGTTTTTAATAAATATTTTTTATCAAACTAAGATATTATTAATTACATGTGAAATTAAATGAAGTCTAGCTTGTTCAATATCTAATTTACTTAATATTTTTAAATTGAATATAACTTTCATATTTAAACATCTGTTGAAATGATTTAAGATGCTATAAAAATTTTAGGAAATATTCTAAAACCTTTGTATTTTGAATTTTCTGAAAACAAATTAAAAAAACACACCTATGATACTTATGTATCCCAGGGCTTGTCATTGATAGCGCTATTTATATAATCAACGCGACCTAAGACACAACTTTGATTGTGTTTCTCATATGTTCTTTAAAATTATATATCGTATTAACAATCAAAAAATGGACGAAATAAAAAATCTCTATTTGATGGAGCTTTTTCCTGTACCATCTTAAAAATCTAAATAAAAGTTTTAGAGCTCTTCTTAAATTTTCTATAGAATTTTGAATCATCTTAAAGTTCAGATGAGAAAATTATGCTAAATTTAAGAAGTATTATCTAAATTAGATATTAAATTACTTAAACTTAATTTAACTTGTATAGAATTGATAATATTTTAATTTAATTTATCAAATCAATCCACCATAATTTATATTGCTTAATATTTAAATAGATACTTTAGATTAAACAAAAATACTACTAATTATATGTTAATCTCTTTTTCTTTTGTTTTTTATTTTACTTATTTCCTTTTCTTTTCTTAGTTCCTAACCAATCCGTTTTTTTCTCTTTGATTTTTGTCCCTTTTTCATTTATTTTGACTGTTTATTCTTTCTGATATTAAAGTTTCTAAATTATCCTCTCATTCACAAAATTAATTATATTATTGTAGTAATATATATATATTTATTTTACGTACTAACAGCAAGCCATAAATGGCCATGCCCATAAGGCACAAGGTAATTTTCTTTTCTCAATCACTGATATGCTTTCTTGAGATTTGTGTAGAGGAAAAATGGCATTGCCACTCAAATTTATGTCGAATCCTAAGAATTTCAAGATTAAAAGTGTAGGATAACCAACTTAATTATGGTAACAATGAGATTTTAATTCCTGGCTACTCTCTTAAAGTTATGACCAATTATCTAATGAAAGGTCTGATAAATTCCTTGTTATTCTGAACCACTAGTACATATGTAGTGGAAGATTGCGGTGGTATGTTAATTATGATATTTGTTCTCTAATTAAATGCGTTATTGCTGGAGGCAACTCCCTTTTCTTTTTTCTCGTCTATATCAATATGGAGGTCGGTGCATATTGCAACGGATAATAATGAAAATGATTGCAACTTAACCACAATTTCTACAAACTAAATGTGAAATTAGAATCCACCTAAATCTTTTCATCACAAGTCCATAGTTGCATGAAAAGTAATTTGGAATTTGCCCTTTTGCAGAATTTACTCCCATGCCCTTTTCCTTAATCGAGTGTGATTCCTACAAAACATATCTGTCGAATAAAGACGCTGGCATCCACTTTGTTTCTCTCATGAGTTGAAAGTATTTAAAAGAATGATCTCATTATAAGTTTCGACTCTAATTCTGCTCAATTGACAATAATATTTCAAGATGGGACAACTCAACCACTTAATGTTTTGTAACCTTACCAAGTACCTAAGGGCAACTCCCTCTCTTTTGGTTAATTTATGCGTAATAAATTAATCATGCATGGTTAATTTATTACGCATAATGCAGGATACTTCCCATGGGATTATATGGCAACCCCACAACTACTATTTAAAATTATAATAACTTGGTAGGAAGAGAGGGGCCATACAGATATACACAAGTTCGACTCGTGTTTTTGTGATTCGACTTAATAATTTAATAGATATTATTTGACCGAAATATTACAACATTTTTGTGCACTAGAGACGGAAACTACAAGGAATTGACGATTAACGTTAGGTTTGGTTGATGTCTCCGCGGGTGGAAACAGATAATAAAACACAAAAATTTTATGCCTAATAGTATTTGATTGCTGACACTGCTTATTTTTATTCCGGCGTCAGCTCACAAAAGCATAAATTTTTTGTTCATTTCAAAACTGTAGCACAACTTTCTTGTGCTTGTCTCTAAAACAAAACACGCGAGTTGTTGGACAAAAATACTCCCATATTATTACTAATATTCTACACATGCCCAAAGTGTATAAATAGCAAAAAAAAGACCATTCTTCTCATTTCTTCACCAGACATTTTCTCTCTACTACTAGCATATTCTTCTCTTGTTTGTCTCTTTAGCAAGAAACCGATCCTTTCTCTATTCTAATCGGTAGTCAAAGGTAAGTTCTTCAATTTATTTATTTATTTGCTATTTTCATGTTTGTCAACTTAAAATCTACGTGATCCATGTCATTTTCTTCAATTTTCAAGTTTGGAGGTGACACAATAAATCCTAATTTTAACAATCGAAGTTTTTGTATTTTCTGTTTTCTGTTTTGAGTTTCTTTCTTTATTTGTGTTTCGAATTTTTGTATGCTTTGTTTTTTTTGTATTTTCTGTTTTGATTTTTTGATTATTTTTGTATTTGTGTTTTTGTTTTTTCTAATTTTTATTTTGGAATATTTCTTCTTATATTAATTTTGATTCAATTTTTAATATTTATTTATGCTTGTGTGTTTTGTGTTTTATTTTTTTTACTATCTTTGATTTGAATTTTTTTATTATTTCTTTTTTATTATTTATGTTTCAATTTTTTATTTTACATATTTTGTTTTATGTGATGAGAATATCCAAGGTTTATGATCATTATATTTTGTTAATGTTTGTAGACAGTTTTTATTCACTTTTTTAAAATACTAAACTAAAACTTTTTATTGTTCGAATTTTGTTAAAAAGGTTGCTTTGGTACTCTAGATGGGACCTTTTTAGAAATAATAATTCCCCATGCAGACAAACCAAGATACAGAGGTAGGAGAGGGAAAATATGCAATAATGTGTTAGGGGTGTGTGATAAGAACATAAATTATGTTTATATTCTTGCTAGATAGGAGGGTTCAACATCTGATTCAAGTGTTCTACGTCAAACCGTTACTAGGCCTAATAGACTTTAAGTTCCAAAGGGATATGTAAGATAAGAATTTTCAAAATGTTGTTAATTTTTTTAAAATTTTTGATTAAAATAACAATAATAATAATGTCATTTGTTTATAGGAAATTACTACTTAGTAGATGCAGGCTATACCAATGATCTTGACTTTCTTACACCTTTTAGAGGCACAAGATACCATATTCAAGAGTGAGAAAGAGATGAAAGGGCACCTAGGAACTCAGAAAAGCTCTATAATAAGGACATTCATCTGCCAAAAATGTGATTAAACGTGCATTTGGATTACTGAAAAACTAGATGGAAAAATCTAAGAAATCCATCTTTTAATCTAACAACCACTTATGTGCACATGATTCTTGCATGTTGCCTTATGCGAATTGGGGAAGATGCACCTTTCCCTGAATTTCTTGATCATGTTGAGACAAGTAATGAATGGAGTCAATCGAGAGAGAATTTAGCTAAGAACATGTTTGATGATTGGAGAAGAAACCATTAAATTGTGAACTTTCATTTAGTTAATGGTTTGAGGTATGGCATTGCATGGTTTAGGTGCAATGTCAAGAGTTTGGACTTCAGATGAAACAAAAGCATTTGTGACCTTCATAGAGGAGGTCGTTGTTGTTGGTCACAGAGCTGATAATAGGCAAATTAAGCCTAGTACTTTCCAACTTCTTGTTAGAAAGATGGTTGAGAAGTTTCCTGATTGTGGCATTGATAAGAGACATACCAAAAATAAGCACAAGAGGTTGAATGACAAATATCAGACAGCCTTTAATACGTTGAACTGTAGTGGGTTTGGTTGGAATGAAAGCAAGCAATGCATTGAGGTTGACAGCAAGCAAGTGCTGAAAGAATGGTCAAGGGTAATTTTTTATTTTTCTTTCTTGGTTATTTATAAAAGCATCTTAATAATAATAAGTTCGTCATGCTAAAGTTTTCTGATTTTTTTTACAAAGACACCCTAACAAGTACTGCACTCCTAGTAAGCCTTTCCCGCTTTACTCTAGACTTGAGTTTGTCTATAGGAAAGACAGAGCCACTGGTGCAGGAGTTGAAGATGCTGCAGATGCTGTTGCTCAGCTTGAAACTGATGAAATTGAAGGTGATGCATTAGCAGCTCCTACTGTCCCAGCAGATCCAACAGGCCCATCAGCCACTACTGCTCCAACTACTTCAGCCCATCTCACTGGTTCTGTCGCCTCTTCTAATAACACAGAAGGGAACCAACAAAATAAAGGAAAAAGAAAAATGAGGGATATTGAAGTATTAGAAAGCCTTACTGTCTCTTTTGATCGTGTCATTGACAATAGTAGAGAGAATGATAAGATCATTGTTGATGCCATTGTGGGACAATTTGGAGCTAAGCTAGGTGAAGAGCTTGGAAATTTGGAGTTTTCCACAGAAGAAGTTGTTAGGACTACAAGAATCTTCTCAAAGAATGCTCATATTGGGAAGCTTTTGTGGGGTTTAACTGCAGACTAGAAACAGACTTATGTGAGGAGCCTGTTAGATGACGAATTCTGACCTTTTGCTTTATTTGTTAATTAGTAGGTTATGGTACACTATTATATGGTAATGTAGGATGCTAACAATGCTTCTAGCTTAATTATTTAACAATTCTTGTAGTGGATAGTAATTTTTTGGTTGTGACCTGTTACTTTCGAGCTCACTGTGTATGAATGATGAGCGGTTGGTTTATTAACTTTTTAATGTTTTTCATTTATGTACGTGTATGGATGATGAGGATATGATTCGTTTCTAGGTACTTATGGGCAAATACAACTTCTATGTTGTATTTGTTGGACGTCAAGTTGGTATTCTTACAAATTGAGATGATGTTAAATTGGCAACTGGGGTAGGGATGTTCAAGAAACCCCAGGAACCTATGAACCAGACTTGAACCATATGAACCGAACATGTAAATAAGGTTAACCGAACCTGAAAAATCAAGTTCATGATTCAGGTTCAGGTTTCTCACTTAAGATTCTAGGTTTAAACCTGAGCTTGAAACACCCAAAAATCTATCATATATTTAGATATAATTTAAGAGGATATCAATAATAATAAATTCACTAGTATTTACTATATTAATTCTTGAGTTAAAAAAAAGAAGAAAAGGAAAAAAAACTACTTTAATTCTATGTTATTAAACGTTAATCTTAAACATTGCTATTATAAGTAACAACTAATGCATAACACTTAATACTTCTGCTTTAAATAGTAATTAATATGTGTCAAAATTATTGAACGAAGTATTAAACTATTAGTAGAAAAATTCATTGACTAAAATAATATAATCATTTAGAGATTAATTAAAGAAATTAATAAGTGTAAAACACATTTATTA
>JANIPM010000005.1:13382297-13399762 GCA_027478405.1 Erythroxylum cassinoides
GTAAAACATGCAGTTTTCTAATTGTCACATTACAAAATCTTCAAATAAAAATATTGCACAAAATAGAAGCAATATACAAGAAAATAAAAAAATACAAAAAAAAGAAGAATTTTTTTGGTCTATGTTCATGAGTAAGGATGCATAATTCTTTTATTATTGTGAGAAAGATAGCATAAGGAGAAGTTCGACAACTACTTTACAAAACCCTTCTCAAAGGTTCTCACCAAGGTCTTTTAAGATCTCTACTTACAAAATTCTTATAAAACTATTTGTAAACTAAGATTACTTTTAAGAAGTCTAAATACGGTAAAACTTTATTACTATAGAAGTCTAAAATGACCGATATTCTACTTTAATAAAAGTTTAAGGTCATTAAAACTCTGTTTTCATAATTGTCTAGTGATATTAAAACTCCATTTCACCATAATTCAAGGCGTATTTCATAATTTCCTATTTTTATTTGAATTTTCTAACATTTAACTAATAATCACTTTCTGCCACAAATCTCTAAACGCTTCAAGCTATGTGAGTATTCACCAAGTCTATTCTACATTGAACCTCTGTGATATGAGGATAGTCATGAAACTTTGTAAGCAAAATGGAACCAAAGATGAGCTAGTAATGTCGAAGAGACCAATAATAAGATCAAGAGTTAAGAAATTCAAAGAAGCGCTTCAATCTTATATGGGCTGAATCATTTGCTGTTGATATATATTGTTATTTTTGTTAGAATTTGAATTGGGGTTCATCTTGTTCTTGGGTTAAAAAAAAGGGAAGAAAAAAAAAGAAAATTAGTTTCTAGCATTAAAGAGAATGAAAAAAAATCTGCTACTAGCATTTTATAAAAAAAGCATTAGTTGTTAAGAAAAAGGAAAGATTTGATTTGGTTGGTGGCGAGATCTTGTTTCTATACATATTTTGGGTAGAATTTATGGCAATTATTAACACGGGAATAACCAAAATTTAGATTTGGTCATTTAGGAAGTTAGTTGGAATTAGTCATATTTTAAATTAGAAAAATTAGTTAGAAAAGTCAACAAGCAAAAATTTCATCTTTAGGGTTGGCGTGATTATAGGTTTCTCTTTTGTTAACTTCCTATTTTATTTAGTGTCTTTACATCTTTGCATCCAAGTTGACTTTTCCACTAGGAAAATTTCAATTTCCGTATTTATGCATTAGTTTCATCATTTTCTTTCATTCTAAGTTTTTATTTTTTTATATCTTATTCCATTTACACCATAATTAACAAATTGATTTTTGTTAATTTAAATTCTGTATTTATGGGCAACATATATCCTTTCCCCTTGTGTGCCTATTTTGCCCTCATTTATTTCGATATACTTAGCTTCTAGTGTTGTGCCTATCATCTTTCTTAGGTGTTTTTATTTCATTCTTAAATCTTAATTTGTTAGTTGTGAATTACATTAACTGGAAATTGAATTTTGAAGTGCAATTAAGAACAGTAAGCTTGAGTGCAAAAAGGCTTAAGCATGTAAGCTTAAAAGAGGGTAAAAGCTAATTTTGAGTGAAACACAAGTCAAGTGCCATCTTTTGAGTGAAACATATAAGGGAGTGAATTGTGAGGTTATCTTTTTAGGCAAACATTTTTCTTTCAACTTTTTGTTATAAGAATGGCCAATAGAAGAAATGGAAAGGAAACATTACATGAGGAAGATGAAAATGTGCATGATTTTAAAGTGATTTATAAAGCATTCATGAATGATTTCAAGAAGTTGTCTACTAAGATGGATGAGATGGATGAGAGAATTAATGAAACCAATAAAATCCAAAATCATAGTAGAACAATTGACAATCATAGGAATGGGGAGAAAGAATTGGAAAGAATGTATGACAAGTATGAAGATGAAGTGCAATTCGTGAGAGGTCAAGTAAGGAGAGAAGAAAGAGTGGAGAGAAAAGATAGCAACATTAATTCAATCAAGATGAAAAATTCACCCTTCAAAGGTAAGAATGATGCTGAAGTGTACTTAAAATGGGAAAGAAATGTGTACATGATTTTTGCTTGTTACAATTATTCTTTAGATAAGAAAGTGAGATTGGCAGCAACAGAATTCTCTGATTATGCATTAGTTTAGTAAGATGAATTGGTAAACAATAGGAGGAGGAATAGGGAACCACCTATATCCACTTGAGAAGAGATAAAAGGAGTGATGAAGGAAAAGGTTTGTGTCACCTTATTACTATAGAGAGTTGCACTAACAATTACATAGATTCATATAAGGAATAAAATCAGTAGAAGATTATCACAAGGAGATGGAGATGCTATTGATTGAAGCTAACATAGAAAAGGAGGAAGAAGTGACAATGGTGCAGTTTATGGGTGGATTGAATAGGAAAATTGCTAATGTGGTTGAGTTGTAACATTATATAGAGATGGAGGACCTAGTGAACATTGTCATAAAGGTGGAGAAGCAATAAAACCAAAGGACTGCCAAGTCTTTCTCAAATTTTAGTAGCAAATGGAATTCAAAATGGAGCAAAAATGAAGATAAGAAGAGGGAGCACTATTCATCTTTAGGGTTGGCGTGATTATAGGTTTTTCTCTAAGTTCTCATCTATAGATCTTGTTGTTGAAATTTTACAAATTTGATGATCACCTTTATTCGTGGTCTAGCATCTAAAGAAATAGGAGAAGGATTTTTTTAGGGGATGCACACATAACGGAGATCTAATCCCCCTATTATTAGCAGTGAACTTTCCCTTTTTCTTGTGAATTTGTCAAAAAGATTCTTTATAACTCTCCATCTTTATTTAAACTTTTCTTTTGAAATTTGCTTATTTTAATTAGTGTGTTTTATTTGAGTTTTTGTCCCTTTTCAAATTAACATGCCTCATTTTGGTAGCTTGGGGCAAAGGTGTCTAACCGTGGCGATTTAATAGGAAAGGTCAAGGTCAAAGTTGTCGAGTCACTATTTCTCGAGTTCAAGACAATAAATTTTGAAACAAAGGACTATAAGGATAATCCAATTAGGTGATTTCAAAGATATGAGGGAAGATTTTATCATTCCCTGCTTCATCAATATTTGGCACTTTCTTCCTTCTAAAAGAGCTTGTTTTGGCACGTATAGAGAGATCTGCATTTATTATGATAACTTTTAGGGTGGGGGGCATTTAATGACTAGAGGAAACAAGTTTAGAAACAAACTAACTCCATCATCATTCTTAGTGTTTCATTTTCACGTTTAAGGTATTTTGTTACTTATAAGGAAATAAGCCAACTCTTAAACTTTTTAAGTTTTTGCATCAAATTCGTCCCTTCAAAAAGCTTCTATATGTGTAGATCATGAACACCAAGCTTGGGATCAACCTTAAAAAACTACTAAAGGGGACTTGTGGGTTAAAAAAAAAGTTTCTTATTTAATTATATCTTGAAATATGCGATTGAGTGGAATTTTAATTAGGTTTGGGAAAAGTTGACTCAAGGTTTCAACAAGATGCAAAGGAGATTCGTTTCTAGCCTCTCACTTATAGACCATGTTAGATTGGCTTATAAGAATCCCTTCTTTCTAAGGAGTTACTTTTGGAGGAAGTTTTTTTTAATACATTTATTGTTCTTATATAGATATTCGTTACCCATTTTTTTTGTGTATTTTGTAGGGATGTATCAAACTTAGTCTTATGCCTATAGTTCTTCAAAAGGATGATGCCTTAAAAAAGAGAAAAATGGTCACATCATAAGAGGCCATTTGTACGCAATTAGATATAACGGTGAGCTGAGCTAAGGCCAACCTAATTTTTTCAAGCTTAACCTAATTAGGCTTCGACTTTAGGCTGTCCAATTAGATTGAACTAAAATAATGTCAATTTAAAAAGTATGCCAACTCATTAAACAAAATAATTTTATTTTAATAAACTATATCAAAATAACGTTCTTTTATCCTATTCAATTTAAGTCTTTCAAGTCATATTAAACTGATCCTTTTAAGCTCAAACTTAAATTAGAGTGTAATCTACTCGAATTAAATTTATTAAATTAGGTTGAGTCATTTTCTCCATCTGTATATACCTGGTAAGTTGCAGCTTTAACGCCTATAGTATGGACATACTCGGACAAGAAGTTGGCCAAAAGTGGTCCAAAACCTCTACATGTCCTAGTATAAGTCACATAATCGACCACCTCTTAAGTTATAGTTAAGTAAGGAGAAAAGGAAGGCAACCAGGTCTAAATTAGAGCAATATATCCTAATGGGATGCAAAGAATAGAGATTGAGTTCATGATAAGGTCATACTTGTAGGGCAGATGAGTCGAGGTCTAGTCCTAAGAGACTTCAAAAGATATGGCGATGTCTTTGTGTCCCTCCTTCAAAGACCTTGCGATGGAAAAGTTTCTCTTACGTTTGCAATTCTTTAGACTTGATGGTGGCGTTGGCCTTTCGGTCATTCTCGAAACGCCTTGTTATTGATGATTTTCTAGCTAGGTTAAACAATGTCTTTTTGCTAGTGTGAGAGTTTCTTATTATTGATGAAACATATCTACAAGTCCCTTGATTTGCCCTTATAAATTGAAGAATATGACATCCACTAAATTGATCTTGTTCGCTTTTCTACTAGGAAGCTCTCATTATTGTTGATCTTCCCATTGTAAAATCTTCAAAAACACTCATCTTAACTTTGGCTTAATCCAATTTCACACAAGGTGCCAATTGATGTTGTGCATACATAACTTAATGTTGAGTACAACCCTATTTAATTGATTGTTGGGCTTTTACAAAACAATATTGGAAGTTTCTTTAACGTTAGTATTTTAATGATTAAGTTAATTCTTAATCACCAAAACTTGAGAGAAAACAAGAAAAATTGGAGATTTTGAAGTTCAAGTGATCCTTTTCTCATTTGACGATTTTTTTTTAATCATTTCTTATTTGAGATTACGTGGTGATGAAAGGTACAGATCTTCTGTAACTCTTATTCTGTACTTATCCAGTACTTCTTTGATCTCAACCATCTAATACAATAAATTGAATGGCTAAGATAAAAAAGGGACAGAAAGTACCGAGTAAAAAATACAGAAGATCTGCTTCCGGTGATGAGTAGAACTGTCAAGCAACTCTTACACGTATTCAGGTCTTGGATTTCCGATGTGAGAAACAGTGGCAAGAAGCAACAAAAGAAGGAGACTTGTTGCGGAAAGGAGGCAGATGGCAACACAGAGGATTCAAGAAGCGGGTCTTATTCGTTTCTGACGAGTTGTCAAATTGAAGATTAGGCCCACAATCCTTACATAAAGGCTTGTATTTGACAAATTGGATAAAGCAAATATATAATCCGACAGAAGTATGGTCGTCCTATATAGTCGATCCTAAGGAAATAAGAAAAAATGGTCCAAGCATTATGACCAAAACCTATGATAAGAGTGGATATTTTATCCCAGAAGCCATTTCCAGTGTCCTATATGATTAGGGTTAGAGTTAAAATCAAAATTTAAAAAAAAAACTAAAATTCCACGTGTACATCTTAAAGACAAGAAATATTTAATATGTTTCGTTATTAAAAACAAGATAGCCTTTTTTTAATTTTAATTTTGGCGAAACACCCTGAACTGACGCCTTCAATCTTTTGACTTGAACCCAAGAGTTGAGGTCCTATCAAACTGCCTATGATTGGGGAGTTTGGAGCTAAATAGGAAGTGGCCCACTGAATCTAACCCGATAATTAAGGTTAGACCTCCTGGAAACAAGTAAAAGGGCCGGATCATAAAATATGTTATGGTGACTTATGTAACTTTTGAATGTGAATGCTATATGCAAGGAGCTTAACATGTGGGCATTATAAGAAGTGATTTTGACAATGAGCAACCACGATGGTAAGTAAATCAGACCAAAAACAGTAGAATGAAACAAAAAAAAAAAATTAACCTCTCATTGTTACCTAATAATAATTTTATTATAAACATGTTTTTAATAAACGATGATATTATATTTTTGCAATACCTAAAACATCGGGGTCCCTCACTCTCGCTTTCTAAGTTGTGACGCCTACACACTCTCATTCTTACCTCAATCGCTTTCTCTGACTCTCTGTTTGTGGAATCCACCAACATGGGTCATCCCCTCCTGCTTCTGCTCCTCCAGCTCCTCCTCCCCTCTCCGGTCAGCGCCGACGACGGTGCAGTTATCGTCAAACTCGCCAAGTCCATAAGCCCATTACCACCCGGCTGGTCAAGATTCGCCTCCGTCGAGTTCTGTAATTGGGACGGCATTAACTGTGATTCAACCAAACAGCATGTCATTTCCATTTCTCTGACTCGCCGGAATCTACGTGGCTCTCTACCTGGTGAAATCTCAACCTTGTCGGAGCTTCAGTCGTTGTCCGTCCAAAACAACATGCTCTCCGGCGATATACCCTCCTTCGCTAATCTCACTAACCTTCAATTCATTTTCCTTGACTTCAACAATTTCACTTCCGTTCCTGTCGGTTGCTTTCAGGGTCTCACGAGTTTGCAGACTTTGAGTATGGGGAACAACGTAAATCTTGCTCCTTGGCAACTTCCTCTCGATCTCGCTGCTTCCACCACTCTTACTAATTTGACGGCTAATGAAGCTAATGTCTTTGGTTCGATTCCGGACATTTTTGGGTCGTTGCCAAGTTTGCAGAATTTGAGATTGAGTTACAATAATCTGACTGGTGTTTTGCCAGCTTCTATGGGCGGTTCTGGTATACAGAACTTGTGGTTGAATAATCAACAGATGGGTTTAAGTGGTAGAATCGATGTGCTTGCTTCTATGACCCAGTTGGTTCAGGCTTGGTTACACAAAAATCAGTTTACTGGTCCAATTCCTGATCTTGTTGAATGCAAGAACATTTTTGACCTGCAACTGCGAGACAATCTGCTCAGTGGAATTGTTCCGGATTCTTTGATTTCGCTTCCTTCGCTCCGCAATGTCTCTTTGTCAAATAACAAGCTGCAGGGTCGCAACCCTGCGTTTCCTAACTCTGTCAAGGTTGTGAATGATGGTATCAATAATTATTGTGCTGCTCCTGGAGTTGCATGTGATCCGCAAGTCGACATCTTGCTTGCGGTTGCTGGGGGTTTTGGTTACCCCGTGTCTCTGTCTGATAAATGGGGAGGTAATGATGCTTGTGATAGTTGGCCTTCTATTACATGTGATGCAGGGAAGAAGAATGTTACTATTGTGACTTTGTCAAAGCAGGGTTTACAGGGGACGATATCACCTGCGTTTGGAAATCTCACTACACTGCAGAACTTGTATCTTAATGACAATAATTTGACTGGCTCCATTCCTGATAGCTTGACGAAATTGCCACAGTTGCGCGTCCTTGATGTTTCCAACAACAATCTATCTGGTAAAGTCCCAGTTTTTCCAAATACTGTGAAATTTATAACTAGACCGGGAAATGCTCTTTTAGGTACTGAAATTAGCCCTGGTGGCAGCCCGGGATCACCTGGTACCGGTTCCGGCACATCCAGTGGAAGCTCAAATGGCACATCAGGGGGTGTAATTGCTGGAATCGTTATTGCTGCTGTCGTTTTCCTTGCCGTTTTGGCGTTTTTGTTGTACAAATGCATGAAGCGGAAAAATAAGTTTGGGAGGGTGGACAAAGGTAATAGAGGGAACGCCATGGTTAAGAATGGGGTGGAGGATGGTTTTAATGGTCGTATTGAAACTCCTAGTGAGTTACGGAGTCCAAGTGTTAGTGGTGATAGTGGCCATAAGATTCTTGAGGGTGGGAATGCGGCAATACCCATTGAAGTTCTTAGACAAGTGACAAACAATTTTTGTGAGGATAATGTCATTGGAAGGGGTGGTTTTGGAGTTGTTTACAAAGGGGAGTTGCATGATGGGACTAAGATTGGGGTTAAAAGGATGGAATTCTCCTCGATGGGCACCAAAGGTTTGAATGAGTTTCAGGCAGAGATTGCTGTGCTTACCAAGGTTAGACACAGACATTTAGTTGCCCTGTTAGGATTCTGTACGAACGGCAACGAGAAGCTCTTGGTCTATGAGTATATGCCCCAGGGTACACTAGGACAGCATTTGTTTGAATGGCATGAGCGTGGTTTGTCTCCACTTACATGGAAACAACGTGTTACCATTGCCTTGGATGTGGCAAGAGGAGTCGAGTATCTGCATAGTTTAGCTCAACAAAGTTTCATTCATAGGGACTTGAAGCCTTCAAACATTCTTCTAGGGGATGACATGAGAGCTAAAGTGGCAGATTTTGGTTTGGTTAGAAATGCACCCGATGGAAAGTATTCAGTGGAAACACGATTGGCAGGCACATTTGGATATCTTGCTCCTGAATATGCTGGTAAGTAGCTTGCCACATATCTATCTTTGTTTTTATGCCAATTGCAATTGTTAATGTGGTGACCTATGATGCATAGTTCGTTTCAGCAAAGACATGAGACTAAAAAGGCAGGATACACCACATTGCGCATGTCTCATTGAGAAAAAAACATGAAAGTTAGGTATAATTTTTAAAAACAATATAACCGGAATTGAATTCCAGAATGTTGCATTACTGTAATTCTTAGACAAAGGGAGAGAACTATTTCATTATTGTTCAAAACCCTGCTACACCTTGCGACACAATGATATAAGACTTAACTCATTATGGTTTGGAGTTCTTACTCCTGACTTCGTATTATATTTCCATGTTCAATATGTGAGACAATTTTCTAAAGAATTTTTAAACCTTTCCAAATTGTTCAGAAGTTTGAAAGTGTCCTCAAATTATTCCTTTCATATTGGGGTGGGAGGGGTTTGAAGGGATGGGCTTGACAATGTGAATTCTTTTCTTACTGTCCTTGAAGTCATAATTTTTTGCATGTATCAGCGTGACTTTGTTTTTCTATCGCATTCTGTTAATAATCTTCCGTAACATAAACTCTATATCTGGCTACAACTTTGAGTCTGTTGTTAAAATGCATTTTCTTTCTTTTATTGTTCTGTGTGCATTTATACGCGGTTTGTTTCAATCCTTAAATTTCCAAAATTATGCTCTTTTGGCCTTGGCGAATTTTGATGGACATGTTGCTTTCTTATCTCTTGTTGATTTGTTAATGATTCTTGTCTTTACAGCTACTGGAAGGGTGACGACAAAGGTAGATGTTTTTGCCTTTGGAGTTGTTCTAATGGAGATGCTAACTGGAAGAAAAGCCCTTGATGACACTGTGCCAGATGAGAAAGCTCATCTTGTCACTTGGTTCCGCAGGATCCTAATAAGCAAGGAGAACATTCCCAAAGCACTTGATGATACTCTTAACCCCGATGAGGAGACCTTAGACA
This sequence comes from Erythroxylum cassinoides, assembly GCA_027478405.1. Lineage (NCBI taxonomy): Eukaryota > Viridiplantae > Streptophyta > Magnoliopsida > Malpighiales > Erythroxylaceae > Erythroxylum > Erythroxylum cassinoides. Next base: position 13,391,571 of record JANIPM010000005.1, read on the forward strand.
GCATTTATAGAGTGGCTGAGCTAGCAGGACATTGCACTGCTCGTGAACCGTACCAAAGACCTGATATGGGGCATGCTGTCAATATTTTGAGTCCCCTTGTTGAACAATGGAGGCCTGCTAGCCAACAAGAGGAAGAAAGTTATGGAATTAACCTTCATATGAGCCTTCCTCAAGCCCTTCACAGATGGCAAGCTGATGAAGGTTCGTCAATGACGTTTGATGGTACATCCTATTCTCAGAGTCAGACAAGTCTTCCCCCAAAACCGTTTGACACATTTACTTCAAACGATGCCCGGTAGCAAGTGGAAAGCATATAAGAATTTTGAAGAGAAGAAAGGGGAAAAAGGTAAACATTCCCATCCTTTCTGATTCTACAGATTATCCATAGAGATCATAGGGGTCACCAGAGTGTCACGGTTTCACGTTATTGGTTGGTCTTATATGTTTCTTTTTCTTCCATGATCTTAACCGGCCTAAAGATGCACCATTAGGGTTAAATCTGATATCTATTGGATGCACAAAGCTAACCGATTGATTTATTACATGAGGTGGGAGAAGGGATGCTAGATAGGCAGCATTGTTTTGATTTGTAAAACTTAGCTATAGATTGCTACTCATGTTGTCTTTTGGCATGGAAATATTATATATTCTTTCTGATATTCTCATTGATGTAGTCCTTCAACCTGAAGTAACTTTTGTGTTTGCTCAGAATCAAAAGACCAGCAAATATCGTGAAGATGAGTTGGGGTGTGGGAGTGTGTATGTTTGTTTATTAGGATGTTTTGTCCTTGTGAATTAGGTAGGATAGAAACTAAAATGGGTTGAAAGTCGGTACCTTTTATGACTACACGCATATGTTGTAGGGACCTTTACCATATTATACTTACTAGTGGAGATATGGCCTTCTTCAATTTCATTGATGCCATTTGACAGTATTGAATGCTAAATCGAGGCCTTCAATCATCATAAATGTTGCAGTGGTTGGTCGAGGATCATTGATAGTCGCAGGCTGCCTTGTTTCTATAATATTCAACTAAAGATGAAGAAACAAAAATGAGACTGTAGGCTTTATTTTGCTATTTCTCAATTAAAAAAAAAGAAAATTATATTATTTTACTACTTATTGGATCAATTTCACTTGCAGGTACGCTTCTCTTGTAAAGTTTGTGCCACCAATCTCCGTATAATAATAGGAAGATACCAAATAGGCCAGGTTTCCATTTATGTAGTGTAAAAGTCACCTCCAATTGATTTCGTTTATTTTCTTACAATATATCTATTATTTTAAATTATTAAAGAACTGCTTTATAATTTTAAATTATATTAAGACAAACAAGCATATGATTGACTGCGTATGTGAGTGACAGAAGTGCAATTATAATCTTGAATCTATTAAATTGATATAGATCGTAAGTCATGTACTTTGAAAAAAATCTTTTACAATGTGCGACTGCGAAAACTTAAAAGGAGAATTAGCCACATGCATCCGTAGACAAGGAGAAGAGAAGGAATGATGCTGTTGTAAACTCGTTGGATTGGATCCTTGCAAAATACAGATACCATTGTCAAGTTTTACAAGCCAAGCCAAAAAATTGAAAAGAACTCCTTGAAGATTTAGAAAACAAAAAGGACAGAGATAATATGCAATTAAAATTAAAAGGAAAACTGACAGCTGTTGATAATACGACTGAAAAGCTAAACAAGATATTGAAAGTCACAGCTTACCAAATTCCACAATGGATTTCCAAGTTTTAATTACAGCCACGCCTGCACGATTCTAGGGCAAATAGTTACACATCTTCTGCTACAAGGAAATGATCCCAATTGTTCATACCTGCTCCTTCAACTAATAACTATACCTTTATTATTATTATTATTATAGCAGATAACGTTCAAGATACAGCTACGACAAATCCATTCGTCGTGCTACTCTTGAGAACATGACTGAATTTACCATTAAATGGCTAGGGACCAAGACAATTTCTGGTTTTATATATATAAAACCAGAAATATATATATGTATATATATAAGTAGACGCGGAAGACAATAAGGCTCCTCAACATAGGTAGTGGGCTTAAGGCTGAGTTTTAAAAGTTCAGTTAACATGCTGATGAGGATGGGGTTTCTAATAATGAACAGGTCACACCTACAAAACTTGCAAATATAAAAGTCATAAGACGAGACGGCCCAACTTAACAATTCTGAAGTTGCAGTGACGAACGTAATTTTTCCCATCCCGTTTCACGTTATTCCTTGGCAGTGCCAAACAGTTGGATATATAGCTATATGTCGCTGAACTCGATGAGAGTTCTGTCACTTCACTTAGTTCAGTGGAGTGCTTTCTTCTTGCTGAAACCGTAGTCAATAGTAGACAAAGCAGCAGAAACCCCAAATATAATTGAAATAATAAAATAGGGCAACTGAGGCAAATGCTAAGGAACGCGTGGCGTTTGCAACTTTATAATAACTAAACAACTCCAGAATGTGTTCCCTAGTAAGCAAAAGCAGGGATGTTCCAAATTCAACTCCTTTATCTAAATACTTTGTGACATTCCCATGTTACGAACTCATGCGACAGCCAAATTAGCATTACTAAAACTGAACGGCATTGGGTCATAAGATTCACTAAAAAGTAGGTGATATTATTCCACGCTACAACCGCAACAAGTCAGAAGAACTGTTGCACCAGCTCCAGTTTTGTCTCTAAGATTTAACCCCCCTAGCCATCGTCATTACCACTGCAGAAAGATTTTCATAAATGAATCACTTTACAATTCTAGATGACATGCTAACTGGGGGCACCCAACTCGCCACTTGAACACCGAGTGAGAAAAGTCGTATCTTGACTTCCAATTTAATTCGCCTTGCCCTGACCAAAAGTTCACAGGGTAAAAATAATTTTTAAAAAAAGAATGTAGTTTTGTGGAGCTTGTAAAAAGCACAATGACCATAACTTTAGCCATCGATAACAGCACAGATGAATAATAGCTTTCAGCAGCAAGCCAAACAAAACTTTGAAGTTAAAGTTAGAGCAAGAAACTATATTTTTTAGGCTATTGATCAACTTATGCATAAGACCACTAACTTATATAAATGTACAAGCTAGAAAGTCAAGAAATAAATACAGGTCGAGAGAGCCATATGGAAGTCAAATTAAAGCTCATACTATGCCCAAACGTTCATCAGCCTTAGAAAAACTAAGCTTAAGGAACAAAAACCAGCTCTTCCCTCATGAATGACTTTGAAACTTCTACTACTTGGCATGCTGAAATAATTTGGATATTCTGTCCAATGCTCAAAAGCAAGGAAGGGTTAGGAATTGATCAAGACTGGATAGAACGAGAAAATGAGACTCCCTGTCTAATCAGACTCTTCATCGCTGGCATTAAGTCCTGGTTTCATAAAAAACGCAAGAACATTTTAATGGAATGGAGGAAAAACTTTAAGATCATGAGAATTGCTTCAGATTATAAACTAAATGATTAAGGACTTCTATTTATACCAAGGTCTAAACTGATAATGATATCAAACACCATAAAGACTAAATATTGTCCCCTAGCAATTTGAAATATTGACTCTGTAGCACAAGTGCAAATGAAACATATTGAATTTGAAGTGCAAAGGATACTACCAGAAAGAGGAAACACACATGCACTGGTTATAAATTTTGTCTTATGAAGTCATAACTGAGCAAAACCTTATTACTATGATAATGATTTTTTGGTACTTTGCTTTCACAAACCGTAAGTTCAACAATGGTAGCAAATATATGCAACTATTAACAATGGTAGCAAATATATGCAACTATTGCTTTGTGCAGCGTAATCTAAAGGCAAGCAGTGTTTGACATAGCCATATCTTGAAAAAGTCTATAGAGGGTTTTTTTTTCATATGACTGGCTTTGCCAATTGAATGGAATTGAAAGCTTAACACAAGCCAGATACATTCAAAGAGAGGCCTTATTTTCCACGTTAACAGGCTTGCTTGACACAGCAAACTAGCAAAGCCATTAGTAAAAGAAGGCACAGTATATTAGACGAAGACCTGAGTATTTGTATCCTTGTTCTGCAAAACACCCAACTATGGGCAGATGTAACCGCCACTCTAAATCACTAAAAAATAGCCATTGCAATTCTAACTACCTACATATTATCCAAAATGAAAGCACTATAAACCAAACATTAGCACATATAGCGAACAATAAACCTGCAAATATAGACTACTAAGTGTGCTCATTTCGACACTTGCATAAGTTGAAGCAATTTAAATTCAAGAATAACATACATCAAATTCTTGATTTCAATCCCAAAATAAATATTCTACAGCAAATCAAGCTAAAGTAAGCAAAACCATACCGATCTACTAGTGTTGAATATTTAGCATGGACTTGGCCTCAGTCTGTTCCTCCATCAACTTATCACTAGCATACTTACTCAGCAACTCCATCTTCTTCTTCTCCAACACCATCCTTTCAATCTCCTTCTCGTCTGGCAGTGGCACGTGCACAACAAACTCCCTCTGCTTCTCGTTCCTCTCCTTCTCCTTCTCCCTCTCCCTCCTCTCCTCCTCCACCACATCTTCCTCCTCCTCAAACAACACCTCTGCCCCCACACTAACCACCTCCATCGCCCCTCTCCTCGCCTCTCGTCTTATCTCCTCCATCCTTCGCCACTCCTCCACCGCGGCCCCCCTCATTCTCTCTTCCGCGGGTCCCTCCACTCTCTCCAACACTCCATCTTCATCGTCTCTATATCCATAATAACTTGCATCAATCCGTTTATATATATCATACCTCGTCTTTCGCTTCCTCAGCTCTGGAGGCTTCTCAAACAGTTCACGAACTCCTGGAAGCTTCTTCGCCGCTCCAAAGTAACGATATCCAGGTCCGCGTCCGCTAGGGTTTGGGACGTCCACGATATTTCCTTCTAAATCCGTCATTTTTGGTGCGTGCTTCGCATAGTTAGGACCCCCGAGCTCGACAATCCGACGCTCCCAGTGCGTTTTCTCGCGAATGAGCTTATTGATCTCGTCGTTCAAATCGCGCAGTCGGTGCTCTCCAAGGCCTTCGTTCTGAATCTCGGCGACCTTCCGGCCAATTTCCCGCATGATCTGCTGTCGCCACTTGTCCGCCTCGGCGAGGTCCCTGCATTCTGACGCGAGATAGGGGCGGCGTTCCTTGGGCTTCTTCTTCTCCTCGGCTTTGAGTGCGATGAAGCGATTTAGCATCGACTGTGCTTTCTCTTCGTTACGAGCCATGTTGTTTCGCTTTCTGTAACCGTAAGATTAGATACAACGGCGGTGCTATCTATCGGCGCCGGCGAGTGGTTAACTGTATCTCTTTACGCGAGGTCTCGTGTTATAAGTCAAGCCCTTGTCTTTCTTCACTGGATTTCTGTAATTTAACGTTTACATGAATTATTAAAAATATATAAGGAGATTTTAGTACGATAAATCATTTCAATCATTAAATAAACCGCAAACGAAGCTAATCAGGTAAGAGATCGGCATTAACAAACAAATATTTGTGCACATAATATCCAATATAGTAAATCGAGATATATGTATATATAACATGCAAGAAATATGATATAACATCTTCAGAACTATTATCAGTAACCTTAGGTGGTTCCTCTTTCTTTATAGCATAATGAATATTCAACCACTCCAAATAAAAGAGAATTCTCTCCGTCTATACCTTATAGTTCTCCTCATTCAACATGGAAAAGTCAGAATTGATATCAACAGTCTGAATTTCTACCCTCATAACATATATGTTTAGCAAACAAATTTTGAGCTAAATATTTCGAACATATGTCTACTAATGCAAACATATCTACATAACACAAATCTAATGATATAAAAATTGTCTCTGGGCTCAATTTTTTATTCAAAAAGATTTATACAAACTTTATAATAAAACTATCAAAACAATTCTTTATTCTTAATTCACGTGGCTAAATTAGGAGACTTTTAATATTTTATCTTAGCCAATTATTTTAATATTATAAAAATTCTTGTGGGATAAAATTTATTAGACTAAAACAATTAACTACAATTTAATGTTTGACGACCTTATGTGATTAAATACATAAACATATAATTTTATATAATTAGAATTGTTGCGGCTAAGCCCTAATAATAATAAATTAACTACTGAAATATTTTATCTTAATTTTATTCACAATACAAGTATAAAAAGAAAACACATATACAATTATATAAATAGAAAATACATAACAATATTCATATAAATTATGAATGTATCATATAAATTTAGAAAGCATTTTAATTACGAACTTAGACTTCAAATGTTTCTTTGGGCTACAAAATGTTTTGGAAGACATTGCTTATTAGAAACTATCCTTATTTTAGTTGACAATGGCTCACCATGTATCTTAGATGGCGCATGTTTGAGCCTCCCTAATTTCGTCTTATGTTAATTTTATTATTTTAAATGAAAACATCGTCATTTGGCAAAAGAGTGGGTGATCTTTTCAACCTTTAGCTAGGTCTTATTCAACCTCTAATTGGGTCATACTTTGTAATATCTTGTTACCCATGTTAAAGCTAGAATAGTGAATTATGAGAAATCACTGAGAAATTAGGAAAATTTACGTCATGTATGAGTTAAGTGTGACTTGCACATTTTTGCACATTCATATGATTGTAAATACATTTATTGACATTTTTCGGGTATAACTAAATTGAAAAAGATTGATTAAACAACAGTGAGAGAATTTGTTGGAATGGTACAGACTAATGTTGTTTTACTGAACATACTTCAGTGATTTGATTATATACGGATATATAGAATTCCAAATGAGATGCTTTTTGATTTGGAGTAAATTAGAGACATAAGGCTACAAATCATATGAAAAAGTCGAATTGTGATTTGGTCTCTAAGATGTTGAAATTCTGGATGGAAGTTATGTATAGTACACTATTTTTTAATATGGATAACCCGATAATATTTGAGGCATATCTTCCAAATTACCGAACCAAATTGAGTGATTTTAGTGCCAATGAAAAGATAAGACATCGAGGAACACTTTTCTAGAAGAGAGTATGACCAAATTACATCAGTTTTGCTTTCTAATTAAATGTGAATAGTAGACCCGAAAGTGTGACTTGGAAGAAAATCTGAAGTGGTCAATGAAATTGTGTAATTGGCTTCACATTGCTTTTTATTGGTCCAAATTATAAGTATACGTAGTATTAATGAGGTCTTTGATATCTGAATGATTTGTTCATAAGGATCTCGATAAAGTACCCCTGAATTGTCATTGAATATGCATTGTGCATATTGTATAAGTACGTGTGCATTAAGGAATATTTGTACAATTGTGCAAAAGTGTGATATTTGTAAATGTGTTTTGCCTATTATAGAAGAACTCATTGGATGCCAGTTGGATATTGCTGGACCATCCAGGCAATAGCATTTTGGAGTGTATTGTGAGTCAACCTAGATGACTTCCTAGGATTGATTTGATTTTATTTGTTTAAACTTCCAATATTATTAAACTACTTGTGATTTATTTTTGAATTCCGGAATTCAAGTCCGAGGAGTTTAATAGTTGGGCATGTATTGGAAGTGTTCTGATTGATGTGAAATCCTATATGATATGTGAATTCTCAACGAAAGTTGAATGCCGAACATAGGTCCGATGATTATGGGTTTCTGATTAAATATCATATGTGATTGTCTGATATAGAAAAATCAGTATTTGATGCATTTCATAAAATGCATGCTCAGATAAAGGCATTGTGACTTGAGTAGCCAGTATGAAGTGCTTCCATGTAGAGCTTTGTTCCATTATTTCTTATTCTGCACATAGAGCTATGCTTCGTGATTCTGTTCTGACTGAGCCCTATAGACTAGTATTTCTATAAGTATGTGATAGGCACTCGGTCACAATAATAAGAATGAATATAAGTCTCATGCATATAGCATTATAAGATTGAAACCTATCGAATGATATGCAAAGCTGAAATGAGAGATAAATTGATATGAACTATTGCTATACTTGGCTACGTGAACTGTGTGATCATATGAGATACCATGTTATGTGAATATCAGGAATATAAATATGATCTGAATGAATATCTGTGAAATATGTGATATGTGTATATGATCTAGTGAAATCATCAATGATGGTTCACTCAACTGAGTTCGCAAAACTCATCAAAAATT
>JANIPM010000005.1:13427347-13450748 GCA_027478405.1 Erythroxylum cassinoides
CATTTTAAAAATAAAAATTTTAGAAAATTACTTTTTATTTTTTAAAAAAACACTCCTCATTTAAACACTAGTAACTCATCATTTATTTTATTTTCATCATCTTCTTTTTCTTCTTCTTCAATCCAATTAGCCATGAACTCCACTCTTCATCTTTTTAAATCCTACTTACCTACTACCACCACCATCATTTTTACTAAAATTAGCAAAGCTTTCTCAAATATTTCCACCTATAATCTTAATAATCTTATCAAAGTGACAATCTTCATTAGTGCATATGACGAACTGGTTAGTGGATTTCTTATCCTAGAACTTATGACCCTTCTTATTGCCTTTTTTCCTTTTTTAGGATTACAAATTTCTCTAATAATAGTAGAATGTGTTGAAGGTTTCTTAGAGCTTTGATATTGTATTTGTGTAATGAACCTAAATGTTTTATGGATACTTATATGAAATTTTTAATGTTAGAAAAAAAACTCCTTAGAAACATATGGATAACCATTCCAAGTTAATGTCTAGTTCAAGTTTCCATCAAAGTTTTAGAAAAACAAAGATTAATAAAATTGAAACTAAACTTTTTTAGGTTCTTTAACAATAACTAGTAACAAAATACATAATCAAATTTCTAAAAGATAAAAAGGCTAAAGCTTAAAATCAATATAAAAATAAGAAGGAAGACTCAATTTGGTTGAAAAATAAAATACAAGAAATGAACTAAAATATAAGAGCTTGGAGATGCAAGAAATCGAAATTTTGTTAAACCATCAATAGGTATTGAAGCAGAGAAGTGAATCCTAACTCCATCATTTATATTTTGATTTGCTTTTAAATATTTTTTCATTGATCATTTTATGCTTTAGATTTTATCTTCTTGTTTATTCCCTATTTATTAACAATTTCCTTTATTTCTACGCCTAAAATAACTATATATAAGATTTTTTCTCAAAATCAACTAAGAACAAGAATTAAATTTAGGGAAGTGATCACAATATTAATATCTTTATTATTGATATTCTTAGCACTACAAATTTCTCTAGCATTTATATCTTCTTAAATTTGAATATGTAAGACTTATTTGTAATTGAACACTTATTCAAATTAAATCTTGAAATCTAAATAGTTATAGTTTATACCTTGTACTTTAAAATATTGTCATAATTTATATACTTTGTCTAATCCATGAATATTACTCAATTCATAACTAACTCTTTAAAAATATTGTATAAATAAATTTTTAGGCTAGCATAGACTTGTGTTATTTCATATAACATCAAAAGTAACTTCCATGATTATAATGTTGAGTTGAGGATGAATCAAAAGAAAATGAGCCTATAATGCCTTGAAACAATAAGGGCAAACAGTGCCACTAATAATAAGGACTATAAGTATAAAACAATTTCTAGTAGGCTAACTTTAGGAGTATAGAAATGAATCATCATTTGTTAAGAAAGAAAGAAGATTATGGATATAGATTTTAATTGTGACTGGATTATAAATTTAGACCTTAATTGAAATATCAAAGTATAAATGAAAGATTATGGCACCTAACATAAAATGAATATCAAAATTTCGTATTAAAAGTGAGAGGTGAGTGGAATACTTTATAAATTTATATTACATGAAAACTCTTTAATTTTTCTTTTTTTTTGAAAAAGTAGTGCAATGTGATTGTTATTATGTTAGTCTAAATTTAGGCTATTAGATTTATGAAAAAAGGTTAACACTATTAAAATATTCTAAATAAAAAAAAGTACTAATAAAACAACTTCAAAAACCTATTAAATAAAACTAAGATCCTTCAAGTGTATATATATATATAATATTAGAAAGAGTCATTTTAATATGAATTGTAGATTTGGGCCTTAATAGGAATATCAATGCAAGTGGAGAGATCTTGACATCTAAATGTAGCAAGTATCAAATTTCTTATTAAGAGATGAGATAGAATACTTTACAAATTTATAACATATGACTACTAATCAACTCTTAAATAGTTCTTTCATATAACAAAAGGTACGTAAAATATACGTAATCATGCTATCTAAGTTGAAAATATCTCAACTAATTAACATTTTAGTACTAAAGAATTTACTTCAAGAATAATTATTTTCTCACATCTGTAAAATTACATTACTGTGGAACTTTCGCTACATCCCACTTGCAAATCACACATAACGTCTATTTTCATCTAAATAGTAAATAGAAACTCAACCCAAAACACTGAACTTGTGTAAGTAGACATTAAGGCCTTACCTAACTCGATTTAGTATTATTTATGCATATCAATATTGTTAGAGATTAATAGATCAAAACATAGCCACAAAGATTATGTTAAACACATGATCGATTTTATATGCATAGAAAACAAAAAGTACATACTTGGTTGATCATTGTAATTCCATCAATTAAAGAACTTTCTATTTCTAGTTTCTACTACAGAGATCTCCTTCTTCTTATTTGTAAACTTGAGAGAAGATAGAAAACCGGCATGATACTAATACACGCAGAGATTAGTTTTATTTCTAAAAATGTTGCCTTCATATATTTTTGTATATAACTACCTTTAGTAGTTATTCAAGAATGATGACTATTATACCCATCATGGGTGTATATAAGTCATCAGAAAGCAACACACGCATAACATCATCATGTTTTGATGGCCTATCCTGAACAGAGGGGATATCGAGGATTTCAATAAGTGTTACAGATGAATACCCAACCCCAATTAATGATCTCCTAGATGTTAGTTGAAGGAGAAGATGATTGGATCATCGTCTTAGACCGGTGATGGAGGGAGTGGCTCCTTTCGATGGTTTCTCCACCATTGAAGATGAAACCTGATGCTTTGTCTTGCCTATGTGAATGCCAGAAATTAAAAACCCAAGCAAAGAGAGATGAGTGATATTGGTGAAGTAAGGGAGAGAGAGACCCGAAGGGAGAATGAGAGGTGAGATTTTGTGAAGAAGAAGACCCAAAATGGTGAATGAGAGATAAACTCAATTTCGTGAAGGGGAAAGATGAAGAGTTAAGCTTATCAAACCAAAATAGAAATCAAAATGCAAAAGATAGAAGGAGGAAAGCCAAATTTTTGGTGGGCGGTAAAGCAAGATGAAGAAGATAACTTAGGGATTTTTTAATTCCTTTTTTGGATTTTTCCTTTTTTAATAATAAAAAATACATTAATAATTTAAAGCACACCGTCCTAAAGCCCGTCGAAGAAGTTCAAACCTAACTATGTTAAGAAGTTTTGTAAAGATATTCGTCAATTTTTTTCCATAGACAAATATGATAGAGTGGCTATTTTGTTCTCTACAAGCTCTCAGATAAAGTGATACATCAGGTCAATGTGTTTGTTCTCAAATGTTGAACTGGATTTTTCAAGTTGTCTATAGCACTCTTTTTATCACACAGGATTGTCAACACACCCTGATCGGTTCTATAATCTTCTAACATCTATTTCATCAAAAGAAGTTGCAAACAACAACTACCTGCAATAATGTATTCCACTTATGTCGTTGACAGTGAAATAGTATTTTCCTTTTTATAATAACACAAGATCAGATTGTTATCCAAGAAGAAACAACCCCTAAAGTGCTTTTTCGATCGTCTAAATTTTCAGCCCAATCCACATCACTGTACCGGGCTAGCTGAGACATAGAATCACATGTATAGCAAATCCCAAATTTAGAAGTACCACTAATATACTTGATAATCCTCTTTATAGCTATTAAGTGTGTCTCTTTCGGGTTGGCTTGATAGCGAGCACATACTTTGACGCTATAACAGATATCCAGTCTACTTGTGATTAAATACAGTAGACTTCTGATAATGCTATGATATAAACTGACATCAACACTTTTGCCATTTTCATCTTTGTTTAGCTTCCTAGAGACACTCATAGGAGTTATCACAAGTCTAGCATTCTCAAGTTCAAACTACAAAAATGCCATCATTCATTTGTTTAATTTGCAAACCCAAAAAGAAGTTTAATTCACCTACTGTACTCATCTCAAAATCATGTGTCATTAATTGAACAAAATCGTCCACCATTTTCGGATGAGTAGAACTAAAAACAATATCGTCAACATAAATCTGGGCAATGATTAAATCAGATCTAAATTTATTAAGAAATAAAGTTTTGTCTACACTACCTTGTTCGTAACCTTGCTTGATGAGATATTAGGTGAGTCTTTCATATCAAGAGCTTGGCGCTTATTCAAGACCGTAAAGAGCGTTCTTTAGCTTAAAAACATGATCTGTATGAACTAAATCAATGAACCCTTTTGGCTGCTCAAGGTTTGATAAAGTTTGAAGTCTTTCACACATGCTCTACCCAACAATAGTCAAATCGACTCAAGTCTTACCACTGGCACAAAGGTTTCGTCAAAATCAATTCCTTCAATTTAAGAGTACCCTTGAGCCACTAACCTTGTTTTATTTCTAGTCACCTTACCCTTTTCATCATTTTTATTATGAAACATCCATTTTGTTCGATCACATTCACATTAGTTGGTCTTGAAACCAATTCCCATACATCATTTTGCACAAATTGAGTCAACTCTTCTTATATATCTACTGTCCAGAACTCATTTTGTAAGGCTTCTTTGACATTTTTTGGTTTGAATGAAGAGGTATAGCACAAATATTCCGCAAGTTCTCGATAATCGATCATTTTTCTTTCTCTTGTTTTTCTTGTCTCACTAACATCTCCAATAACATTCTCTACTAGACTACTTCTTCTAATTTGTGAGGAAGAATCTCAGTTTAAATCACCCTTTGTCGAGTTTTGAGTGTTCAAAGGAATTATGTTCACATCAAGTGTCTTGGTGGTTTCATCATCCAAAGCAACTGGAAAATCTTTTGTTTGAGCTGTTTCTCCACCAGCAACAACTAACTGTAGATCTGAAAATTTTGTTGTTCTCATTTTGTTGCTTGTTTGAGTTAGTTCGCAAGGCCAATTTTGTAAGTTCTCTTCTGTCACTGTAGCATTTAATTAAGATACATCATCTATCACAACATTTATAGACTCTAACACTTTCTTGGTTATTTGATTGAACACTCGATATGCTTTACTGTTGGTTGGATAGCTAATGAAGATCCCTTCATCACTCTTGCTTTCTAATTTTTTAAGTTGTTCTCAATCTCTAAAAATATAGCATTTACTGACAAAAATATGAAAGTAACTTACATCTGGTTTCTTTCCCTTTCAAAGTTCATAAGATGTCTTGTTCAAGATACTTCTAAGATAAACTTTGTTGCATATATAACATGTCGTGTTAGCTGCTTCAACCCAAAATCGCATAGACATATTTCTTCTATTCAAAATACATCTGGCCATTTCTTAAAGGCTGACAATTCTTGTATGATACCGTACCTGTCACAGAAATTGTTGAACTTTACATTCTCAAATTTCCTTCCGTGATCTGATCAAATTCTTAACGCTATCATATTTTTCATATGCATAACTTGCACACATATGCTTGCAAAAGCCTTAAAAACATCTAATTTTTCTTTAAAAAATGATACCCAAGTATATCTAGAATAATCATCAACACATGTTAAAAAATATCTCATCCCACCAGTGTTGTTATGTTGTGATGGACCAATTAAATCCATGTGAATTAATTCTAGTATGCGTGAGGAAGTAACATGTCTAACCTTTTGAAGTGACACTCTCATCTGCTTACCCATTTGACATGCACTACATATCATTTTATCTTTTTGTTAATGGTTGGAAAACCTTTCACAACTTCTAATTTCTTCAACTTGTTAATGAGCACATAGTTAACGTGCCCAAGTTTTTGATGCCATAGATCTATGTTTCATCATATGAGGTTGATTTACAAGTAATTGTGACCTATAGCATATCACAATTATCGATTGATCGTTTTTCACTCACAAGACATTCTCCTTATTCGATTAACACCTTGCATTTATTACTTGTAAATTTAACCAGTAAACCATCATTACAAAGTTGGCTTATGCTCACCAAATTTGCTTTTAATCCATCAACGTGAAGAACATTCTTGAGGTGTGGTAGTCCATCTATGCATAGTGTTCCTCTTCCAATAACTAAGGCCTTCTTTTCATCCCCAAAAGTCACATGCCCATCTTCACATCTTTGATAGTCAATCAAATAGTACGCAAACATCTGCTGTTGAAATACCAACCACTATGCGAAGTAGCCTTCATGGATTTAAGAACTACAAGAGCTTGCAATTGACCTTTTCGAACCTAAGAGTGCCTCAATACCATGGATTTCTGTTGCTGGAAATTTTATAGTGAATGTCTAGGTTTTCAATTTTGAGTCCTTTAAAACAACATTTGTAGTAACTTGTAGCATCTCAACCTTATATGCCCAATAACCCTATAAAAAAGACATATAGGTATAAACCTCCAATTCTTCCTTGAGGTTTCTTCTTGAACAAATCTGATTGCATTATTTTTCTCATCATCGACTTAGAGCATTTACTTTTATATCCAATACCTTGAAGATCTCCTTTAATCTTATCGATTTCTATCAAATTTTCTAACTTTTTTGTTCCTCCATTTAACATCCTTATTCTCTTTTTCTTACTAACCAATTTCAATTTTGTTTTACCAAGTTCATCTAATGTAGACAATACTTTCTTCTCAAAATCTTGAATGATATTCTTCATGGAAAAGTTTTCTTTCTTTAGCTTTTCATTCTTCTTACACCTTTGCATACATTAATCCATAAGCTTCATAAATATTCTCCTTTTTTCCATCTGAACTACTGTCATCACTATCATAATCTGATATCAAGTTTTGAGTTGATTCGTTTGCATTTTTTCTGAAATTTTCTTATTTATTCACGTTTTCATCATCGGTTGCTTCCATTTTGGTTGCTGTTAAACAAGTAACTGGACTTTTGTTGTATAAAGCAACTAATGCAGCACTACTCACTTCTTTTCAATACCATATTCACTTTCGGATTCATTATTGCTCGAAGGACTCATATAGGACGTCCCTTTTCTCTTTTTTAAGATGTTAGCACATTCTTCTTACATATGTCCGAAGCCTTGACACTCATGACATTGTATTCTCTTCACTTTTCTTTCACCTTTTTAAGTTTTAGCTTATTGTTTGAAGTTGTTGTTCGATGAACTCCCACCATTTTGTCTAAACTTAGGTCTTCCCTTTTTCACTTTTTTCAACCAATAACTAAAATTTCTTGTCAATAATACCATATCCTCATTCTCGTTGGATTCATCTTTTGCATCATTCACACCTTTACCAATTTCAGCTTTTAGTGCTAATCCTTTGCTCCTCTCTTGTTTTGCTTTTAACATATTCATCTCAAAATTAGCAAGAATTCCAATTGCCTTATCCAATAATAATTCATTGATAACATGAGCTTCCTCGATTGCTACAATTTTAGGGATAAACCTCAGAGGTAACGATCTCACTGTCTTCTTGACTAGTTTCAAGTTAGAATATTTCTTCCCCAGTTGATGTGCTTGGTTTGTTATGTCATGGAAGTCTCCAACGGTTTCACTGTCGTCCATCTTCAGCTCTTCAAATCTCACGGCCATCATTTAAAGCTTTGAGGCTATCACAGATTTTGATCCCTTATGTATAGTTTGTAGAGTATCCTACGCTTTTTTAGCTGATTCACAAGCTGATATCATTAAAAAATGACCTTAATCAACAGCAATAAAGATGGCATACATGGCTTATGAGTTTCCAAGTGCTCCCAATTCTTCAACTCTTTTCTATTTAGACGGATCTTTTAATGCTATTTCTCCCTTGTCATTGTGTCCAACTATGTAATATCGAGTTCCATATTTTTGTTCCCTGTGCTTGAATAAAGACTCTCATCCGTGATTTCCACAAAGGATAATTGGAATCTTCTAATAGCAATGGCTTGGTAATTGATGCTCCTTCTCTTGTACCCATATTTGTGAAACCCATATCTGAACCAACTTAATGTATCAAGTTCTGATTCGTTGACCCGCTTTGATACCAACTGAAAGTCCGAAGGACTTAGTACTTTCACAAAACCTCCGATTTTGATCGCAGTCATTTCTAGCACAATCAAAAATATAAAAAATTAAACCCACAAATGTAAATCAATATCGAAGTTTTTTAACGTAGTTCAACACACTTTGCCTATATCTGCAGGCCATCACCCAACTTAATACTTTCACCAAAGAATAATAATTTTGTACAAGGCCTTATAAAGTCGACTCACTCAATCCTTGCTACTATCCCTCATCTTCCTAACCCGTGAAAGTATTTCACACTAGTAACACGATGACTCGTGTTAATCTCAACAGAGAATTTTCTCAACAACTTTTAACGATAAAGACAATTAACGAACAACTCAGGTGATTAAAAAAAGGAACAAGAATGCAAATACTTGAGATAGAAAGGAAAAATTTTCTAATAAATTCAATTCCTTCCAAGACAGATATGAAAGTTGTTCACCAAGTAAATAGACGTATTCAACTACCTAGATTGTGTGAAACTCAAATTGAAACCATCTACACTAGATTTCCCAATCAACGACAAGGAGACCAAAGAGAAAAACACAATGTCTACTCAAGATTGACTTCTTCTTTTGCAACCAATGGTCGTAACCAATAGAAGATGACACCCACCAAGAAAACAGACTTGGATTACATTAAAAAAAAACTCAATAAGAAGCCAGCCACACCCTCACACATTTACGACAATTGTAAAAAAAACATGGAAAGGAGACGACTGAAGACACTTGCAGCAATTAGGTTACGTCATACACCAAGAATTCTTCACTAGGTAGAGTTCTTCATTCAACACATAATGGTCACGTGATCCACACAAAGGTCTTTACAAGATTGAGTCTTATCTTAATACAAACTCTTGTCAAAGATTATCCAAGATAGCGTTAAGATTTCAACCTCCAAGTTATACAAGAATTATTGTTAATTCAGCCCAAAATACAACAATTCTTAATTCAAAGGCCAACTATAATCAGCCAATCAAATTCAAGAATTATTATATCCTATCTTGATCCAATTTTCAGATAATGTCAAAACTAAATCATAAGATATATAATTTATATCTTAACAAAAGTGAATGTGTGATTGATATTTTAAATTTTAAAAGAAAAGTTAGGTTTAGTTTAGATGCATAGTACATACATTATTGATTGAATCTGTTGGAGTTGTATGATTAAAGTTTCAATGAAGTGTATTAATAAAAAAATAAAGTTAAACATACTTAGACAAGTATAAAATTTTATAATAGTAAACTTAATATAGTGATATATAAATGATAATGTATTGTAAGTTAAGATAGATTAAGTAAAATTGATGTAAGCTTTGGTTTGAATGGCTGTTGCTGAGTCATAGTTTGGTTAATTCAGTTTTTAGTAAAAGAAGTTACTGTACTCTTCTTGTGAACTAATGATTTTATGGCTATTGGCAGTTGGTGATCAACTTAATTTGCAGATTTTCTCTAATCCTGGTCATTTTCTTAATCAATTAAATTTGTCCAGAAAGAGGTCAAAGTATGAAGCTAGCCAGCAGAGCTTGAAGAAGCAAGCGCTACGGAATATCCTAATTCAAAAGATCCTTTGAAGCTTATATGTCCGCCACTCTCTAATGGCAACGCTTTCATATGCAGACATGAGGCTGTTCGTATCAAATTGGTCTAATCCTAACTGTTAGAGTACTTATTTGACGCTCGCACACCCACTTCCTTCTATTTAAGAAAAGTCAAACAAATTTAAGAAGGGGAAAGACAATCCCTACCACACAAGTAGATGATAGACAATCGAACCTACAAATTAAGACTTCACCGCAAGGCCAAGTTTTCAAGGTTTTCCAGTCATTTCCTTTCCTTAAGCAGACAACAACAAAGCATTTCATGTTCTCAAGTTTTCATGTTGGGTTAGAGGATCTGGATCTAGATCTGGGGAGTATTTTATAGCTATTCCTCTTTGTATAGTTCAGGCATAATGGTACTCGTAATAGATAAACAAGGAAAGAAATTATTCTCTATGCATAATAAATTTTGATTTACCTTTTTCCTGAATAAAAAAAGATAGTGTAGATTATATATTACATGTATTTTGTTCAGAGATAGAACATATTTGACCAATGAAGTACAAACAATGATTGACTTGAAACAAGAAAACATGACGATACTCTTCAAGGGTAATGAAACCGTATTAACAAAAAGTTAGAAGTGGCTAGATAAGTACTAACAATAAGATACAAAAAGGGAAACAAAAGATGAAGGTTATTATTAAAGCATACGGCTACCAGATCATAATAGTAATTAGAAAAGACAAAGAGCAGCTAGCTGTGTTACTATCGTCGTACGATTGGAATTGTCAATAATATGGCATCAGATCACATGGTCCACGGTACCTGTTTCAAACCTATTCCAAAACTAAACGTCGAATGAGAGTATAAGAAAGAAATTGCAAATTTTCGGTAAGAAACAAAATATGCATTTCTTCTATAGACATGCATAAATTAACTTAAACACTCTACTTTCTTTTTATTTTGTATTTACAAAACATGCTTCGTGCATATATAACTAAACAATCACATGTTTCAACGAAATCATTTATATCTGCACTATCATAGTCAACATTACTTCTTTATCGTGAGTTATTTATCATCACATCATTTACACCATGTGACTTTTGTGCCTATAAGAATCATTAAAAAAAATAGTATCATTAGTAAACTGTGAATAAGTCACTAAACAGAATGTCATTATTAATAATATTTTGACAAAAGATAAATACCAATTGAAAGTTGGGCATGTCCATAGAAAATGAAATACCTTCAATAGAAATTGTTTAACTTGAATTGGCAGAGATAACCTATCATAAAAAAATCTTAAAGAATATATAATCAAAATACTTAGACTTATTGTTAAAATATTGAATCTTTTTTATTAAAAAATACACATGTACATGGAGAGATTGTCTAGACAAAAATTACGGTTGGTGAATTTGAGCCATATTTAAGTTAACAATAAAAATATCAATTCTTTGCAATTGATTTACATGCTGAAAAAACAAAGAAAAAATTAATAAGAAATTAAATAACACATGATTGTTGCTATTTAAAATACTAATCAAACCTCAGCTTGGGTGTCTCTTTGATAGGAAATTGTATATTGACTTGATGCAGTTTGAAAGTTTTCTCTGATACCCTGTCTCACCCCAAAAAAAAGGGGAAAAAATCATTATATAAGGGACATAAAATTCAAGGATATAAAAATTCTTTTAATGATACCTCAAGATTAGATGGTAATGTCGGTGCTGAGGCTCTGACATTTGTTGGAGTAATTTG
Organism: Erythroxylum cassinoides; assembly: GCA_027478405.1. Taxonomy (NCBI): domain Eukaryota; kingdom Viridiplantae; phylum Streptophyta; class Magnoliopsida; order Malpighiales; family Erythroxylaceae; genus Erythroxylum; species Erythroxylum cassinoides. Next base: position 13,438,663 of record JANIPM010000005.1, read on the forward strand.
AACATTTTCTATTGTACCATGTCTCGCATATAAAATAGAAAAAAATTAATATCATTATATAAGGGACATGGAATTCAAAAATTAAAAAATTTACAAATAAAATCTCAAGATTAAATTGTAATGTTGTTGTTGCAATTGTAAGATTTGCTGGAGTCTAAACTTTTTTAGTTGATTTCCTTTTTTTCAAAGCCTTCTCCAAGCCACCCCTCAATCTCTTACCTAAAACATTTTTCTTCTTGACTTTGATTCCTTTAATTCCAATATTGTTCTTTTCATGAATTACATCCCCATCTTGGTTCAAGTGATCTGTTATAACACTTGAATATTGAACCATATCTTCACCTTGTAATCTAATATTGGAGCTCGCATTCGAGTGTTGGATAGTTGATCCATTACCTTGTAGCCTATCATCCATGATTTCTAACATTTTCAAAATACAATCTTTAACAATTTTGTAAGTCTCTTCACTCTTAGATGCTTTTGTAACCAATTGAACAAATAACCCACACAATTTTTTATACCTTATACTTTGACATATTTTGGGATCCAAATTACTTATACTGATTCTAGAATTTTCAACTCCCAACGAATCCAAGTTTTGCTTTACGTGTCCACCTTTTCAATATGTACTGAATCTCCATAACATTTATCACAGTAAAAAAAATTCAAAACATGAGGACATAATTCCAACAAACTCAAATTTTCCACAACTACAATCAACTTTTTCATTTGATGAATCATAAGTAACTACATGGTAATAGCTCTTCTTATGAGGAGTAATTTGATATTTTGTGATCGATCCAACCTCTCCAAAATTTTCAATACAAGAATCATGAGACTTACACCACTCATTTTGAAAGCACTTGAACACTTCAGGAGTTTAAACACTAGCTGCATATTTCAAAGTTTCAATTGGATACAATAATGAGGGAAGACTTGTACTTAATTTAAAATCAGCCTTTAACTCTTCATATCTACGATCTTCAAGGAGTCTTTCAAAGTGATGAAAAAACTCCAAGAATTTGTGATGATAAGTGATATACCTCTTTACAACACTATTTATGCTCTCACTTCTTTGTGTTGCCGTCATGTCTGCACAAAACATTTGTCTTCTATACACTAAAGCCCATTTTTCCTCTATCCCAAACATACGCCTTAACCAATCATTGTCTTAAGTCCGTATTTGTGCAATATCTCATTCCATGCATTTACAAAACCTTCCTCTTCTTCAAAATCATATACGCATGAGCTAAAATTTCTAGCAAAATCTTTGAATTGAGAAAAAATAACACTTAAATGAATAGTCAGATTTTGATAAATGTGTCAAATACATATAGAGATTATGAGTTTTAGGTCATCTTAGTATTAGAACCTTTTTCATTGCTGCATCTTGGTCTATAAGAATAGTTTTAGGTCTTTTATCACACATAGCTTTTGCAAAAGTATCAAATAACTATTCAAACGTGAAGGATGTCTCATCATATATCAATACAACACCAAAGATTGTAGTCTGCTTATGATGATTTACACCTACAAGTAATGCAAAGGGACGACCTTCATTGTTCTTCCCATAAGTTGTGTCAAAGCAAACCACATCACTAAAATTTGAGTAATCTGATCTCATCTTTACATTTGACTAGAAAATGTTGGTTATTAAATTATCTTCATCAACTTGGATAGCATAAAAAATTCTGATGATCTAATTGCATTTTATGCAAATATTCCAAAATACTTCTTATATCCCCTCTTTTCGCGTGTCTCGTTCTTTTAGACTGTAAGTAATTTTTGTTGTCATCTGATATGAAACCTAAATTCTCTCGACCACCTACTTGCCTAACCATGACATCATGAGATGCCTTTGGTGAGATTTCTACGTCATTTGCCATTTCAATTTGCATTGTTGCAGATAAACTTATCTTTCAGTGAGATCTGTGTAAGTGCATCTTGTTTGGACTCGAGAGACAATGATTATGCTCCTCAATAAACTGAACCACATAGAATTTTCTGCTTCTTTGATGACTGACTCTCATTTTAGCTTCACAACCAAACCTTGTTTCAGTGCGTACTGCTTTCACATAAATATCTCGTTTGTCTTTTCCTTTTTTTCCTTCAGCATTACAACAAAACATTCTGTTAATGAAGTTTCTAGATTTATCTTTGTGGTTTCTGCTTCTCCTTATCCCAAACCTGACTTCTTTAGCATATGCCAAATAGAATTGGTAAGTATCTTCTTTTGTCTCAAATTCGATTCCAGTTTTTGGCATTAATTCTTTGGATACAAATGACCGAGTAGCTTGCAAATCTTGATTTACTATTTAAACTCATGACAGCTACAAGCTCATTTTCACCTTCACTGTTGCCAACTTCATTACCATCATCAAAATTTAACTGACGACAAAACGAAGATACACCCGCCATAGAATTATTAGCTTTGATCCAAAAAAAACAAATGAAAAAATTGAAAATGGATAGTTCACTTTTATGATTAGAGGAAACAATAAGTGTAGAATTCATAATTTAATTAAGAAGCAAAAATGAATCCTTTAGCATTAAACTTAAATAAATATCTAACAACTAGTGTTAAAGAATTCTTTAAAAAATGTTTGGTATCTCCGTTTGGCGTTCCCGCGTGTTGGTAAACTAGAAACAAAAAAGAAAAGAAAAGGAAAAGGCATCAGCCTAGCTGAAGCTAAAAGAGAGTCTATCGATACACAGCAGAATTGGGTTTTATTAAAATGACATCGTATTGTGGTGAAACAGGGTTGGAACGGATTTATTGAAACGGAGGATCTGAATTGTCACTCACAAGCACTAAAACAATCCATTTCTTTTAAAGAATTAAAATAAAATTTACTTCCTTTTTTCATCATAATCAATGTTATTGTATGAAAATCAAGTTTGAATGTGATATGGAAGAGACGTCACTTAACACATATGAATTTACATGAAAAAATCAACCCATCTTACTAAAGTATTAGAATATACAACATAAGGTCTATTTGTTATAGCAAAACATATACTTTGGCTTGGCTTGCTGAACTAAAATTAAATTAAAATATATGGAATATAACTACATTCATGAGCAATGGACAATGGCAACAGTGTAGGCTTAGCTTACATCATCAATGTCTGTGTTTATGAGACCACATCTTATTCCTACCAAGCTCTATAGAGTTAGAACATTACAGATGATCTGAACGCGTCTCAAGAACCTCAAGTCTATTTATAAAAGAGCACTTGTCCCACTCCACCAAGAAAATCCATTATCTAGATGTGAATCGTACCTTGAAGACAATCTGATACCACCTAATGTCGAAGGCTTGATTCCTTTTGATAACTAAAACACAATAAAGATCGAATGAACAATCGAAGAAATGCCAACGTACACCCACAGTTATGAGTAATCTTTACAGTTCTTTCTCCTACAACGTGGGGATTGAAAACTAAATTGGGTGCTGAAACCTATCAACCATTAAAAAACAAAGCTAAATAAACTAAGACAAAGCTCTCAAGTGACCATATTAATGAAGTAGCTTATGTCATGAAAATGAAAAACGAATCAGATTAGTATATCTCAAGTTTCCCTTTCCATTTTTTAGGTTTGGCTTTGAAACTATTAGGATAAAATTACGTAATAATCTGTTCAAACTATGATTGATTCTACCTTTGGCTAGGTCCAATCAAGCATCATTAACCAATAAACACTATGAGATTATATGTTGAGAACTACTGTATTTGTTCCAATTAAAGCAGCAAATTGATGTATCAATCAAATAGGACATTGGTTCTCCAGTGGGGTCAGAACAATAAATAGAGGGACTAAATCAATGCATCTGAATAGATAAACTATCAAACTAAGATTCCAATGGCATGAAAGTAATTGTCGATTGAGAAGCATTGAAATTATGCAACAGTAATGTCAAATTTATTTTCCCTCGAAAGCTATTAAGTAAAAGCAACCAGTTCAAGCCTTTTACTTTTTCCAACTTGCCATAAGCAAGGAATTTAACATTATGTACTGATTTGTGTTCAACTACCCTCGAGCAACTCTTACAAGTGAATTTAACTATGTTTTTTTATAAACATATGAAATACAGAAGGTAACGATAAAAGGATTGGTCTGCATTTATGAGTTGCATGTGGTAGCATTAAAGTCCTTGCAAATGTTGCAGAAGAAATGAAAACAATTAACTAATGAAAGTGAATAACAAAATTAACATTTTGAAATGAAAGGAAAGACAAAATTGAGACCCTAACCTTGTCTTAGCTATTAGCTACCCTTTCTCAGCAAAAAGATCTATGGGGAAGCTCTGTAGGAAAACCAGAACCTGAACAAAACCACAATTTCAAAAAGGGATAAGAATAGTAAAGACAAAATATATCTGTCTCTACAATGAACATGTATATTTTTTGTCCTGAGCCATAGACTTCAAGTTCAAACACAACCTCCAAAAAGGGCCACATGTAGCTTTTTCACACTTGATACCATGTTTTTAAAGTATATTTATCATTCATAAACCATGCAGTCTAAAATGTAATATGTTTGAAACAATTTAATGATTGATTAGCTAAATTAAGAAATAGTGGCTCTTTTTGAAACAAAACCAGAATTTGGGGTAAGAATATGGTCTAGTTATTAAGGAAACAAAATTTAAGAAATGGGTTTCTCTAAATGTTGATCTTCCGTTGTTTTCTAAAGAGAACTAGAGAGAATACATACATCTTCTTTTTGATTCTCTATCAGATTGCCTTTCCACATTTCAAATTCCTATGACATTAGCAAACTAGTTGCATGGTCACCAAAATAGAAGTTGCATATTATTCAAATAAGATGACAACAAAAATGGCCCTAAAACTTGCTTTGAAATATTATCATTCAGTCCCAAGCGTGTTATGAAATATCTATTGCAATACATAGGACTTGGAAAGTAGAACTTAGAAACTTTAAAAGTTAAGAAGTACCAAATAAACAGAGAATGGAAGATGCAGTTAGCAAGTGACAAGGAAGCACTTGACAACTAATGTAAAATTACAGATTTGACAACTCATAATGTTAACGAACTCCTAGACTTTTTTTTGGAAGTGAAGGCAACAAAATCAGGTAATTCTGTGAAGGTGAGCTGCTGTAAGATATTGAACGTTATGTTGATCTCTGGTGCAAAAATCAATACAATGGACTTCGTATTGATTAATTGGGTTAGATGGATTTCAAAAATGGTGCATCCTCAGCAATAAACCTTGTGATAGATATATACGAAAAGAATGGTTGATATGGCATTTTACTGTAATATTTATGGCATGGTGATCTGTTAACAAAAAAAGGGAAATACACATTAAGGAATCGGTATGTATATATGTTAAAATATAGAGAGATGGAAAGAAAGAAAACAAGAAAGGAAGATCATACACATTCATATCTTGATCGTGCTTTATTTTCAAAAATCAAAACGAGTACACTATAAGTTAAAGCACTAACTAATTCATGTCGAGGGCTCTCATAAAAATGGATCTAGTCCTACAACTTCATGTTTTAGGAAATCCATGTTATAAAAACTTAAAAAATCTGCAACATGTTGATAACTAAATAGAATAGATTATTCATCCCAGTTTAGAAAATAGGAATCCATAACTAAGATTACATCATCTATATGAGGATGAATCCTTGGACTTTTTGAAAACAAGCAGAAGGAACAAAATTCACCATACTCCTAAGCCTCTATATGTGGCCTTCCCTTACTATTCAAGAACGAGTTACATAACATTTTTCTTTTATTGACAAGCTTATAGTTCCATTTATACATAACAATACTTGAAGAGGTACAGGCATAGATGCCCACATAAAGGATGAGAAGAGAGACCTTGGATGATCTCAGGCTCGTACTTGATAGAGGACAAGTCCAAATCCTTAGCTGAAACCATTATTCTTTTCTTTCCCATTCTTACAAGATGAAGTATACTACCAATTGATCAAACAAAAAAAGAATAGAGAATTCTTATACCAATTTCACATTAAAACTTAAAGCAAAGATAAACGTATAAACAAACAAGTATAAAGTCAAGCACTTCATTAATGAGACACAAACACAATTGGGTTTTGTTTTTAAGTCACAAAGTTGCTTGTCAGATCATTCCTTTCAGATTAGAATTGCTTCTAAATTACACAAAACATGGGCTTTTCCTGTCTCCACGAGTATACTAAATAATTTATTGAAAACTAAAATTCGCTAACTTATTAGTTGGTTTTAGTAATCATTTTTTAAGATGGGAACTCACCTTAAAATCTTCTCAATATTTTGGTAACTTCAAATAGAATGCTAAAGGAGAGAGCTTTTGTCGAGGAATGTAGTAGAGGATTGAGGGATGTGGTTTAACAAAGCGCTAACCACCCGAACACCTTGTGAAAGCGACTATCTGCTGCCGCCGATGATCAATATCATTACAAAATTCTCAAGGACATAAAAGAAACAACACCCCAAAAAGGGAATTCAAATAGACACGAACTTTAAGGATAAGAAGCTACCTGGAGCAAAGACCAAAGTGAGATTTAAGTTATTTGGAGACATTTAAGCAAATATGACTTAAACAGAGCATGACGAGAAGGTGGGAAGCAAAATGAAAAGAGAGAGGAGACATTGATCAGCTTGGCTTAGGCAAGAGGTAAGCCGAAGATGAACGTTGGAACAGTACGAGAAGTTGATTTTATTAAAATGTCGACGTTTAATTTTAGAATAGGTTTGGAACAGAGATTATGGAAGAGGTGATTTGATGCCCAATAATACAAGGAGTTGTATCTGATAAAATCTTTTATTTAATTGCTTAGCCATATTGAGTTAGCTAAACATTTAATTAATTAATTTTCAGTGAAATCTAATCTACATTGTGGAATCCCACGTCCTATCGAGTAATTATTTAATTGAATCGCAGCAAATCACATCCCTAGGATTTTAGCCAACTTTGTAATTTGATGACTCCAGTGTATTATAAATTTATAATAATAACAAACATAAACTGAAGATGCGAAGATCTTAGTGTCAGTGGTGAGACATATCATATGCCAACTTTGTAATTTGAGAAAGATAATAATTAAAAAAGGAAACTTTATCTCAGCATTATTTTTTGCTATTTTAAATCGTGAATTAATGTGGTAACGATCTATTATAGAAATTTAAAAAAAGCAAAAGACTTTTTTGCCATCAAGATTTTTACCATCCAAAAGATTCTACCTCACTTAAGCCATAAGATAAAATTAAAAAAAAACACTATAATTACCGTTAAGTTGTATCATTTTAAAAAATTATTTGGTTTATAAAACAGGTGACTTTTAGCTAATTAATTTTATCAATTAAATATTTAAAAAATAAACCAAACGGCTCAGTAATCCTGGTTTAGGAAAGAGACAGTTAAGTAACGGTACAACCGTAGAAGAGGTCCGGTAGGAGCTGAGATGCAATATGAAAAGACAAAAATAGGCCTATCTTATCATGTCAACAATCAGCCAAACACTTTGAAGACATTGCACGCATTTCACGATACATCTCTCCTGGACGTAATTTGGACTTCCACACCAAGTAAATCCTAAAAGGCTAAAACCCACGGGCTTTATGGACAGTATCCTCTTTATATAGATAACATTAGATGTACGTACATATTCACTTGTTCCTCTCTCAGTCAACCCCCCCTTCTCTCTCTCTGCGCTTCTTTCATCTAATATAGTTATCAAATCTCCCCCTTTGTGGGTTTTTTTAGAGGAAGAAGATGGCTGGAGATTCGGGAAGTAACGGTCTTGGATGTTGCAAGATGGGTCCGGGTTATGCCACACCTCTTGAGGCCATGTCTGGTCCCAGAGAAGCTGTTATTTATGTTACTTGTGTCTACTCTGGTACTCTTCATTTATTATTGCTAGCTCCTACTCTTACTTCTTGTGTTATCCTGCCATGTTTGTTCGTTTTATACTTTGTTTTTCCTTGTTCTTCTTCTTCACTCTGAGTTGGATTTAGCTTTCGTTTTTATTTGGGAGGGAGTGAGATGTGAGTAATATAATATGTAGGTTACGCTGTGTTAAATTTGTAAAATGTTCCTTGTCTTTCGCTTTTGAACGAACGTTCTAATGTCTTCTTTCTGGGGTGATCTTCTTCTTCTTCTGAGATTCTTAAAATCTGTGCTCTGCGTCTGCAAGTGGCTTTCTTGGGATTTTACAGAAGATTCTGGGGCTTTTTATTCAGTTAAGGAAGCAAATTATCTTAATATATGTTGAATTTATCAGATTTATGCTCTTTCTAGTCTTAGTTTATGTCTCTTGTACGGTTTTCACCATCTAAGTTTTAGTACTTTATCTGGAACATAGATACCTCGGCCAGAATAGTTGTTGAAGGTTCGATTTTTAATGGGACTGGAGTCCACTGGAGTAATAGTCGATGAATGATTCTATGCAATAACGTTGTATGTTTACTTTGATTATGTGAAGTTATATTTCTATGCAAGAATTATATTTATGCCTTCAGAATCCAAATACAAAAGCTATCAGCGCCTTCTCCGCTTTTTTATTTTTATTAGAAAGTTATCCCCCTTGTGCTTTGTAGTCTTCTTTGAATATAGGTCTATTCTTTGCTACCCTTAGTGGTATCGATGACTCGTCCTTAAGTTGAGGAAAGTTAACAGTTCATTCGGTGCTAGCATCTTTTTAATGGTATCTGCCTCTGAAACATTTCATCATCAACAAGTTACACGTGCATTATTACTTTTTATCAATTTCTAGATTTGCAGTAAGATCTTTAACTGGTGCATTATACAGGCACAGGAATAGAGAAGCCTGATTATCTAGCCACAGTGGACGTCGATCCAAACTCACCTACTTATTCAAAAGTTATCCATAGACTGCCCGTAACAAACTTAGGAGATGAACTGCATCATTCAGGGTGGAATTCCTGCAGCTCTTGCCATGGCGATCCATCTGCTGAGCGACGTTACTTAGTCCTTCCTTCACTAGTGTAAGATACTAAAATCTGTTTAGAGCAATTACAACATTTACTAGCCAATTTAAAGCAGCAATCAATACTACATAGAGGAGGAAAAGTTTATGAACACATTGATCTTGACATTTCAGACCGGTGTGTTTAGATCCTGCATCAGAAATGCAAGTTCTGAACGTTTCAATACAAGACTTCCAACTTTTGTGCCCTTACTTTGTAATTTAAAATTGACTGTACTTTATTCCTGTCAAATAGTTGGGGGCACTTTATTAAGACTCAGGAATATCTTTTACGGGATCTCCTCCAATTTGGTTGTAAGATTTGATTATCACTTCAATAGAAGCAGAAATCTAGTCTTACTTGTATATTATATAGGATGGAATCGCTGAACTGTAGGCTTTCTTGTGAAATCTGTTTCAGTTCAGGTCGGATATATGTGGTCGACACACAAAAGGAGCCTACAGCTCCAACCTTGCACAAAGTTGTTGAGCCTGAAGATATTGTTCAGAAGACTGGATTAGCATATCCACACACATCCCATTGCCTTGCTTCTGGAGATGTCATGGTTTCATGTCTTGGGGATAAGGACGGGAAGGCCGAAGGGAGTGGTTTTCTTCTTCTTGACTCAGAATTTAATGTGAAAGGAAGGTAAATCTTGTATGCCTGTATTTTAACACAAGTTTGTCAAATTTGATTGGCTTATTGTGTCTGTTCTACCTGATTCACTTATCTCACTTGATAGATTGAACTTGTTCAAATTCATTATATGCCCAATTATCTAACACTAGTATCAGCCTCACAAAAAACGGAACTTGTAATCTGACTTAACTATCTAGCTCTGTTCATCATAATAAGGTGGGAGAAACAAGGGCATAGCCCACCATTTGGCTATGATTTCTGGTACCAACCCCGACACAAGACAATGATCAGTTCATCATGGGGGGCGCCTGCAGCCTTCACTAAAGGTTTTAACCTGCAGCATGTAGCAGAAGGTCTATATGGTAGGCATCTGTATGTCTACAGCTGGCCAGATGGTGAACTGAAACAGACATTGGATCTTGGCAGTACCGGACTTATACCACTTGAGGTAATCTAAGAACCCCCTTTCTTTAACTCATATGTAGGTAGTAGTCCTTTTATTATCTTATATTTGTTTCTAAATGTCTTATTTTTGTTGTTAACTGAACATTATGATGATTCAAATGCCTAATATATCATGGTTCGCTCTACATGCAGCTGAGGTTTCTGCATGACCCTTCCAAGGATACAGGGTTTGTTGGGTGTGCCTTAACAAGTAACATGGTGCGCTTTTTCAAGACCCAAGAGGGACCCTGGAGCCATGAGGTATGCTTGTCATATAGAGAAATATCTGCAGGGATAGAACAACTTATTGGAAGGGAATACGCTGGTCCTTAGTTTTGTAATGCACCATAACTCCAAATCACTGCTACATTAGTGATTCCTAACTCAACTTTTGCAGGTGGTGATCTCGGTGAAACCATTGAAGGTGCAAAACTGGATTCTTCCAGAGATGCCTGGCCTTATAACTGATTTTCTAATCTCACTTGATGATCGATTTCTATACTTCGTTAACTGGCTGCATGGAGATGTCAGACAGTACAACATTGAGGACCCCAAAAATCCTGTCTTAACAGGACAAGTTTGGGTCGGTGGACTGATACAAAAAGGTAGCCCTGTAGTGGCTGAAGGAGAAGATGGTAAAACCTGGCAGTATGATGTTCCTGAGATCAAGGTCTGAATGCTCTTCTGAAATGCTATATTTTGCATTCTGTTGGTCTTGGTCTAGTGGAAACAGAAACATTGCTATTTAGATTCCCTAGTGACGGTATCGGAAAGATTTTCTGTAAGCATATCTAACTGTAGAATTACTTGCTTTCCCACAATCTAAAAGAAAGAAATGCTATCTGAGCTCTGTGACACCTTTGACTTCCTGTTTAGTGGAGTGATGAGTTTGACGTTTCATGCTTAGGGGAAGCGACTACGGGGAGGGCCTCAGATGATCCAGCTAAGTTTGGATGGGAAGCGACTTTACATTACCAACTCCCTCTTCAGTCCTTGGGATCGCCAGTTCTATCCTGAACTTGTGCAGAAAGGATCCCACATGCTGCAGCTGGATGTTGACACTGAGAAAGGTGGTCTCGCAATAAACCCCAACTTTTTCGTAGACTTTGCAGCAGAGCCTGATGGTCCTTCCCTGGCCCACGAGATGAGATATCCAGGAGGTGACTGTACTTCAGATATATGGGTTTAAGGAAGGGGATACCTGAGAACAAACCTACCTTGCCTTGTAACTGTCTTATTTGCTGCTTGTGGATTTCAATTACAATAAATGCTCAAGGCTCATGGAAAATAAGATACTTGTTAAGGTATTATCATCTGAATGAATGGAAAGTTAGAATAGCTTTGAAACCATTGTCTGCTTTGCTGAATAAATGTAATACAAATTAGCATCGGAGTATAAATTAGCAAATGCTTAGTAAAATGAGTGAATACTATATAATGTTTAGCAATGTATGTACATTTTAATGATATAGTTCCTACTGGTTTAGAATTCGCTGAATTGATTATATAGTTTCCTGAATGTGCATTTTCATTTTCTGAAGTTATGATCATCCTTATTACGTTGGGGATGATTCCCACAGAAACATGTTGGCTTGTCTTATAATCATAATAAGCACCATCTTATTTAATACCAATCGTCCCTACATGATTCATCGAAATTGGCGTCTGACTAAGAATTTGTGATAATTTATAGAAATAAAGTTGCGTTCGGTTACTGATTCTTATGTGTAGAGACAGAACGAGACAAAAATTTGAAGACAGAATATAACAAAAATTAAAGAAAATGAGGTGTTTGGTTGTGATGGACAAAACAGATAAAATTGTCTTCGTCTCGAGGACAAAAATATGTTTAGTTGCAGCTGACAGAACATAAAAATATTGACAATAATTAAAATACTAGTGACAATAACTAAAATACCCCTGCAGTATAATATGATTGGAAATATGTAATTCATTGATTATTTTAAAACGAATGATTTATATTAGTAAAAAAGTTAACAAATAATAATAATAACAATAACAATAAGAAATTAA
>JANIPM010000005.1:13481746-13492746 GCA_027478405.1 Erythroxylum cassinoides
AAATATTGAAACATGGTAAGCAATATAATATAATGATATATGGTAAGTAATACAATATTTTAATTAAAATTTTAACAATAATAAATAAATTTTAATGCATATTCCATCGAAAAGGCAAAAAATAATTATTTGTCTAGATTCCAAATGACATGAGACTTGGTAGAAAAGACAAAGGAGTTCCTTATGTCTTTATTCCCAAGAAGGGTCCTTACATATTTGAAGGCGTCAATTGAAATAGTAAACGATCCTCCCTCATGTGTTGGTTTGTTGACGCCCTCTTCCAATAACTTATTGGATTTAACTAACCTAGCAAAAGATACAATAAATGAATTCCCAGATGCAATATGGATTACTGAATTAGATGAACCGCTTGTATGATATGTTTAACCTAAGAAATAAATAGTATAAAACTTAAATAGCTAATTAATTCAAATGACTTAAGGAACTCAAATTCGAACACATGCATACCTATTTGAGCAAACATAATTTTTGGAATCAACGACTATTCCAAAACAATTGATTTTCCTGATCATGTACGAAACATCGGGATATCGCCACTACCTCCATTTTCATCTATGTTCTCTTGAATATTCGAGGAAGCTTTACACAACACATAGTATATATAATTAAACGTTCATTTGATAGGTTTGTAATAGAAAATAAGATACAAATAATAAAAAGAGAGGTAATTCGGATGATACTAAAATCTTTGAAGAAGGAGATCGATCATGGAAGGCAAGGGGTGATTAGTTTTTTATAAGGACATTTGTTGTCATTGATTTTTTCTTTATTAGGGAGAATTTTGTCATATTCCTCCCATCAAAGCTCATTTCTGCTATCAAAAACTAGTTGTCACATCGACATTCCACTAATCCATTATACGGTTTCATCAAATATATTATAAATAAATTGAAAAATGTGTATGCTAAAAGATTTGGTCTTTTAAGAATAAAAGTAAAAATATGTTGAATGGTTAAATTAGCTAGCGTTATGCACTTTTCTAAATTTTGATGATCAAATGATAAGGCATCGTGCAAAGTTAAAGTGATTTAAAATAAAATTTTAAGATTCTAAGCCATAAAAGATTGAAACATTCAAATCAATATGTATTTCCTTTGAAGTATATTGTCTTATATTAGAACATTTCTCTAGAACTTTCTTAGAACATTTGAAGACCTAATTGATATATGCATGTATAGGAATAAAAAAGGCTATAAGAATTTAAAAAAAAAGTCTTTCATTGTTTTACAACCTTTAACTTAAAAACTCACCCTAATTCTATATCCCTTGCTTGCTCCTTTGAGCCATAACCTTTTTCTTTTATTTTATAACCATATTACAAGCCAAATTCTATATCTAAACATAATTACCTATTGTTTTATAGTCCAAATTTTTTTATTCATATATCTATTAATAAAAAAAGGACCAAAAAAAAGAAAAGTAAGAAAGGTAGTAATAAGAGATCTCAATGTGAGTCCATTTTTCTTCATAGAAGCAATTAACCATTCCCAGGTGAGTTGAATATCAAGGTTCCAACTTATTCATTTGTTACCTATATATGTTTAGATGCCTTGCTAATATTTCTGGTTTTGATAATTTTACTTTTAATTCTTATGTCTAATAACAACCTCATTATACGTTAAAATAAAGTACTTTTGACTTATACATGTGTATACTATAAGTAATAGAGATTTGGTGGAAAAGCAATTATATGATAAATATGTACATAAACATTCCTTGCTAAAGTAGCCTTAATTTTCTAACAAACCTTTCATCAAACAAATAGTATAATTTCCTCAAGCAAGCATGGAAGGTGGAAAAAAAAGTCAACCCATACACATCCAACATAGGAACAAAATTCACCATCTTCCAAAAGCAAAATAAAAAACCATGTAAACTCCAAAACGTATTAGAAAAGCATAGCACAACACAAGGAGGATTCTTGAAAATAGAAAAGAAGAGCAGTACCAATACAAGACACGATGCTTCTTTTACGCTAATGACCACAACACAAAAGATGACCACAATAAAGGAGACGACACTTGTTTAATGGTGAACCAAGAGAAAATAAGACGACTAATATGAAAATGAAGAGAGCTTTGTTTTGGTGTTAATAACCTACAAACAATGTCATTTTTGGCTAATTCAGAAGATATATACCATTTAGCTATGATTCAGAAAACCATGGCCAAATAATGGCCCATTATCATTTGGCTTAACCTTTAGCGACAAAATTATATAGAATATATAAATTTTATATAACAATATCGAATTTATATATAATAAATAGAGAATTGTGATTAAATAGACTAACATATTACATATGTAAGATATGATAAAATTTATCTATTATTTACACATTCATAAATTATTATACTAGTTACATTTATTATCTATACATTCATATAATATTATATTACTTTCCATATATAATTATATTTATTGCGATATAATTACAAAATAACTACAATATCGTAAAAAATGGAAACGATCAATATTAAATATTAATATCATATTCTTAAAAATCAAATTTAATATTAATGACAATGATCATAAATATAAAAATAATTTAGTTAACAACAATGCAATTTCTTCCAATTTATAAGACTAAAACACAAAATTAACTTATATTACATTAGTGTATATTTTTTATTAATCCCTTTTAAATATATAATTTGAAAATTTTATGTAGTGTTACAAAATTCTATTTATTATATATAAATGATATATTACAAAAATTTGCTAAATAAAAAATTATCATAAATATGAAAAGCATTGCAATATATTCCTTTAGCGACAATTCCACTAGATCATCGCTAAAGGGTGTCTATATTGACGACAATTAACAACATTTTCTGAAATTGTCTCCAAATTTTGTAACATTAAAAAACAAAACGAAAACGATATTTTTTGCTGGCTTCTGTTTATCATTTAAATAGAGTTGAAAATGATGTCATTTGTTGTGAATGACAAACAACATTGTTGTTGGCTTCTGTTTTTTTGTTTAAAATGAAACAAAAATAATGTTGTTTGTTGAAATAACAATCGTCAACGTTTTTGTTAGATTTCAAATGGAAGCCCTCCTCCCCCTGCTCATTTCAACTTCTTCCTTAATTCTTCTATTGTTATCTTCTTCCATCACCATCTTTCATCTTCTTCAATTGTTCTTCGACCATCCTCTTCCATTGTCTGCTTCCATCGTCTCTGGTTAGTCGTCTATGCTTTGCTCTTATTTTTTTTTCTGCTTTCATTGTTGTTGTGAAATGTTTTATGTTTGTCTAGTGAGAACATATAGATTTTGTTTTTTTACTATCAATATACAAGTTTTAGGTTTTCAAGTTATAACCTGCAGTTTTATGTGCTTTATATGCATGACATGTTTGGGTGTAATTTTATGTTTATTAGACTGAGAATTTCTTTAACTGTATTTAAATTTACTGCCTTTGATAGCAAGCATTATGTAATTCTCTTTTCTTATTTGATTAAGAACTTTGAGCTAGTATGGATTGAATGTGTTTGCATTGGGTCTTGTTTACTAGAAGTTAGTAAGAAAGAATTGTATAGGTAGAGTGTTTCGTTGGCATTAAAAATTTAGGGGAGTTGTTTTTTAGTTTAATTTTTGCATTGATCAATTGTGTTAGTCTATTGGGTATGTTTTTACTTTTTTGAATGTGAGTTTATCATTCATAGTGTAAATTTTTTGTGGTTAGCAAATAAGCAGACATCGATCATAATTTTCTTTAATATCATTTTAGCATTTCTTCATTGATAAAGGAGTTAATCAAAGGGTTGACTTCATTAACTATCTCAGATGGAGCAAATTCCAATGTCCTTTTGCGTTACTATTGAATTACTTCCAATATATAAATCATCCTATTCTAATATACCTTTGTTGTCCCTTTGATGTGCTTCATTTTTCAAAAAGAGAAAAGGTAAGACAAAAATGGATATGATGGCATTTCACTTCTTCTAACAATTGCTTCCTAGTGTTTGATTCTAAGATGTTAAATTTTTTAGTAGGATGTTTTTAAAAGTAGAAGAGTTAGTTACAGGATAGGAGTTACACACTTGCCCTATGTGATCCAGGACTAGCGACAAATAATAAGAGACTTGGTGAAGTGTAATTTAGGCACAAATATAAATACTAATTGATAATTGGACTTATTATTTTTCAGCATCAATTTCTTATTAGTTAGGGTGATGTTAAAGAGCTTAGAATTTATAAGAAAAGTAAAAGAAGGCAAATTGCTCAATCACAAGATTTAATTTGGTTGAATGAAGAATAGGAGTTGAGTTGACAGTAACCCAAACAAGGGTTGAAATGTACTTTATGCTAATTCTTCCTCACTTGGTAAGGAGTAATACTAAGCTATATATATTGTCCTAGTTTGTTTAGGACCCAAGATTAATAAAGAATAAAGAATCATTGTTAGAGTAGGATTCAATTATATTTTGGATATTTTAGTTGAGAATTCCTTTACTGCTAGAATCAAGGTTCTAACAACTTTTCTATATGTGTGGGTGTACCCAGTCTTTCAAAGAGGAAAAAAGGCCTAATTTTTCTTTACAAACTTGAATTTTCAACTAAAAGATGTAGTGCTTTCTCTAATAGTGATTCTTAGGCTCCATAAGTGATTCCTAGTTTTCTACCCTTTATAATTAATTTACCTTACTAAAATTCAAGCAGTTCTACGCCAAATCTCCAGCAATCAAAAAACCTAAAATTTCATTTATATAAAATATGAAATTCCAGTAACTTAAATGAATATTCCAAATATGAAATTAATATTCAATTCAAATGGTCAAATTTTATAAGTTTTGTGAGTTTTAACTACTAGTTTGATATATTTTCTATTTATCATACATCTTAATTTATTTTCTATACCTTGATCATAATATCATACCCATACATGAATGCATAACCATGCATGAATGCATTTAATTTTCCTTTTATCTGGGATCTAAAGGTCCATGGATGATCAAGTGATGTTTTAATATATTTGAAAGATGCCATATGTTTATGAAATGATCTAGGAATAGTTCCACCATATAATTACTTATCCCTCACGAAAATCGTTTTTGCATTCTATCAACGTATGTTAGTGTATGTTCATATTGACATTGAACAAGTGTTTTATATTAAATTTGAAATCGTCATTTTGCCAAGCCTTGGTTTGTGTTGAAGAACATCAATAGTCATCCAACTTCGTCATTCATCATCTCGAATTGTCCATCCGTCCTAGTGAGTTGTCCAACTTTTGTTTAGTTTTTACATTCTACTTTAATAGTCTAAGTATTTATATTTGGGTTTTGTGTAAATGCAACGAATGTCTTAGTTTTGTATTGTTATTTGGAATATTGTTTGAATCATTGATGACTAGATGTATAAATTACATAAGTATTTACTGCATGTAAAATGAGTTTGATCTCTTATGAATAATTTGAGGCATAATAAACCACTAGGATGGTATATAAGCTGGAAACCTATGATGCAGCTCCAATGAGGCTTATCTGTGAAATATTCCATAAGCTTAGGAATCACAGTAAGAAGACCCTTTCTCAATTTATGTAGTCTAACAATGTCACGTACCTTAATTATATTATGATTTCAAACATAATATGTCAACTATAATTTATAATTTCGAACTATGAACAAAAGATATCCACCTATAATTATGGATAATCTGAGACATAATAAATCCCTAGGATGGTATATAGGCTAGAAACTATGATCCAACTCTAATGAGGCTTATCTGTGAAATATTTTACGAGCTTAGGAGTCACAACAAGAAGACCTTTTCTTAATTCATGTAGTCTAACAATGTCATGTACCTTATTTATGTATGATTTCAAACATAATATGTCAACTATAATTCATAATTTTAAACTAGTAACATAAGATATCTAGCCATAATTATGGACGATCCGAGGCATAATAAACTCCTAGGATGGTATATAGGCTGAAAACTCATGATGCATCTCCGATAATGGGTATCGATGAAATATTCCACAAGCCTAGGAGCCACAAGGATACCAACCTTTCTCGATTCATGTGGTCTAACAATGTCATATAACATATTGTTTGTTTGAATTCAAATTTAGTATGTCTAACTTGTATTGATTTATCATTATGTTATTTAGAACTTAAATTGCATTTAGTAATTTAATTATTTACTTTTAATTGTACAGCTAGATGGACAAAAGTTAGATGTCTTATCAGAAATGGTCTACTGAATACTTGGAAGGAGTCAAGAGATTCATGCAATTTGTAAAAGATCATATGGGTGTTGAATGATCTATTTGTTGTCCATACATAGATTGCTTAAAAGTGGACATTCAAAGTCAAGATGTAGTATGTAATCACTTACTAATCCAGGGCATAGATAAATATTATACTTCATGGTTTTATCATGGCGAACGTTCAAAAGCAAGTTGTAGTAGAAGTGTTGATGATAGTAACAATAATGATGTAGATGATTATGGTAGTAATGACAATGGTGATGAAGGGATTGGAGAGATGTTAGAGGATTATGGGAATTATATAGAAAATATGAATGAAATTGGTTTACCTAACATAATTGGTAGTATTACAAAAGATAATTTTAGGAAGTTACTGAAATTTGCTCAAGAAAAATTATATCCAGGGTGCTCAAATTTCTCACAACTATCTTTTGTTGTCAAGTTGGCATTTGAAGGTTTATAATAAATGGATTAACAAATCTTTTGACATCCTAATTGACTTGCTCAATAATGCATTATCTATTGGATATAAATTTGAATTAGGATTTATATCAATATATGCTTATAAGGAATATTGTGTTATATTTTCGAAGGACAATAAAGATCTTGAAGAATGTCCCATTTGTGGTACATCAAGATGGCGAGTGGATGATAGGAAAGGGAAAAAGATACCGCATAAAATCTTGAGATACTTCCTTATTAAATCACAGCTATAAAGGCTTTTTATGTCAACAAAAACAGTCATAGATATGAGGTGGCATAAAGAGAAACACATTGATGATAACATTATGCTTCATCCAGCAGACTTAATGGCATGGAAAGACTTTGATGGAAAGTTTCAATGGTTTTCAAAGGATTGTCGTAATGTTCAACTTGGTTTAGTCTCAGATGGATTTAATCCATTCAGTAATATGAGCACTTCTTACAATATGTGGCTGGTGATTCTAGTGTCATACAATTTACCTCCATGGAAGTGTATAAAGGAGCCTTTTATGTTATTGTCTTTAATTATTCCAAGACCTACTACTCCTGGTAAGGATATTGATGTATACATGTTTAAACTCTATAATTAAAGACTAGTCTTCGTTCATACTTTAACCTCTTCAATTTTATTTAATTCTTGTTTCTAGTCTCCTATTTTAATTGGTTTTCTTCAACTTTTCCAATTCTATGTTTATTTATTTATTTATTTATTTATTATTATATATATATATAAGTGAAAAGGCAACATCAGTCCTAACTTAGAAAGATATTTAGTAGTTGTGTGCAATTATTAGGTCTCTCACTAGCGCCTATGTTCTAACAGGTTTTACAACAACATATTTTAATTTTCTTATTTTCAATGTGTTAGGTCTCTTTATTTCTACAAATTGTTTAGTGTTGAAATTTTATTAATAAACATATGACTTGATATTTTTGTTTTTGAAACAAATTATTTTAAGGAAGAAACTATTGTGATTAAGATTATTTTTAGCATTGAAATTAAAATACTAGAGAGTTATTCTTATTGCATTTCATCAAATTATTGTAATATTTGGTTTAATTGAAAAGTTTGATCTTAAATTGTCTTTTTATCTTTTATTAATTTTAAAATGAGGGTAATCGAGTTATCTACTTTCATAGGAAGCAAGATTCTTAATTGATAAATTGTTTTATTCTAAATATTTTTTAGCCAAAACTCTGGCACATCTCCCTTATTAAATTTCAATATTCTTATTAGTTGAATTTATTTTTAAACCTTACAAAGTCATAACTAGATTAGGAGATATAATTCTTAAGGATATGAATAAGACATATTATTGAATTACATAGCATTAGATATATATCTTGATGTTAAGTGGTAACGAAAAGTTCAAGGAATCTAAAAGTTGTTAGTTTTAAGGATTAATCTCAACATATTTTCAAAGAAGTGATATGATACCCTTATGAAAAATATTTTGCCTAATTTAATATTATTAAAAAAATAAATAGTTGGAAGGAATAAAAAAGATAATTTCACCGGAAGACCGTCTCGTCCAATAATCTTTTGATTTAGGATTATAAAATTTATGCATGATAGTTGCTAGTAATCATTATTTTAACTATTCTAGATTTTATAGATACTATGGAAATTATTACTCAATTCTTACATTTAGATTATTGACCTTTGTGTTTACTAAATTGATTGTATAAGAAAAGAAGAAAACTTTGAAAGTTGTTAAAAGTTAAACGTTGTTTTTTCATATAGGTCTTTTTTAGTTGTATTTCTCTCTTTTGGCAGAAAGGGGGTGAAAAGTTTCTGTTAATTACTTAAAAAATCATAAACTTTACGCAATTTTGTAACTATAGCTCGAACTTTAAACGTGACAATTAAATACCTGAATTTTTAATTTTTCTCAAATATAGCCCGACGTTAATGTCTCCTTTAATGGAGCTAACGTGGCTATCATAAACTATGACGCCATAAGAGGCTGTGTGATTTATATTTTGTGCAATATGTATTTAAGCAAAGAAAGTTAGGATGTAATCCAGTATGTAAAGAATAATAATTCAAATATTCAATTTGAATGGCACTCCTATATTTAAAGGAAATCTTTGACTTCATCAATTTGGTCTTTAAAGTATGATTTGCATAATTATGCTTGTGATAGCCAAATACACTAATAAAGGACTTGAAAAGTAAATTTATATTCAATTATATAATTGATATAGAACTATAAAGGTATTCACATGCTATTAGATAGTTTCTAAAAATACTTGGCAAAAACCTTTGTAAGATCTAACATATATGTAATTATGTATTGATGTGAAATGTCCTACTTTCTGGTTGTATAAATATTTGTTTTATTAATAAGTGGTTAGTTGAAGGAGCCATTTAAACTAAAAACCTTCTATTCTAAAAGGATTTTTGACTATTCTATAATTAGATATTTGGATATTTGGTTGTATTCTAAAAGGATATTTGGTTGTATATATATATTCTCATAATTTTCATATTAAAATTATAATGGAGAATAAGGAATCGCCAGAAGAAAAATTCCGTGAACTTAATATCATTTACTTATGCTAAGGTTAATTTAATATGAAATTATATTTTTCTTCTTTTAAAAATCTAATGAAAATATTTAATATAACTATATATTTTATAGTAGAATGTTTATGGGAGAGCAACTTATAGAATGAAAAACATCTTACTAGTGTTAAGGGTAATATTGTTTTTTATAGAAGAGTATCATTTTGATGCATATGAGAAGATTGAAAATCATTTACAACAAGAAGTAGAGAGAGAGAGAGAGAGAGAGAGAATCATAATACATCTTTTTGAGATGATGAAGCGCAAGAGGTATTAGATAAAGAAAAAAAGAAAAGTTATTATTAACATAAATTTTTATTTTCTTCTAAGAATTACTTATAGTTCTTAACCGAGTTTTAAATAGATTTTTATAGATTATGATGATGATTTGTGACATAAAAGGGCTTGGAATATATGATTCTATCATTTATTTTTTCCTTTAAATGCTTTAAATTCATCTTATTTTCAAGAAGTAGTAGATGTTACAACAATGATAGATCCAAGATTGAAGGCACCTTCTTGTTATAAGATTCATATGCCTATACTTTGAGATTTAAAACACAAATTCAGTTGGTTATGGATACATACAAATCCAATTGAGGAACTACAAAATGTACTATTATGACAGATAGATAAACTGATTAAAGATAAGGAACCATGAATAATTTCTTGGCGTGGAACAACTTTTGTTAAGTTTATTGGTGTTTCTGATATGGTAAAAAGTGCTCATATTTTATTTAAATTGTTTTAGAAAATTGTCGAGTGATTCAAAAAATATTATCTACTTTATTAAAAATAATATGCTTAATTTTATATCAGGTGATTACTTGATACAATCAAAATATGCGCATAGTTATTAGAATTGATTTACTGCTCATTATATAAATCTCTTTTTGAAAGATATGAATTATATGGATCATATTTCTAATCTTATTTTACGTCATCTAATATCACAATTTTGTATATATAATGATCTTATATTTTTATTTTAGTTAAGAAAATAAGAAAATTGGATTGAGATTACACATTATACTATTACTAGGTTTGCAACTACATCTATAACTTTGAAAAGTGTCTATAATCATAAATCAGTAAACACTTTCAAATCACAAGTTATCAAAAGATATAAAAGGAAAAGAGGATTATGTCATTATTCTAGATAATAATTTTAGAAGGCTTGATTAATGTGAAGCTTGTGACTTCACTTATAAGATTGTTGAGGATTGTTAACTCAAACGAGAAGTTATCTTTAAGGTATACACACACACACATTCATATATATGTATATATATACATATAAACAAAATATCTATTTAAGGCTTATATAATTTTTCCTTCTTTGTAAAAAGATTCATAACTATTTTGCGTTGTACATAACATTATGTATATATGTATGTATATATTAAAAAAGCCTTAAATAGATATTTTGTACTGTCAATAGGATAAGTATCATACTTAAAGAATTCATTAACAATTTACTTGTTAATCCTTATTGATTATATAGTGAAGATGCATGTATAAATATTAATATCATAAGTGGTCTTTTTGATGTCTTCGAATGGGTAGGTATTTTTTTTAATAAAGAGCAATCAATGTAATAAATAAAATTAGATTATCTTTTGAAGGTTTAAGGAGTTTTACTATATTATTTATAAAGAGATAATTTATGATTAAAAAATATAGCCCAATAAATTTTCTTACTTTAATT
>JANIPM010000005.1:13492839-13518160 GCA_027478405.1 Erythroxylum cassinoides
GGAGAAAATTTACTAGTAAATTACTTTGTCAAATGATTTTTTCTTTAAACATTTTATTTTTAAGTAATTATACCTTTTATTATTGATTTTATACTTTTTCTATTATGTATTCAAAGCATATATTAAGAAAAGAAAATATGACCAACTTGATATTGATTATATTAACTATATTTATTTTTTGAATAAAAAAGAAGAATCGCCTTGATTATAATGAACATAAAAGACAAATTTATAAAGAAAATATATTGTCACGGAGCCTATATTATGTTACAATAGAAAATAAATTTATACATTACTAATTTATTTTTTGTTTAAATGCATTAAAAGATGTTGAATTAGATACTTTGAATTAAATATGATTTATAAGTCTTTATTTGAATTTTTTTTACAACTGTGAGAAACAATCTCTTGATGACGATGATGTTCAATTTTGTTTTAATTAGAATAATTAAATTCATTATTGGTTAATTATACGTGAATACACATTGGTATATTTTTTATATCTTAATAAATGATTTCATTTTCATATTATAATTTTTAATATTATAATTTTTTATTTATATCAATTTGATAATGATATAATATCTGTCATATTTTAAAATTTAAAATCTCTTTTCTTATTAATTTAATGTCTGAAATAGTTTTCAAAACAATGTTAAAATATGAATTTATTTGATTTATATAAAATATTTTATTAGTTCATAAGTAGGATTAAATTTCATAAAATAAAAACAGTTAGTTTTAAGATCAAAGTGCATCTTTATGTAAAATCAGAACATCTTTTTAAACTTTTTGCTTGAATATTATTAATGATAAAGATATACATATCTTATTATTAGATCATTCTTCAGTTCCAATTGCCAAGACAATACGAACGGCTTGTTCTTGAAACTTGTGTTCATAATTAATGAAGGTTTATTAAAAATATTAAGAACAAATTTACATTTTTGTTAAAATTAAGAACGTGTGAAACCAATATGACAACTATTGTTGAGAAGCTGACGTGGAAACTGGCAAGAAAGAGATTTGGTTAAGGATTTACGCGGTCTTACGTGGGATGTTCGGTCCACGCAGTCTCTTCGATCTCTTTCTTTCTCCTCGCCATCTCCCGGTCTCAATCGATCCACACACCTGCTCTCGGGCCTCCGGATAAGCTCAGTTTCGAATAATAGAAAATAATTTTCAATTCCGAATAATTTGACTTAAGATTTTCACGATCTCCGGGAGCGAAGGATGGAGGCAGGCGGCGGAGGTGGAGGAGGAGGGCCGGCACCGTTCTTGTTGAAGACGTATGACATGGTGGATGACTCGTCGACGGACGAGATCGTATCATGGAGCTCGGCAAAGAACAGCTTCGTGGTGTGGAATCCTCCGGATTTCGCTCAGCTACTCCTTCCTACCTATTTCAAGCACAACAATTTCTCCAGTTTCATCAGGCAGCTTAATACCTACGTAAGTTGTTTCTTTTATTTTCTTGATCTTTTCTGTTTCATTTTAAGGTTTTATTTCTTAGAATTAATTGATGGATGGGGAAAGAGTGGATAAGATATGTAAAATTGGACAAATGAATTAAATGATTTTTGGGATCTGTAGGGTGTTGATACGATTGTTAATTTGTTAATTATTTATGGTTCTACGTTTGAGAGGTGGAGGTGGGTATTTTGATTGGGGAGTGTTGATTTATTTCCATGATTAAAACTTGAAATTTGTTGAACTTGTATTGAGTTAAAATAATTTTGCGCAATCTTTAAAGAAATCTATACAGCGTTCATGTGCTCCACATTAATCAATGCCTGGCAACCCAAGGATGAGTTACACATTTCATCCTGCCAGATGCACTTTGATGTAATCCAATCATGTAAGAAGATATATAAGGAGGTAGAAAATGAGTTTTACTCAAAATCCAGAGAGCTTTGCCTTCATTCTTTGCCGCACTTGTGAGCAAAAGCAGATGTTAAGAGTGAGAAAAGGAAAAATGGTGGCGAGAAGGATCATAGAGTGGTTCATGCTCATACGGCCACGGATATGAGATCGATTGCTCAAACAAGGCTGGTTACATATTCATTTACGGTTTCATACATTATGGATATATCATTTGGGGATGAATCAACTTTTATGTTATGACCCTGATTGAATCTTTGATTATCTATGTTCTGTTGATGACAGAAAATAATCTATAGGACTTTTGTGTTATTTTTCTTTTGATAGAGATGTATCTTTTAGCTGGCCTTAAGTTTCTCATGAATCATATTAGCAAATTATTGATCAAATTAGGCGTTGTCAATGTGACAGAAAGTACTGAATTTGGAAGATGAGAAATATTTGAGGTGATACTTGTTTCTTTAAATGTTGATATGCCTTTATCACGCTGAAACGCATGAAAATTTTGTATTCTGGTAAAAGAGATCTATTGGCCTAAAAAGGGACAAGATGAGACAGAGCATGAAGCAGTGAATTAGCTCAGATGACTACATTTGGGAGCACTTTCCAATGTGAAAATTCACCACATGCTTTAGCATAAGTCTTTTATTTTAAGCACTATTTTTGCCTGAGTAAAATACTCAAGTATATCTGTAATCTTGTGGCAGGGGTTCAGGAAAATTGACCCTGAGAAATGGGAATTTGCAAATGAAGACTTTGTGAAAGATCAAAAGCATCTTTTGAAGAATATTCACCGAAGGAAGCCAATTCATAGCCACAGTAACCCCCAAGGTTCTTCACTGGATCCAGAAAGAGCAGCATTTGAAGAAAAAATAGAGAAGCTTGCACAAGACAAAGCTGATCTTGAGAAACGGATTTGGAGGTTTGAACAGCAACGGTCAGCTGCAAAGACCCAATTAGAAGAATTAACACAGAAGTTGAGCGGCATGGAACACAGGCAGGAAACTTTGTTGTCCTTCTTTGAGAAGGCGGTTCACGATCCTGCCTTCCTTGAACATCTTGCTCGGAAGGTTGAGCCGTTGGATTTTACAGCATATAATAAGAAAAGAAGATTGCCTCAAGTTGACCAATCAAAACCAACTGTAGAAAGCAGTTTCATGGAAAATCATAGCGGTTCAAGACCTGAGCTCGGAAATGTCATTAATCAAGATTTCTCAAACAAGCTGCGACTAGAGTTAACTCAAGCTGTTTCAGATGTCAACTTGCTCTCTCTCAGCACACAGAGTTCCAATGAAGATGGGGAGAGTTCATCGAGGAAAATGTCTGAAGAAGACCCAAAAGATGCACAGCCAAGAACATCAGGTCTCCTATTTGCAACCGAGATGTTAGAACTTTCAGACACTGGAGCATCTTATGCATTCAAAGGGAATTCAGCTTTCAGTAGAAAAGTTGCCGCAAATGAAAGCCCAGGAATGCACTCAGTGCAACAGAATTCGACTTCTAATGAAGACATCGATGGTCATATTTCCTGTCATTTAAATCTGACTTTGGCATCTTCTTCTTTGCAACTCAACAGAAGTTCTTATTCAGCCAAGACGCCACAACTAGGTCAGGTAATAGGCAAATCTGTAGAATCAAGTTTTGATGGCAATGATAAAGAAGCTGATATCGTAAACAATGCAAGAGAAAGAGATCAAGGCGTTGAGAATGCCAATTTATCATCCTGGCAGGAGGCCGCGGTTAACAATCAAGGGCCTGCAGCTGCTCCGGTCAGGGTAAACGATTTATTCTGGGAGCAGTTCCTAACTGAAAGACCTGGTGCTTCTGATAATGAAGAGGCAATTTCCAATTACAGGGCACACACATATGATGAACAAGAAGATAGAAGGTCAAGAGATGTGAAAAACATGGAGGGGCTTTCTCTGTGAGAACAATTGTTGGAATGCCCATGACTTTGTTCCTCTTAACACTCCTAGTCCGTAGAAAAGGTTATGTTTGATGATGCACTCATTTTACTATGAGTTTAAGCCAAATGTTTGTTCACAGTGGATAGTTTTATGTTTTCTTTTGTTGTTTGGATGCCATTGATTAAAATGACTACCATTAAATTCCATCAGCTACTTATGTACGAGTAGATCGAGAATTTCCATTTTTGATTGTGCGCCGCGTCCTGTAGTATTCTATTCCTCAAAACTCTATATCGGTATTGAACTTGTTTCCCGGCAATAGCCTATTATTCTTGATTGTAAAGCTAATCACTAATAAATTATGGTAACAAACAACTGTCTATAATTTTCAATGCAATACAGTTTGGGCATGAATTTGCCTTCATGATGAGTACAAAATTTCTTGTTTTTCTTTCAAAGCTCCGGTCTTTATAGTGGAATTCCATGTTCGCTCGTGGGTTGGCAAAGTTTAATCATTTCGGACCTGTCACAGAACAAGTGGGTGTGATTCCCCAAACACTAGTTCCCTCTCTCAAGAAGAACTAACCACTGGGGACTTTGGCAGATGGTATATGAAGCTCGCAGGGTCACTTACCTCATTCGGCATTAATATATATATATAAGGAAAACGATAGAACCTGGAGAGTTTTCATATGGTGATGATAGTGATTTTTTGACATACAGAAGTTCCACATCTCTTTTATTTTATCAAATAAGACCAAAACAAAACCTGATGTCTTTCTTCACGTCTTCCTGTTTCTTACGTTTAAACCTTGGCGAAACTTGGCTACTCTCCAAGCTATACATCACCTCACATGGCAATCCAGACATGGTGACTGCTCATCTTATTTATTGTAACTGCGTTTTACGCTGAATCTAAGTACATCGCTTATAACATGGCTTCCAGGGAAGATCAACGTTTACTTGCTACCTCACACGCACAACCATGTTGGTTGGGTGAAGACTGTTGAACAGTACTACGTTCCAATTAACATGACTCATAAAAAACGATAAATGTATAAAGCCCGGCCCTCGTCTCATGCAAACTGCAACAACTAAGTATGATGCAAATTGTGGCTCTAAATATGCCAAGAAAAAAATTAAAAAAAATAAGAAGAAGAAAGAACAGTACGTGAATAGAAGCGCCGCACTTAGTTGAAGCTACCAATAATATAGCTATATGAGGTGAAGGTGATGCTGTAAATTCTTTTCACGTGCTTGGAGTAGTTCGGCGACAAAATAATGTCAGCTGGCATTACTAATCACGAATGATTTGCAATGATGGCATAACCATATGTGTAGTGGGGAAGGTTCTTTTTCTTCTCGGTAGGAATAGGAATAGGGATAGGAATAGGAATAGGACTTCCATTAATTCCCATGTTATGTTCCAATGATGATGACGAGACTTCTGCCTACCCTTAAAAAGATAAAATAAAACACACTTTACTCTATTCAATATACCTTATTAACGTAGAGTTCTGCGGTAGAGTGCTCTTTTCATACCTTAGTGTATATAATTCATAATAATCATCGGGGGGCTCTCAGAGAAGATGCAGTCCTGGACTAGCTAAAAAGGCTTGAGTAGTCAGTCTATCAGCATACAGGTTCCCTTCTTGATAGATATGCTGAATTTGCACTTCTTATGTTCGACGAATTAACCCTCAAATACCTGCTACCAAAGGATTATTGTTAGACATAACTATATTTGAAAAAGAAAGAATGTTGATAATCTCTAGAGAATCCACTTCGACAACCACGAGTCGATAGCCAAATGCCCATGCTAACGTTATACCCGAGTGAACTTCCCAGAATTCTGCAGCCAAAAGCAAGCCCTCTCTAATATTCTGGAGGAATCTACCACATCATCGACCTTGACAGTCTCGAATCAAACCTCTAACTGTAGCAAGGCTGGACCTGTGTTTCACCGCCTCATCAGCATTTAGTTTAACCCAATCATCCATTGGTTTGGTCCAACCCACTAAATTATCCAACCCATATGACCCAATCAACGTAATTCATCACTATTTTATTGCCGTCTGTCGGTCAAACAAAGTCTAACTTAAAAATGCTTCTGTTTAGCCATTGTCATAAAAACCAGCACGTGACTCCAAAAATTGTAGTCCACGCTGCCTACTGCCACTGAGATTGGTGCCTAAGGTTGTAAAAAACCCATGTCCCATCGTCTTGTTGAAAAAAAACTCATATCCACTATTTCAGGAGGAAATTTGCACTAGAAGGATTTCACCCTATGACAATCTCGTATTGCATGTAAGGTTGATTCTTCCTGTCCATAGTATTGACAATTGTTATCCATTGATATATGTCGCGCCACTCGTTATTGATTAGTCAGTAATTTCCTCTTAGCTGGAAGTCAAAGGAAAGATCTGATCTGTTATGGTCCTGTCCATTTCCAATTAAACTCCCATAGCCTGCTCGAATCGTCCGTGATGCTATTCACGATTAAATCATAAGTTGAAGTCACTGTGAACCCCCGATGATTTATTTGTTCCCACACTAACTTGTCTTCCTCCCTGTTATTTAGGTGAGGACGGATTGACACAACAATCATACAAACTGTAGAAGGAAGATACTGTTGGAATAAATTCCAATGCCAATGACCAAACTCATTTGTAAAATCAGATATTGTAGCGTTGAGAACACTGTTAGGAATGTAAGTGGTCACCACTAAAAATAAAGGGCCCCAAACATTCACCCAATTATCCAACCAGAAGCGAATGCGTCGTCCATTTCCCAGAGTCCATTTAACTACTTGGCACACAAACTGCCATGTCTTAGATATCCCTCGCCAAATCATCGATAATCCATTCCTATCAAGCGTCTGGGGGAGATGATATGCATCGAAACGATATTTTGCCCTCAGTGTCTAGACCTATAAGGCTGTAGGTTTTGTAATCAACTCCCATCCCATCTTTGTAAGTAACGCATCATTAGAAGATCGAATGCGTTTAATGCCTAAGCACCCGGTTTTTTTGGTTGGCACACTGTCGTCCAGTTAACCAGATGCATTTTCTGTTGCCCGGCCTTTGAACCCCATATAAAATCCTCATAATTTTTCCAAATCATCACATAATTGCCGTAGGAGTCGTACTGTTTGCATTGTGAAAATTGGAAGTGATGAGATCACTGATTGGGTTAAAGTAACCCACCTTGCTAGTGATAACATCCTAGTCCGCCATCCTGCCAGCTTCTTTTGTGCTCTATCGAGAATGTATTGATAAGTATTTCTCGTTGTGAGCTCATGAGAAATGCCTAAATATTTTCCAAGATTGTTCGTACTAGTAACTTGAAGGGCTTGACTAATGCGACGCGTGTTATCTCGAGAAACGTTCTTAGAAAAAAGATCCGAGTTTTAGCAGAACTAACTCGTTATCCTGATGCTTTACAAAAAGTTTCCAAGGTCCTTGCTATCACTTGCGTCTGTGACTCCGTAGCTTCTGCGAATAGCACAAGGTCATCTGCAAAGAATAAACGAGATAAGAGAGGCCTTGTGGGACTGAGCTTTATCGGTTTCCAACGCCCCTGATCCACCTCCTACGAAATAAAGTGACCTAATCTTTCCATGCATAACACAAAAAGATAAGGTGAAAGCAAATCACCTTGCTTAAGTCCTCTTGAGGGGGTAAAAGGGTCAAAACAGGTACCTTGCCAGGCAATTTGCATCGATACCATCATCATGCATTGCATAATCACCCGGACTAGATTATTCGGGATCCCAATATTCGTTAATGGGTTTTGGATAAAATCCTAACGAAGCCAATCATATCCTTTTTTCAAATCCACCTTGATAGCAAGATACCCTGTCTTCCCTTGCTTCTTTCGTATCAAGTGTATAACATCCTGAGTAATGATAATATTGTCAGTTATATGTCATCCAGGGATAAAACTACAACGGTTCTCTTCCACAAGGTAATCAATGTAAGTGTTAAGATATTTATTATATCTTCAATTATTTAATTTTGACATTTTTTATTATTAGGTCTTCAAGATAATGTTTAAAAATCCAAATCAAGATATAGTGTAAATAAGTAACACTTTTTATTTGAATTGGATTCTAATATAGGATTTGAAGTGAAATAGAAGTCTATCTTGATTAGGTGTGTATTAAAGAAGGAGGTGGTTGGTTTTATTGTTTTTAGGGATACAAGAAAAGGTGAATTTTTTTATGTTGTAAAGAAAAACTTCTCTGGCAAAGTTACAAGACCCTATATAGCACCGAAGATTTTTTTTAGAGATATGTGGAGCAACGAAATCTAAAATGCTTGTAGAGCTTTTACATGCATGCCTCCCACATACTAATGATCGCCACATGGAGCTCTTAAGATTTTGGGCAGCAGCGCAATCCTCTGCAGTGAATCTCTTGGTGTGGGTGCGGTATTTAGCAAATGTCTCTAGCCTTAAAGTTAATCTACATCTCCTATTAACAGCTGCGGTGATCTATCTCCAACGCACATTACCGTTTTGTTATATTTGCTTCTGATGGACTTTGGGAGCATGCAAGTAATCAAGAAGCAGGTACAAAACCACGCATGAAGTAGTGGGTTTCGGCTGGAAGTTTTGGTGTGTGGGTTTTATATAAGGTGCAGTAGGCTTTGAAAACATTGTTGCGGTGAGTGTTAAATATAAAGGGGATAAAATGCTACTGTAGTGTTATATTGTTGATGATTGCGTCACCTAACTCCTGCACCTGAATCGTGGTTGACTTGGTGAAGCTCTTGCTTGGTGTTGCTATGTGATTATTCAGCTTCTCTTGATTTCGTGAATGTGGAGGAAATTATTTCTTGTCTTTTTTTCTAGTATTTTCTTGAGTGTTGAGATGTTCATTTAATGACTTGAGTGATTTAGTTATTGTTCTAATTTCAAAAAAGTGTTGAGAAAAATCCTCTGTTGAGGTTAATACGAGGCGGTCGTACTATTGGGTGTGAAATTCTTTTCACGGGAAGTGAGGCTGAGAGATAGTGTCAAGGGTTGAGTGGTGTCGACTCAATAAAGCCTTGGGTAAATCCATTATACTTCAGTAAAAGTTATTAAGCTGGGTGAGGGCCCCGTAGATGTAGACAAGGTGTGTCGAACTACATTACCAAATTTTTGGTATTTTTATTATTTCAGTTTTGCTTGTTTTTATTTTGTTGGTGCCAAAGAAGTTTGCGAAACTATTAACCCTTTTGGTTTTTCAATTAGTATCAGAGCAAGGTCACCGAATCAGAACTTGGTAGCAAGTTGGTGCAGATCCTAGTTTCACAAATATGGCCATAAGAGAAGGGGCATCAGTCACCAGACCACCATTGTTGGACGACTTTAACTATCCTACATGAAAATCACGAATGAGAGTCTTCATCCAAGCGTAGGATACAAAAGCTTGGCATTCGGTAGTACATAAGTGGACGCATCCAACGATTACTGACAATAAAGGAGAGATAACTCAAAAAGATCCATCTGAATGGACAAGAGCCGAAGAAGAAAGTGCACTTGAAGATTCACAAGCAATGCATGCGATATTCAGTGCTGTTGATGAGGGACGTTTCTCAATGATATCAGCCTATGAAATAGCTAAAGAAGTGTGAGATGCTTTGTAAACTATTCATGAAAGGTCAAAATCTGTGATAGTGTCGAAACTACAGATGTTGACTGTATGGTTTGAAGAGTTGAAGATGGATGAGAATGAGACTATTGGAGAATTTCATGAAAAACTACGAGATATAGCGAATTAGGCACATCAACTGGGGAATAAATACTCCGAAGTGAAATTAACCATGAAAACATTGAGATCACTGCTTCCAAGATTTATTCCGAAAATTGCAGCAATAGAGGAAACTCACGACATTGATAATATGACATTGGAAAAAGTTATAGGAATCCTTATAAACTTCTAAATGAATCTTTTGAGAGGTAAGCAAGAAAGAAGCAAAGGATTGACACTACAAGTGAAAACTAGCAAAACTGCGAATGATGTAGAAGATGAATCCGACGAGAATGAGGATGTGGAGCTATTAACAAGAGAGTTCAGTAAGTGGTTGAAGAGAGTGAAAAATGACAGATCCGAGTTTAGGCAAAAAGGCAAGAGCTCATCAAACAAGAACTTCAAACAAGCCAAAACTCAAAAGGGAGAAAGTAAAATAAAGAGAATTCAATGCCACGAGTGTCAAGGCTTCGAACATGTTCAAGCGGAGTGTGTTAATACCATGAAGAAGAGAAAAGGAAAATCCTATACAAGCACTTTGAGTGATAACAAATCCTGAAGTAAAGAAGAAATAGCAAATGGTGCTGCATTGGTTGCCTTACATAGCAAAAGTCCAGTTACTTGCTTAATAGTAACTGAGAAAGAAGTAACTGAAGACCGAAAAGAAGGAAAATCGGAAAATTTCAAAAATAACTCATCTCAATACCTATCATCATATTATGACAGTGATAAAAGTGGGTCAAGTGATAAAAAGGAGACCATTCACGAGGCTTATGAATTAATGTATGACAAATGGGTGAAAATATGTAGAAAGAATGAAAGATTGAAGAAAGAGAATCTCTCCATGAAGAACACCATACAAGATTTAGAAAAGAAATTGATGTTGATATCAGATGAGCTTAGTGAAGCTATAATGAAATTAGTAAATACTGAACAAGGATTGAGAATGTTGAATAGAGGCATAGAAAAACTAGAAAAGTTAATGAAAATTGGTAAGGTTAAAGGGGATCTTCAAGGCATTGACTATAAAGATGAATGCTCTAAAGTGAATGAGGAGAAAATAATATGTCTAAATATGTCCGAGAAGAAGAAACATCGAGAAAGAATTGAAGATTTGTACTGACGTGTCATTTTTTAGGAGTTATCAAGCACATAAGGCCGAGATGTTACAAGATGTTACAAATGATGTTTCAAATAGGTCAAAACTGAAAATTTAGACACTCTTCGTTAAATTTCCAACAGCATCCCATGGTATTAAAGCAAGCTTGGATTAGAAAGGATCAAGTATAAGCACAAAAATGCAGTGAAGGAAAAATAAGAAAATGTATAGATTCACAGTTAGTTATTGTTTATGAAGTAACTGGTCAAACAGAGGACAAGTCAGTTACTTCTGAAGAAGAAACCGATGACCGAGATAATTGACGAGGAATAAGGCCAGGTTTGAGACTCTTCGAGGGGCACAGGGACAGTATACTTTACATTTTTAAGTATTTTTTGTGTTATTAAAACAAAACAAAACAAAAAAAGGAAAGATTTTTTTTGTTCTTTAGTTTTATGTTGTTATTGTCGTCTCATCTTTTTAATAGTTTACATTGTGACTTCTATTTGACTCCATCAAAGACTCCTCAACTCTCTCATCAATATGGATCTCTCTCAGGTATCTCACTCTCTTTCGGGCATATCTCTTAGTGTTTTGAATGGTGGTAATTTGTCATCTTGGTGTGCTTATCATTATTTCACTGCATCTATTGTTAATTATTTTCATACTGTTTTTTCTCAAGGGGGAGACATTAGATTGTTTATGGTGAATGTTCCATTCAAGGGGAGATTTTAAGGTATATGCGTGACTATTTGTCTTACTTTTTGGCATCTTTTTATCCCACGGGAGAGAAATTTGGATGATTGGATAAACTTAAAGTTCTTTGGAACCTGATGTTGGATTGAGGGGGAGTATTGGGACTTCAATACTTATATATATTCGATTATGTAATTCAAGGGAAGTTATTTTTTTGTGACAAAAATGCCAAAAAAGGGGTGATTGTTAAGATATTTATTATATCTTTAATTATTTAATTTTGGCATTTTTGATTATTGGGTCTTCAAGATAATATTTAAAAATCCAAATCAAGATATGGTGTAAATAAGTAACACTTCTTATTTGAATTGGATTCTAAGATAGGACTTAAAGTGAAATAGAAGTCTATCTTGATTAGGTGTGTATCAAAGAACGAGGTGCTTGGTTTTATTATTTTTAGAGATACAAGAAAAGGTTAATTTTTTTATGTTGTAGAGAAAATCTTCTCTGGCAAAGTAACAAGACCCCATATAGCACCGAAGATAATTTTTTAGAAATATGTGGAGCAAAAAAAACTGAAATGCTTGTATAGCTTTTACATGCATGCCTCCCACATACTAATGATCGTCACATGGAGCTCTTAAGATTTTGGACAGCAGTGCAATCCTCTGCAATGAATCTCTTTGGTGTGGTTGCGGTATTTAGCAAATTTCTCTAGCCTTAAAGTTGACCTACATCTCCTATTAACAGCTGCGGTGACTATCTCCAACACACATTACCGTTTTGTTATATTTTCTTCTGATGGACTTTGGGAGCATGCAAGTAATCAAGAAGCAGGTACAAAACCACACATGAAGTAGTGGGTTTCGGCTAGAAGTTTTGGTGTGTGGGTTTTATATAAGGTGCAGTAGGCTTTGAAAACGTTGCTACGGTGAGTGTTAAATATAAAGGTGATAAAACACTGTTGCAATGTTATATTGTTGA
The DNA here is from genome assembly GCA_027478405.1 of Erythroxylum cassinoides. Taxonomy (NCBI): domain Eukaryota; kingdom Viridiplantae; phylum Streptophyta; class Magnoliopsida; order Malpighiales; family Erythroxylaceae; genus Erythroxylum; species Erythroxylum cassinoides. The sequence goes on from JANIPM010000005.1 coordinate 13,505,144, forward strand.
TGATTGTGTCACCTACGTCTTGCACCTGAATCGTGGTTGACTTAGTGAAGCTCTTGCTTGGTGTTGCTATGTGATTATTCAGCTTCTCTTGATTTCGTGAATGTGAAGGAAATTATTTCTTGTCTTTTTTTTCTAGTATTTTCTTGAGTGTTGAGTTGTTCATTTAATCACTTGAGTGATTTAGTTATTGTTCTAATTTCAAAAGAGTGTTGAGAAAAATCCTCTGTTAAGGTTAATACAAGGCGATCGTACTATTGGATATGAAATTCTTTTCACGGGAAGTGAGGTTGAGAGATAATGTCAAAGGCTGAGTGGTGTCAGCTCACTAAAGCTTTAGGTAAATCTACTGTACTTCGGTGAAAGTTATTAAGCTGGGTGAGGGCCCCGCAGATGTAGGCAAGGTATGCCGAAATGCATTACCAAATTTCTAATGTATTTATTATTTCGGTTTTGTTTGTTTTTATTTTGTTGGTGTTAAAGAAGTTTACGAAAAGTTTAAAAAACTATTAACCCCTTTGGTTTTTTAGTGACCTTTCAAACGATTTACAATAACTTTGGAAATAACCTTGTACAGCACTGTACATAGGCTAATAGGTCAAAACTGAGAAAGGTTGTTCGGAGAGGGGACTTTAGGAATCAATACTAGAATAGTTTGATTCAAATCCGATTCCCAGCGTTCCAGATGAAACAATGCCTGAATAAAATCCACCACTTTGTGTCCTACCTTACCCCATTGATTTTGAAAAAATAACGCATTGAACCCATCTGTCCTATGGGCTTTGTTACGGTTCATGGTAAAAATCGCACTCTTAACTTCAGTTTCATAGACTAGAAGTGTTAGCTCAAGAACCTTTTCTGTTGGGAGCGGAGGAAACGCACTTGAAATCGAGAACTACTAGCGATTCTCATCTTCATTTGTATACAATTGGACAAAAAGGTCCTTGCAAAGAGTCTCAGTTGTTCTGGATCAAATATCACAGACCCGGTGCCATCAATTAGTCGATCGATTTTCGTTTTCTTCCTTTTGGACAGAGTGATGATATGATAATACTTGGTATTCCGATCACCCTTCGATAACCATTCACATTTGGCACTCTGGTGTCAGAAAATTTCCTCCTCACACAACACCTGTAATAGTTCTTCGCTCAACTTCTCCTCCAAATCTAATAGCGAATCCAAATTGTCGTCCTTTAGGGCTCTCTGTATACCCTCCAACCTGGCAAGAAGTCTTTTTTTCGGATGGAAGATATTACTAAAAACGGATTTATTCTATTGCATCAGGTGATTAGAGAACTTAGCTAATGATTTACTTAGCATCTCCTCCGTTGGTAAACAATGCTTCGCTACCACTTGGTCAAAACCCGCATGTGTTAGCCAAACGTTTTGAAAACGAAATGCCAGAGCTCCTGTGATCCTCGAGTAGGGGTTTGTTATTTGGATCAACATAGGTCTATGGTTTGAACCAAGAAATGGTAAGTGATGATTTACTGTATGTGGAAATTCCTTGAGCCAAAACGACGAACCAAATACTCTTTCCAATCGAGCTTGTACTGTTCCTCTCTGCCAAGTGAACTTTGATCCCATAAAACCCTAATCATGAAGACCACACCCATGCATCTATTCCTTAAACAGTGTATTCACTATCCTTGTTGTCTTTGCTCCACCCCTTTTGTCTGAAGTCTCCAGTTTAGCATGAAAATCTCCGCCAACAAGCCAGAGTCTAGAAATAGATCGCCCTACCCAGTTTAAAACCCGCTAGAGTACTTTTTGAGTAGAAAATTGCAGACTAGCATAAATTGGAGTAAAATCGAAAGTGCAACTACCATATTTCACAGTGGTATGAATAAATTGACGATGGGTCATAACTATTGATATATCAAAGTCATTTGTCCATGGCAACCATATTCCTCCAAAAAAAACCTTCGGCTTTAATTCTAACTGAGTATTTAAATCCCAATTTTTGGACTACTTCGTTAGCTCGTGCTCCACTAATCTAGAGTTCCAATAAAACCAGCATGCTAGGCTTATAATTTCTTATATAATTTTGGAGAATTTTCTGTACATAACTCCCTTCGCCTCTTGACAATTCCAAATTAAAATCAACATCAGGATCTAAATGCGTGGTCGGGTTTACTTACCTCGGTAAGTAAGGTAAATTTTTCCATAGCTACTGTCGTGTTTTCTCTACTCAGGATTTCTATCCCTTGCTCCACATCGGTGTCGGGTATTGCTCCGTCAACTTGTATATCAGGAGGGTTAGTGGGAGGGAGTGTGTCCACATCCGATCATCCCCTACAGTCCACCTGTGTTTGTTCGACTCCTTCCATTAGATGGCGACTCTCTACTACCTCGGGGACATTTTCCACAACTGCTTGGCTGTCGCAGATCATTTTTGTGTGGGAGGTAATGACAATCGCGAGATGCTTGTCCTTGGCATTGGATTGTAGTTGAACTTCTGTTTGGGCCTCTGATCCCGTCTCCTGAGAACCACCGACCTTCGTACTAACTCTTCGTGTCTTCTGCGTATAGAGTATCGACTTAACTTTAGACCCAGGCCTCGCGTTTCCCTTAGTTCCAACCGACGTTGACGCTGTCCCATGCAATTGTTGCTTCCCTTTGCCAACGACATCATTCAGGTTCAAACGTTGTCCTAACCTAGAGGGCTCTCGACTGTTATATGTCTCTTTCCCACCAACATGCACATCTCCAAGAATATTTAGTTTTGTAACAGGTGAAAACCTCGATCCTCCCAGTTGGGTAGCCGCCGTGGATATACTGTTTTTGCTCTAATCCTAACGTTGCCTTGGAACCTGTGGATATTGCTGTTACACTTGCATCCAGGGTCCGTAGCCGTTGGGACTTTCCTCCGGTTGGTGCCTTTCAGCTACAACAATCGTATTCCTTCTCCTTGTCGCTTCATCGCCCGTATCAAAGCTCGGATTAGAAGGGACTATTTATGCTAGAGCTTACTTCAGGCAAGCATTGGATTCGTGTCCGATCATGCCCAGGTGAAGCAAATGTGTAGGAGTCCTTCGTATGCCACCATCTCCCCTTCAAGCTCTACATTGGTCCGTAATGGCACGCTTAGATCGATATCAACTGCAACACGTGCAAATTTTCCACTCTACATCTACATGGTGGCTTCATCGATCTTGACCTTATGCCCCACTAGGTTTCCCAACGCAGTAAGTATCATCGGATGATAACGAGCAATGGAGAGATAGGGGAAGCGTATCCAGACTACGGCTCGAGTTATTTGGCCTTGTGACTGACAGAAATCATGCGTCTAGTGTTGGACGGAAGTTAGGCTGCATTCGTCAGTGCATTAAGAAAATCACTCTCATCAATGAATTTTACTAGATAATAATCGTAGTCCATATCGATAATTTTCATGGGATCTCTCGGAATCCACGTGATTTTCAGTCGGGAGCTTAATATCCGGTATCTAATGCGTCGTCCAATCAATTTCACGACAACAGTTCTCTCTCATTGTTTATCTAGCTTTTCCTCGGCATTTGTGAAATATCTCCTTCTTCAATCTCAATTGAGTCTTCTTCAGGCCATGCAGAATCCTCTGTATCTATGTCATACATTAAAACTTGCATTCACCTAAACCACAATCCTCTTCACTGTTTAATGATTCCATGCTTACAGTCGAGTATTCATACAGCATCAAACTAAGATTTCTTTTTTGCTTCTAATTTTCCGTTAGCTTTGCTCTTACAGAGAAATAGGGAATGAAGTTTGAATAGCCATTGATGTGTCCTTGCAAACATTGCCACAGTAGGTAAGCAGGTGACCCATTTGGTGAGATGACATTTATTTGATATTAAGCTATTGAAGTCTTGAAGCTCATTTGCCTAACAAGAAATTATAACTCCCAAAATAACAAAGCATTGGTGGACCATTTGAGCAAATTACCTTACTGCGTCTTTCTCCCCGTACATTTCAGCTAATGTGGTACCTTTTTTTGTCACTATCGATGAATAATGGCCTCTGGGGCCTTAATTAAACAGCAACCGAGAAAAATAAAAAGAAGAAAAGCATTCTGCTCGGTGAAATGAAGAAAAAACATTCTCTATTACGAAATTGAGTATATAGATAGAGGGTATGCTTTTGGTTGTACCACAACCAAGTAGCAATACTAATACTTACTCCGTTTATCATATTTAATCTCATCATGCACGCTTAATCAAAAATATGAATTGCCAGAAACTCGTCATTATTGTGATCCATTTTTAAGTTTATAATAATTATTTCTCATATGTGTAGTAGAAAAATCTTCAAAGATTAGCATTTTTTTTGACATAAATGGAAATTAACAACAAATTACATAATACGTCTAGGAGATGCAATCCCCGACATATCCTCTTCTAAGAGGAGGTGGCACTCAATGGATGAATTTGCTGTTGAAATATAAAGTTGGAGTTTGTCCCACATTGGCTAAAAAAGGGGAAAGAATACTATCATATAAGTCTAGTGAGTTACTCCATCTATTACCAATTGGTTTTAAGATGGAACCTCACTTAGACTTATATGTAGTTTAACTTTTTTTCTCGTGTGGGCTCGTAGGCTCATTGTAAATTCTAACATAGTATCAGAACAGGTTGTTCTTATGTTAGTCGTTAACCCCTCGGAATGATAGATTATGTCACGAGTTAGATCCACACGTGAAGGGGTGTGTTGAAATATAAAGTAGGAGTTTGTTCCACATTGGAGAAAGAGAAGAAAGAAGACTAACATATAAGTCTAGTGAGCTACTCCATTTATTACCAATTAGTTTAAGGATGGAATCTCAATTAGACTTATCTGTAATCTAACTTTTCTTCTAGTATGAGCCCATAGACTCATTATAAATTCTAACATTTATAAAATAAGTGGCTCTTATATCAAAGTGACTGACATAATTTACAAACTAATCAACACATTTATTACTCATTCGAAAAATATGTCGATAAAGCTCGTTAATGCCCTGAACAATAGAGTTGAGCGTTAGCTACGGAAGAAATAGTAGCTAGCACTTTTAGAATGAGGGGACGGATCAATTTATTTGATACTTAATAAACTAAAGTGTTAAAGTTAACTAGGCCTGGGCTACAATTTAATAACAGTTGATTAGTGATTTGCTTTTGCAGTTTCCAAAAAGTCATATCAGGGTGTGTCGGTGATAAGCTGGAAGCATTACTATGTGAGAGAAGTATTTGAGTGTCTCGTCCCATCTTAAGACACTGTCACTTCTTCACAACTACCTCACCTCACTTTCACAATTCCACATGAACTCCAACAATAAAACCTAAGTGATAACTGAAGAAAATGTCCCAACCCATGACTGCGCTTTCCTTTTTGCTCTTCATTCTACTCACCCATGTGGCAATTGCAAATGGGATTTCAGCTTTGAGCCTTAATTCACTGAAAAACAGTGAGATCGATGCCATTGTGAGGAGGGGTTGTACCAAGAAGCTTGGAGATTGCTTGGAAGAGACAGAAATGGAGTCAGAGATCAGCAGGAGAGTTCTACTGATGGGAAGGAAGTACATTAGTTATGAGACCCTGAAGAGGGACATGGTTCCTTGTGCTAAACCAGGAGCATCATACTACGACTGTCACGCTGCAGCGGCTAACCCTTACAGCCGGGGCTGTGAGGTCATTACAAGGTGTGCAAGAGGTATCAGAGACATCAATACCTGAGGAACAATGTAGTTAAGTTGACATGATTTCTTGTAATTTTTATAGCCTGGTGTATTTGGAGATTTGGTGCCTGATGGGGCTGTTTTAACTGTATTTAGTATATCTAAGAATCATGCTTCGGGTTTCCTTATGAATGAATATTGGCTTATAAATGAATATTGGCTTGATTTTTTAGCAGATCTGGGATGTACTTTTGTCACTGTTCAAGTATATCGTTGGAATTTGATGCCATTTCCTTACTTTTATCCTTTTTTGGTGGAAGATTTCATGTTTCAGACCTTTACTCGTCTACTTTGTGAAGTACTAGCTAGAATATGGGACTGATTATGACCAAAAACATCTCTTTATGGGCACTTCATCAAGGAAATGTTTGACATTTAAGAAAATGCTCTAGTTCAGGAAAGCTAGGGAGAATTTTAGGAATCTAAAAGACTGCGGATTACCAATACTTTGAATTTCCACTTTAATAGATACATGTAGGAAGTGCAGCAAATGGAAATGGAACAGAGTTGTATTAATCATTAACAAAGTTGAATACTTCAATATTAAGACTCTTACTCAGTGAGACACTAAATTCTAAACCAACCCAATCTCATTCCCTTAACCCTTGGAGACATTAAAATCGGATTAGATGGTAATTTCCAGTATTCTACGCATTTTCTGACATGACGTGAGATAGTGCCGTGAAGATCACTAGATTATTGTCTCCAATTTGCTCTAATAGTGTTATGGAAACTATATTTCCATTTTGGCTGTAGCTACTGGTATCAAGGAGACGTCTAATTCTTCAATTTCAAATCTCTGACTGGTTTACCGAGAATTAACTACAATGCTTCATTTATCCCTTCAATACTAAGACAACTCATTGTGGTCACGGTACTAGATCAACCTTTCCCAAGTAATTCCTCCTTGCTATTTAAGTATTTCCTTTCCTTGCTAGTTAAACAATTCATCTTCTAGTAAGTATTCTTCTTTTTTTCCTCTTCATTTTTTTTTCCTTAAAGTTACCCTACAAGATTAGTTCAGCTATTTACAAGTGTAATGCCTTATTGGGATTGCTATTTGATTTGTTATTGGCGCAACTATAATCAGAAAGTGGTAGGGCATGATCTATAGCTATGAATTTCTTTTTTCTCTGTGCGATTTGCTGATAAAGCTGAGAGCCATAGCTAACTGATTGGAGTTTCGATTGGTGAAGGATCAAGTATGGTTTCTTGCAAAGATCTCTCATGTTGATCTATCTTTGCTTCTTTTTATAATCAAAATAGAAGGCTCCGATTATCTTATTTTTGGATTGCCTCTGCAATTGGCCTATGAAGAAGATTTTGCGTTGCAGGTTAAATATTTACATCTCTTAATATTTTCATTCTTTACCGAGCTCTTTCTAATGTTACCTACTTTGCTTCCCCTTAACTTCGTTAAAATGCATTCTAGTGATGCATATCTTCACTTTGATACTCTGGTACTGGAAAGGTGAACAGAAGGTGTCTCCAGATACTGTGAATTTGCATAAGCTGTTATACTCTAATATGTGAATTAAATGCATAGACACCAAGCTATAAATTTAGCTCCACTTAAGTGGGTTTCAGTGTACAGAGTACTACTCTGATGGCTGATGCTCATGCAGAGAGAGGAAAGCTATTTGTCTAATGCACAGATTTTTGTTTTCCTTAAACAACTTGGCAAATTATATGTTTGTTGGCTTAGTTGAAGCGTTCACTTAGAGAGATGATTTGCAGAATCAATGATGGATGTGTTATTCAGTTACATAAAATAGTTCTTGGTTCTCTTCTACATAGGCTGTGAACTGGCATAGCTTTTGGTTGTTAGAAACCATCCTCGCTCCAAAAGGTTGAATCCCCAACCCTAAGAGCTCCCAGTCGCAGGCCCGACTACCGTTGGAGGATTGAATCACGGTATAATCTTGGTCAGCCCCCTAACAGAGCAGTCCATTGCCTTCCGTGACTTAGAATCGAACCTAGGACCTTGCTTCAATTTACCCTGCTAGATGGCCAACCAATTTACCCGTGCGGGCTGTTAGAAACCATCCTCTTCCATATAACATGTGGTCTATAAACAACTTCAGTTACAGGCAATTAGGATCAATGGTATGAAGTTCTTGTATAAGAACACATATTTGACTTTATTGGTATGGTACCAAAAGTTTCTAGAGTTACAAGGTTTTTGAGGATAGAAGTTTGTGATTTCACTGCATATTTATCCAACAAGGAGCAACATGCAACTCAAAGGAGAAGTATTCTGAAGTTCACTTCTCGGTTGATGACCGGATTGGAGCTTTTTTCTTTCACTTTAGGCTATAACTTGATATAGGAATTTTGACAAAATTGAACCCTGACGTAGTGAAACACAATCATGTCATAAAAATGTTAATGTTGAGGTTTGAGAAGTAATCCCCGACTGAACACCAGCCCAAAAATGGTAATTCCGCTTCCAAGGTTTTGCATAATTTTGTTCTCTCATTCAGCCTTTTGTCGAGTCCTCATTATATGATGGATTGGCCCCCATAATTCATTAGAGCATCTCGGACCAACTTTTCCCCCATGTTCAACCCGTTGGTGAGTCCCATCTCATTATGAGCTCTGCTTTCTTTTTCTACACAAAGGATCGTCTCTTGCAATCGTTTACTCTTTCGTTTATTGCAAAAAGATCGCATCTTGTCAGTTGAAATTTAAGGGATTACCTTTTTCTTTGATCTTTCTTTCACCATTAGAAGTTTAAAATTACGGCACTTTTATCTTAGAAATGACTATTTAAATGTTAATAGTGTTCATGACAATTCCACAATTGGGAAGTTGAAAAATTTAGCATGCTTTTTTCTTTCCCTGTCTTAAGAGGTCCAATTATAAGAAGATACTTTTAAATTATCCACTTTCAGACTAATCCTCGCTCGAGCCAAATAGGTCCCTTACGGGAAGCAAAACTCTAACCTCAATTTTTAAACAGCTGCATACATGAAAACGCTTAGAATCCGTGACCTTACTTAAGCATATTTAAATTATGTTGACAGGCCCGCAACACAATTGGACATCTAAATTCCGTTCCGTTCCGTTCCCATGGCTCTCGAACCTTAAGTTCATCGTCTCGTTATCACACTCCCTCCAAAATTTTGCAGTAAAGCAAAATTTGAAGGAATCTAATATAGGCAGTCTTACCCATAATAGAGAGGCCGTTACATTTAACCTAATGGCTTAAAAGACTTCCAATTTCCAGCAATGAATTTGGGGAACATGAACTACGTAGATTTTTTTAAAAAATCAGAAAGCAAATATACACAAGGACAGGAAATTGAAAATGCTATTTAAATAAAATATAAAAACCAGCAAAACTCAAATGAGCAGTTACAAATAGATCCCACACAAACCCATCCAAAACCAAAATCTTATTAGATGACTTCTCCCCCAGTTCTCCCCCACCAAAACACGGAACCTACAAAAATCAAAACCTAACATCCTACCATGGCAAATCATAATCAGATTGTAAAAACCAACATTCAAGCCGTCCAAATACATAGTTTCCCTCAAGTTCTCTCCATCTTCCTCTCAGTACCTGTAGTGAGGAGGCTTGTATGGACCCTCAACGGGCACGGTAATGTAATCAGCCTGCTCCTTGGTGAGCTTGGTAAGCTTAGCTCCAAGCTTTCCAAGGTGAAGAGCTGCAACCTTCTCATCCAGGTGCTTTGGCAGAACGTAAACCTTCTTCTCATACTTTCCTGATGCCTTCTCATTCCAAAGCTCGAGCTGTGCAATCACCTGGTTGGTGAACGAGCATGACATCACAAAACTTGGGTGACCAGTGGCACATCCCAGATTCATGAGACGACCCTCAGCCAACACAATGATACCCCTCTTGGTTTCTGGGAAGACCCACCTATCAGTTTGAGGCTTGATGGTGATGCGCTTCACACCAGGGTAACTTTCAAGTCCAAGCATGTCAATCTCATTATCAAAATGGCCAATGTTGCAAACAATGGCATTGTTCTTCATCTGTTTCATATGCTTAACCATAATAATATCCTTATTTCCAGTGGTGGTAACAAAAATATCAGCATCAGCAACAACATCTTCAAGAGTAAAAACTTGGAGGCCTTCCATAAGAGCCTGAAGGGCACAAATCGGATCAATTTCAGTCACAATGACACGGGCTCCAGCCTGCTTCAAGGCAGCAGCACAGCCCTTGCCAACATCACCATAACCACAGACAACAGCAACCTTGCCAGCAATCATCACATCGGTAGCTCTCATCAACCCATCTGGGAGGGAGTGACGGCATCCATACAAGTTATCAAACTGACAAAGATTAACAGCAAATGTTAGAAACATTCTAAACAAACAATAAATGATAATACTTAGTCAAACCAAATTCAGACCTGTTAAACAATAGTCCTACAAAGGAGGGAAACCAACCAGAAAAATAAATCCATACAATTAAGATATATCACGGATCCAAAAAGGAAAAACAAGTGAACTAAATAATTCCAAAACAAAGATTTGAACTTGACCGCCAAACATAAAGATGGACCATTTCACGAGTAAATAATAACTAAAGACAAGCACTTTATACTCTTAAGTTAAAAATCAATCGGCAACATGCAACACAAGGAAAAACTTTTAGAACCAAACCAGTAAGACATAGTAGATCTCAACCTTAATGGTAACACTATAAAACCAGATCTGGCACTGAAACAAAATCACAACATAAACAAAAGCTTGAGCAAACCAGATCTAAGAGATAATAGAACAATACCTTGCTCTTGGTAACAGAATCGTTAACATTAATAGCAGGGAACAGCAAAGTCCCATTAGCCTGCATCTGATACAACCTCTTAACACCAGTGGTAGTCTCCTCAGAAACCCCAACCAATCTCTCCTTCATCTTGCGATACCTCTTGGGATCGGTCTTCAAACCATCTCTAATTATCGCCAAAACAATCTGAAACTCTGCATTATCCGTCGAAGCTGGGTCCGGGAGCTGACCGGTCTTCTCATAAATTTCCTCGGCCTTAACACCCTCGTGGATCAAAAGCGTGGCGTCGCCTCCGTCATCAACGATCAGATCCGGGCCGCCGCCGGGACCCCAGTCCAGGGCGCGCTCCGTGCACCACCAATACTCCTGCAGAGTCTCTCCCTTCCAGGCGAAGACGGCAGCGGAATCCCGGGCGATGGCGGCGGCGGCGTGGTCCTGGGTGCTGAAGATGTTGCAGGAACACCAGCGCACCTCGGCGCCGAGGGCCGTGAGGGTCTCGATGAGGACGGCCGTTTGGATGGTCATGTGAAGAGATCCGGTGATCTTGGCGCCTTTGAAGGGCTGAGCTGGACCAAACTCGGCTCTACAAGCCATGAGACCGGGCATTTCGACCTCGGCCAACTCAATCTCGAGCCGACCGAAATCTGCTTGAGACATGTCCTTGACCTTGTACTCGCGGCCACTTGTTGTTTTCTCGACCAACAAAGCCATTATGGGAGATTCTGACTGCGAATCCAAGTGAACTGGGAGTAAGAAGAAGAGGAGGAGAGCGCGAGGGTCGTAGTGAGAGTAAGGGTGTATAAATAGGTTAGAGGCGCCAAATGAACGGTTCAGATTTGGTAATTTTGGTTTGAAAGGTTTTTGGGGTTGGTGATTTGATGTATACAGCATGGACGATAGGTATGGGTCCCGCTTTTGGATCCGACGGTGTTTAGATGGTGAGTGAAGATCTTGATGAACACATGTCGGGTTTATGATTGGGTTCCTCATACACTGGTTTTGGCTGCATATAATAGGGTAGATTCGGGTACCCCTTTTTTGGTCTATTGTTTAAGTTCAAACAAAGCGTTAAGACTTAAGAATGGACAACTTCCCCCACAAATTACGAAAATAAATTCGTTCCCGTAATTTTAGTTTTTTTGTTCACGGTAGATGAACCTATCAAATGTATTCAAGGAAAAGTAATTTAGCGTATGTTATTTACGGACAGTATTATTATAGCGGATGAGATCAAAAAGGGGGTCAATATCAAGTTAGAACGTTAGAGAGAAGTGTTAAAATCGAAAAGTTTTAGAATGAACAGGTCCAAGACGAAGTATTTAGAATGCAACTTTTCAGGTAGTCAGATGATACAAGAGGTGGCAGTAGCAATTGATACTGACATTATACTACAGAAATCAAGTTTTAAATATCTCGGATCTATATTCAAAGAGATTGTAGTATTGATAACGATATAGTACATCATATTAGATCTGGATGAGTCAAATGGCGGAATGTATTAGGTGTTCTATGTAATAAAAAGATCCCTATAAACTTCAAAGTGAAGTTCTATAGAATGGTGATTCAGCCAACTATATTATATGGTGCAGAGTATTGGCCTACTAAGCGTAGACATACGTGACAATTGTTGGTAGCAGAAATGCGGATGCTTAGGTGAATGTGTGATATTACTAAAAAAGATAAAGTACAGAATAGGGTAGTGAGAAACAGGCTACATGTGTCTAATATTGCTGACAAGTTGAGAGAGAAAAGGTTTAGATGGTTTGAGCATGTGACATGTTTATTTTTTGAAATATGTCATAATAATAAATATATTATTCACAATTTGTAACAAAATCTATCAAATATAATATTTATATTTTTCAATTCAAATGCAACGCATAATTTTTAAAAATTAAAATCTTTAAATTTTGGTATTTCTACATATCTATTTTAAATTAAATATATTTCAACTAATTCACTTTTACAAGCCAGCTTAAGCTAAAGTATTTATGCATATTTTAGATAATTAAAATAAGATATCAACGCTATCATTAATATTTATTTACAACCTTTATATCCCGCCATCTTATCTTCTAGTTAATTTTCTTTTTATGATACTTTTAAATTATGAATATATAACGTCCAGTCATATTTTTATGAGCATTGGATATGATTATATAACTGTTAAGTGTGATTAAACGTTTACACTTCCACATAAAATGTTAGAAAGAGTAGTGGCCTGATTAAAACTCTATTGAATGAGAACAAAAATCAAATCCATGGCAGACCACAGCCTGATTATGGTGGTGATAACAGATGTTTATTTTTATTGGCCTCGAACGGAAGCAAATATTCAGCATCAACATGTCGAGCGTCTCTTTCTTTATCGGCCAATTTTGTCCTGCCAGTCAAAACAATGGTTATGTCGTTGTCGGCACGTCGACTGTTTCTTTACCAACTATTGCTCCAAGGGAAGGGAGGTTCAATTAGTCGAAATTGCCTTACAAGTTAACAGGCTTTTCGGAAATTTTCGAATTGAATTTATTAACGAATTTAATTTAATTATATTAATGAAGTTGGGAT
>JANIPM010000005.1:13518260-13529910 GCA_027478405.1 Erythroxylum cassinoides
TACAAAGAGAGTGTGAGTTTAACCTACACGTGAATTCAATTCGTCCTTTTTTTTGTTCCAAACAAGTGAATTGAATTCAATCTCAAGATTGAATTCAATTCACGGCGTTCGAAACACACTATAAATGTCTTACTTTGAAGTAGTGATCAGGGAGGGAGGGACTATTTCTCATATTGCAGATTTAGAGGATGAATAGAATGGGTATGAAAATTCACTGGATTTATAAAAATTAAATTTAAGTTATCAATTTTATTAAAATACATAATTTATAATTATTTTATATAAAAAAATACAAACATTTTCATTTTATATTCTATCTACTTTCTCACTGCAACTTGATTGAATACCTCTCTTCAAATTAGGCTCCAGTTAATTATCATATTAACTAATAACAATCAGGCTTTTGCCAAAGTTGGGGATGCCGTATCAGACTTGGTATCAGATTAAGTTTTAGTATGGTACTGTACCAATACTGGTCAATATTAGATACTATTTTGGGTAATTTTTTAAATTTATAAAATAGTCCCTGAAATTTTTTAGAATTTACAAAATGGTTCATTGTTATTTGTACATTTGTACTATATACTTTACAAGTTTACATCAACCTTGTCTCCAAAAATCATAATAAATAATAATCACAGTTAATATGAAATAAGATTAATTTTTAAATATTTAACATATAAATAATAACTACAATTAATATAAAAAAAGAAAATTATCATCATATAAATATATAATTAAGAATAATGCAAAATATTTAAAATATTAAAATAATACAATTACATCATTTTAATAAATAATAAATATATCAAAACATCAAATAAAAAGAACAATAAATATCATTAACTCTTAAACTATTATAATTTACAACAAGAGTTCGTGATGAGGAAACAATCAAGTAGAAGTTAAATCTGGAACAAAAATATTTACAATTACATTACATATATATAATTTAACATAAATATCAAATATAAGTAAAATTAAAAGAAGAAGAAAAACAAAAATATGGAACAAAATTCAATCATCTACGGGAGGATACTCGCTATAACTATGCTGACCCTAGTTATCATTTGGTACAAAATTCTCACTATTGAGAGGAGTTTCATCATTATTATCATTCAAATTTAATGCACCAAATGACATGTCAATATTTTCTTATCAAAGATTATCTTTCAAGTCATTGACATCTACCAAATTCGACTCTCCAAAAACCTAATTCTCGAAAAGATCAATATTATCAATGGAAATTAGATAAGTTGAATTACTTGTGCTATTAATACTTCTAGTAAACAATAAAATTTAATAATTAGAAACTTATAAAAAATTATATCGAAATTAATAATGATAATAGCATATCTTTGACAAAACTTTAAATTGTAACAAAGAAAAATCAATTCATTTAATCTCTTATACTCCAATCTACTCCTTTTCTTGGAGTGGATAAATTCAATTATGCCCCAGTTTTGTTCATAGCCTGTTGCGTTCATATATTGACTTAAAATCTTAATTGCAAACCTTTTCAATTCTGAATTGATCCCGCTAAGAAATTGTAAGTTGTAAGATAACAAAATTAACATTATAAACAAAATAAAGTGTTAATTAATTTCAACAAATAAAAAAAAGAAACAACTAATACATGGAGAAAGTTTTCCTTTTTGTCGAATAGTAATTGGCATTCCAAAATCCCCATAAGACAACTTATAAAGCTCCATTTGTGAGCTTAAAAGATCTTCCATTGCATCAATGTTAACAATTGTTGTAATAGTTAAAAGCATTTCTCTATTAACTTCAGTTTTCTTAATAAGATCCTGTATAAAATAAACACTAGAATTAAAAAATGCCCCGACTATAAATAACAGAGAAGAAAGTTGTCTTCTCCTTCTCTCATTGATGATTGAAAGATATGGTGTGTACAAATAAGGTCTATGTTTCAGATTGACCTTGATTGCTTCTGTCGCTCTCTCCATGATATCAAAAAATAACCCATTGTTTGCTTTTCTTCACTATCAACCAAATGAAACACCCTCACTAAAGGCTCACAAACTCGGATAATAAATTGATATTGAGACCAAAATTCTCTATCTTTTAGTATAATTTTACAAACTCCACTACAGCACTAAACCTAGTATGCTGAGATGCAATCCACTTATCACTTGTAAACATTTTTCTTAACTCTTTCTTGATTATAATAAAATATTAAAGTGATAAGAAATTTGTTACAAATCTTGGCACAGCAGGACCACACAAAATCCTACCATTGGTAAATTCCTTTCTCGTTAAATTCAATACTTATGCACAATTATATGTAAACTTTGTCACCTTTTTAACTTTCTGCATAGTCTCATCAATAACAGGAAAATGCCTAAGATCCCTTATATTCTCCAGCATTAAGTCAATATAATGTGTAACACAAGGAGTCAAAAAAAGAATTAGATTTATTCTGAAACCTTTTTCCTACCGCTTTATAAGCGGAATCATTGTCAATAATAAACTAAACAATATTTTCTGGCCCTACTTTATTCACAACATCATCAAATATTGCAAACAAAATCTCAGTATTCCTAATAAGGTCAGATGCATTAATAGATTTCAAAAGCATAGAGGCATTTGTAGAATAAACCAAAAAATTTAATAATAGACTCTTGTCTCCTATTTGTCTAACCATCATACATGATTGAACATCCATAAGTAACCCAATTTACTTTTCTTTTTTCCCAAATAACTTCTAATTTCATAAGTAGAAAAACTCAAAAGTTTACCTCTTACGTCTTCAATCGAATGATTTTTGTATTTAGACCATAAAAGGCTATTACATCCATTATAGGTTGATAATAATAAGACTGAGAAGCATTGAATGATGAACATGTATCATACCACTATCTAGCTACTGCCATATCAACATTGTGAGTCACATCTCTTGATTACATTGCACTACGAATTGAAGGTTGAGCTCTAGGAGTCGTTCGTGGTGCAAAAAAACCTTCCTTCTTCTCTTCCTCACGTTAGGTTTAGGTACTTCTTCTTGGGCTTGAGATGGAACACTACCAATACTACTACCACTTTCAACATTTCCACAATCACTACGGAAGCTAGAAAATAAACTTTCACTATCAATTTCAAAATTCAACCTTTCTCTTCTATCTCTCTCATGTTAATATTTATCATGTAATATTTTTATTTGCTACTTCACATCATAACTTACTTTTTTACAGGATTCCACATTTCTTTTAACCCCAGCTAAATATTTCTTTAATCGGGTGATTCCTCCATCTTTGAAATGCTTGTTACAAAATAAGCAAGTAATATGGTTCCTCATACTGGGAACCAAAGTAGCATGAGCCCAAGTTGGATCATTGCATCTTCCTGAAGTGGGTTGATCAGGAGCACTTGAACTTCCTTCCTTTCATCTGTGAAAATAAATGAATACATATATCAAAATAAATAACACATAATTTCATTACACAATATACATATCTATCTTATATAATATAACTCATTTTGTATGATTACATTATACACAATTCAATTTTATGGAACACAATTCACTATAAGTCAAAAACTAACAATTCAATTATTCAACATATATAATTACACAAAACATACGTAAACAATTTTCAATTCCAACAATTACAAAACATATATAAGTAGTTTCTATTTTCAACAACCACAAAATATACATAAATAATTTTCATTTCTAATAATTTCGAACAATTTCAGTTCAAAGTTTCAAACATGAGGATCAAGTTGAAGGGTATAATAGGATTTATATAATCGTCAAATAATGAATGGCATATCTTATACAACTGTTTATATACATCTATTTATAACAAGATGGCCAAGTTGAAGGATATATTCATAACATGAGGATCAAGCTGAATGATATAACTTCTTTGGAAATGTTTTTTTTTTCTTATTTAAAGCTTTGAATCTTCTTTTCATTTATAACAAATCATAATATTATATACACCATTCTATATTTGGTTGTTAAATATATAAGTTGTTTTTACGATTTTTAATCGACATTAATAAGCCTAAGTATAAATGATTAGAAACTACAACATGTTCATAATTTGAAAAAAAAATCTTTTTGGACACATTTATTACATCACTACTTTCATACATTATCTATTATAAATATTTATGATAGCCCACAGATATATATTACCAAATAATTCAACATATTTTATACTTATTAATTATTTATCCAAAGCTAATACCCAAATACTATCATTTACTAAAACCGAATTATAATTAATTTACAATTGCATAATTTTATACTCAATTAATTATCTACCTAAAGCGAATACCCAAATACTAAAAATGAAATACCATTTCACTAATTTTAAGAATGTGCCAATTAATTATTTAAGTTTTTGCAAGTTTGCAACTTTAATATGCTCGGTTTACAATTTTAATTTGTTTCAACTTTCAACTTACAAACTTTTAATTGAATCAATTCAATTCATCAACTTCGTCACATATTCACATCAGGTCGTGCATTTTATTCATGAAAAAACTTATCATAAGTTTCTTTTAATTGGTTAAACTTAAACCAATCTTCAAAACCAAACCATAAATCAACCAAATAATCATTCAACCCCAATATCTAATCCAATCCAACCCACGTAAATCACAAAACCAAAACAACATCGTGACCCATTCAACTCTAATATTCAAATCAGAAAACAGTGAATTCAACTCCAATATCCAACCCAGATACATGCAAATCACAAATCACAAATCCAAGTTCCAACCAATTCACAAATCCAAGATCCAACCAAATCACAAATTTTAATTTCAACTTTCAACATCTAAGTTCCAATCGATACATAATCAAAATGCAATTAAGCAGGAAAAAATCGAAAACTTAAAAAACACACCCAAAAACCAATTCACAAGCTTTAGGTTTTGGGTTGGGTTTTCGAGTTAAGTGACAGGTCAAGCTTCGAGTATCGATCTTGGTGAGCAGGAGCCTTCTCTCCTCTTTTAGACGTTCAGTGGTGGTGATGACGTGGTGTAGTGGTCCTTGTGGAGGAGGGTTAAAGATCGTGGCGTCTTCGGGACTTCATATAGAGTAACCGAGGATCTCTAATGCTGACGTGGATCGAGGAGGATGAGGAAAGGAGCAACACCGTTAGAGAGGGAGCTGCACCGTCGGAGATGAAGAGGAGAATGAGAGAGAGATAGAGAACGACAGTGGTGAATGAAAGGTAAGAGTCAATGAGAGAGAGAAGAAAAAAATGAGAAGAATGAAGCTTCGGAAGGGTCAGGGGGACGCAATGAGGGGGGTGGGGTGTTTGAGTTTAAATTTTCAAAATATTAAATAAGTCCTTACTGTTTTCCGAATTTATAATACCGACTAGTATATGACTGATATTTTGAATACCGCTTAGTACCAGTTGGTACCAAACAAAAACTAGCGATACCGATCGGTATCTCTAGTTAATACCTAAATAACGAATATTGTTCCATTTTTCGATACCGGCCATATATTAGTCGTTATCGAACAAAAACTAGCATTACCGATCGGTATCTTTGGTTAGTACCTAGATAATGAATATTGTTTTATTTTTCGACCAGTACGGAATAGTGTTTGTTCCCTTAGCTTTGAGTGTTCCTAGCTCTTTGCATTTCTTTTTCCTCGAGGAATTGAAACGCAAGCTCTTGCCTTATTAGAAGCATTCACAGCATGATGTAAAAAAGTCTGCGCAAATAGTACAGTTGGTTATTGAGAAGGAAAGTGCGTCTTGATGCAAAAGGAAAGGAAATGTAGGAGCACCGCCCAAAAAAGAAAAGAAAGGTTTAGTGGGACCCATAATGCGGGCGGAAAATCTCTGATCAGATGAGATTTAACGCGTGGTTGGTGTGAGCCTGAGGCTTTAAAAAAGTAAGTAAAAGAGAAAATATCTGTATAGGATATTAAAAAAATTGAAAATGTTGTAACAATAACATTCACATGTACATGGGGTCCACACCAGAAAACCAGTTTCCGAAAGGGGAATACTAGCATGTGCCTAGGTATAACACGCTAGAAAATAGAAACCGAGCCCTAGCTAATGTTATGTTATAAAATGAAAATTTAACCCATCTTGTTTGTCGGCAAGTACTTAATTAAAGAGAGCGTGGGATACTTCGGATGCAGTGCCCATCCAAATGTGTGTTTTTTTTTTCCAGAAGATTAATGATGTTTAGCTGCTTAATTGGGATATCTATCTTACGGTAACCAAGCACGAGAAAGCATATTTAAATTGGTGAACAACAGACCCTTTTGTTTTTAATATTTATATATATAAAGAAAGCAAACAGGTGTTATTTATAATTAATTTGGGCACTACCAAACTACGTGATACTCTTTCACTCCAAAAACCAAGTGCTCTTAAAATCCAATTCAATCTGAAGAAGCGTGAATAAGTGAAGTGTTCTTGTCCAGCGATTATTGTTGTTGGTTGGTGGTTTGCCATTTTATTAAGTTTTACCCAAGTTACGACCAAATAGGATTGGATTCATTTTTAAGATATTCAATCTACCTCGGTAGATGGTCAAATGTGCAACGCGTAGACTTGTTTATTAAATGTTAATTCATCCTATCATCACTTTATGATTAGAATATAAATTAGGGGGAAAACAAAATAACAATAATAAAACGTGAGAAGTGACATTATTAGTTGAATAGGAGCCTGGAAACTTGGCAGTAGCAGCAGTGCAAGATTTCAAAATGAAATTGATGAGGGGCTGCAAAATCCGAGGAGAAATCTGGAAAGCAGTTCAATTCAGGGTTGGTATGTGGTAAGAAACGGAATGATCCAATGTTCGGAGAAAGTTGGTGTGATGCAAATTACAAAATCGTCCTTCAACAACTCTTATTCCCACCTACTCCCTACGCCCAATAAAAAATGACTACAGACCTAAACTAAACCTACCTTGACAACGACGTCGGGGAAGACCCAACTTCACTGTCCTCATAATCATCATCCCATTTTGGGGTTAATCAGAAGCACATTTCTTTTTTATTATATTAGATATCTCAGTTTAGTCGGACTAATTTTAATCTCTTAAGATCTCATTCTAAGAGTCTAGATTTCTCAGGTTCTTATGTCGTTTGTACACGTCTGCGTACAAGGAGTCTTCACATACTTGATTGTTCAGTTGATGATTGATCGCTAGCCTTCCCTTTGCTCAACATCAGGTTCCTATTAGCCTCCAGGTTTCCTAGTAGCTCTAACTTCTACACTGCCGTTGGAAGCGAGACGTCCGTAATTGATCCGATCAAGGAGCTGTGCCCAGGGAACTAGAGGATCATCAATAACAATAATGCCTATTTCTCTTCTGTTAGCGTGACTCGAACTCAAGACCTTCTGAAAGAGAGAGCCTTAAGTGAAAAACTTTGACCACTCAAGCCACTGCTACTTGTCATAAGCACATCTTCTTACTACTTGGAACTACTTCCTCCATGGAAGCTTACTTAAGTTTACATACCTAAACCATGCACTATACATTCAAATGCGATAGTTGCCAATTTTAATCAAAACAAAAAGTTTGTAATGAGTAATTATTTAACGCAGTTGATGATCATTACCAAACAATTTTACCATAAAATTAAAATTTAGGGATTATTTATTCATTTATTTTCATATATTTAATTTATACAAAATGTTTTTATTATTTATTTAAGATAAAAGGCACAAATTTTTTAATGAAAATTTGTATAATTTAATATTAAAAAAAGGATTCAAAAAGATGAAACAAAAATGAAAGGCACAGCAAATAAGCACCTAATCCAATAAAATAAAGCCCGTAAACGTGACTGTCACGTCTTCAAATCACCAACCGTTTTCCTTAAAACCTCCCCACAATCTCTCCATTTTTCGCTCCTACCGTACCATTTTCTCGCTTACGAACACAAACGCAAACAAGCTCTCCCAAAAAATGGATCCAGTGACTGAATGGGGCAACACGCCACTCCAGACCGTGGACCCAGAAATTCACGACCTTATCGAAAAAGAGAAACGCCGACAATGCCGAGGTGTAGAGCTCATTGCTTCCGAGAACTTCACGTCCTTCGCCGTCATCGAAGCCCTGGGCAGCGCCCTCACCAACAAGTACTCCGAGGGCATGCCCGGGAACCGCTACTACGGAGGCAACGAGTTCATCGACGAGATCGAAAACCTCTGCCGCTCCCGCGCTCTCCAGGCCTTCCACCTCGACCCCACCAAATGGGGCGTTAACGTACAGCCTTACTCCGGCTCTCCCGCCAACTTCGCAGCCTACACGGCGGTGCTCCAGCCCCATGACCGGATCATGGGGTTGGACTTGCCGTCCGGCGGGCATTTGACTCACGGGTATTACACTTCTGGTGGGAAGAAAATCTCCGCGACTTCGATTTACTTCGAGAGTTTGCCTTATAAGGTGAATCCGCAAACTGGGTTTCTTGATTATGAGAAGTTGGAGGAAAAGGCTTTGGATTTCAGGCCTAGGCTTATCATTTGTGGTGGTAGCGCGTATCCGAGGGACTGGGATTATTCTAAGTTCAGGTCTGTTGCTGATAAGTGCGGTGCGCTTTTGCTTTGTGATATGGCTCACATTAGTGGCCTTGTTGCTGCTCAGGTATGGCTTTTATGTTCTTTTGATTTTGTAGGACATTTTGAGGATGGATTTTTATTTGTAATTTGGCCTCATTTGCAGTTATGGATATGAAGTTTTCAGTATTCTTCCTGATTTACCAGTTTACATGCTTTCAACGTTAAAATGAAAATCAAATTTCTATCTTTTGATCATAAAAAATCAAAACCCAATGTTTTCGATTAGTTTTACTTGATCTCATTCTTGTTTCCTATGTGCTGACCCAATTAAAGATCCAGCCTTTTGACAACAAATTCGGAAGACAAGAGACTGGATTTCAAGTTTTAACTTGGCAACCTAGTAGTATAGTGCATTTTACTGGTTTTATTATGTTTAATCGTTCAAGCATGCAATTGAGTTGGATCTGATTGCAGCTCATATTCCCTTTAAACAAATCTCTGTTTCTGTGTACAATATATTTGTGAATTGGATCGGAGGCCAATATTTGGTAAATTAGATTAAACTTCCTTTCCGAATGGCACATGTAGATATTCTGCCTAGTAGGTGGCTATGAATGTGTAAGATATCATCCGGTTTTTATTTCAATTTCAGTTTTAAATCATGCTTCAGAATTCATTTTCAACTTTGATATTCCCACGTATGAGACGTACACTTGGTTTTATCATATACCTCATTTTCGACCTAAGATATCAAGATCTGGGTTTGATCTAACCATGTATTTGTATTCTTTATTCATCGACTTTAGGAAGCTGCCAACCCCTTTGAGTACTGTGACATTGTCACAACTACCACACATAAAAGCTTGAGGGGTCCTAGGGCTGGTATGATCTTCTACAGGAAGGGGCCTAAACCACCCAAGAAGGGCCAACCAGAGGATGCAGTTTATGACTTCGAGGATAAAATCAACTTTTCAGTTTTCCCTGCTCTTCAAGGTGGCCCCCACAATCACCAGATTGGTGCCTTGGCTGTTGCTCTGAAGCAGGCCATGAGTCCTGGTTTCAAGGTCTATGCCAAACAAGTTAAGGCAAATGCAGTTGCTCTTGGAAACTTTTTGATGAGCAAAGGATACAAGATGGTTACTGGGGGAACTGAGAACCACCTTGTTTTGTGGGATCTTCGACCTCTTGGTTTGACGGGTGAATTAACTTGATTTTTTGTTTATTTAGTACCTTAGAAGCACTGAATTTTCATGAATATGGTGCAAATATTGATTCTTTAATACTCTTCTTGCAGGAAACAAAGTTGAAAAACTATGTGACCTTTGCAACATCACTTTGAACAAGAATGCCGTGTTCGGTGACAGCAGTGCTCTAGCTCCTGGAGGAGTAAGAATAGGTACGGCCTTATATTTGGGGATTGTATTGACAATTTCAATCTTCATTAGTTATGAGTTACTAATTGGAGGTTTTGTACGCAGGTGCGCCAGCTATGACTTCAAGAGGTTTGGTTGAGAAGGACTTCGAGCAGATTGGGGAGTTCCTTCATCGTGCTGTGACAATCACTCTGAACATCCAAAAAGAGCATGGAAAGCTCTTGAAGGACTTCAATAAGGGGTTGGTGAACAACAAGGACATTGAAGCGCTCAAGGCCGATGTGGAGAAGTTCGCCTCCTCCTTTGACATGCCTGGCTTTCTCATGTCTGAGATGAAGTACAAGGATTAGGCCTAAATACTATTACTCATAGCTTAAAAGAGAGTTTACTTTGTCCACTTGGGAAGAGAGGGGCATGTGTGTCTTTCTCGGCATTTCGTCTTGTAGGTTAGATTCCACGTTTACTTTTTTTTTTTTTCCCCCCAAACAATTTCTTCTTTGAAGTACGATGTTGGTCTTACGTCATATAATTCGAATTTAATGATTCATCCTGGAATAATGTTTGATGTATCAATTGTTTCATGTTCTTTCTTGATTTATTAAGTTTTGCTTTCCAAGCAGTTAATTAGAGCTAAGAATAAGTTGTTCTGTATGTGGTAAGAGCGTAATGAAATTTAGTCCGCATCAATCAATACTGAAGGAAGAGTTAGGCCATTGAGAATTAGCACAGGCGATATCATGCATCAAATTTCATGTGCACGAGAAAGGTCCGTTTTATATCTGTGTAGTTGTAACTTATAAATTTGACCACTACCCGTAATTTGTGTAGATAGATGTATGATTTGCGCTTAAAAGATTGATAAACATTGAATTATAAAGTAGTCTACATTAGACTTTTACTCGACCAAAAATGCACTACTTGGATATTAAGAATTAAAATAATATTTTATGATATCATGATTTACTAAAAATATACAATCAATTAGATAATATAGTCATAGAAATACATATTTATCAATTATACATATCAATATAAACAGTAGAATTATACTTTAAAATATTTTCTTACAAGTAAAAGACATATATCTCACATATAATATAATAAAAACTCAATGTATCCCAATGTACAAAGCTTCTCTCACTTTGCGAGAGTCGAGGGAGGGTCATCAATGCACGTTAGCAATGTGCACAACTTTTTCTTTGTATTTTTTACAAATAAGTTATTGTCATGATTCGAATATGTAACCTTTTAGTTACAAAGGTACAACTTTACCGATTGATCTGAGGCTCACATTGTATCCCACATATAATATAATGAACCTTTAAAAACTCTTTAATCTTTTAAATTCTTGAAGAAACTTCTTCTAGTTTTATTTTTTTTAAAAAAGTAACTCTTATAGTTCGGTTAAAAAATTATAACAAAATACATGCCCATGAATATTACACTTATATTAATTAAATATTGCTTACATGACAATTCAACCTGTCTTTTAAACTCAAAGCGAACAAATTAAATTCAAATTAAACTAATAATTTATTTTAATTATATTAAATTATTAATTTAGATCAAATATAATTAATTTGGGTCGGGTTTAAGAGTTGAATTATATTGTTATATTAATGACATTTGATTAGTCTATATTTGATGTTTATATTGTGTGTATTTCTTTGTTATTTTTAATTAAATTCTAAAATAAGAGATTTTTTGGAAAATTAAAAACTAGACATAGTTTTTTTTCGAGAATTTTAAATGTTAGAA
>JANIPM010000005.1:13623141-13636239 GCA_027478405.1 Erythroxylum cassinoides
AATAGTGAATTATATATAAAATTAAAATTACTAATTTCCATGAAATCAATAGATTTCTATAATTGTTATTTCATGTCATAATATAATTTTTACTTTTTTTCTTCAAAAATACCAATTTTGTCATTTCAATTTTAAGATAAAATAGTTTTCCGGATATATTTCAATTTCTCTTGTTATTGAAACTTTTCCATTGAAAATCAGCACGCGAACAAGTAGTGGTGGTACGACAACGGCGCGTCAGCTTCGATTTCGTAACAAAAGACAGTAAAAGTGACTCACAACTCACCGTCCTTGATGGGCTTCAGGGTCTCTCGTCGTACTCTCTTTTCTTCTTCCAAATCGTACCATCCCTTCACTGTCCGCTACTAAGACACTGTGTTCTCTGCAACACGCACGCACAACTGGGACGTTCACTCCAAAACATAAGCGCAGAAGAACTCACAGGTTTGGTGAGGAGCTAGAGTAACAGTTGCAAAAGGAGACCTCATTACATAAGACTGACAATAAAGTTAGTTTCTTGTTATTGTTATCCAAGTTGCCGAACTTAGGGGGGGAGAAAAGATCTTGTTCCTCCAACAATGTCATCCTTGTTGTAGGGGACAAGGTAATAATCTCCACTTCAAGTTAGAAATTTTAGGCATACAGTTAATTGTGTTGTTTTGTTTATTTGTTGCTTGGAAAATTGGCAATGGTTTTTTCTTATTTTGTTTCTGGTTTACGCGTTGCATCCAGCTCCTTTTTCGCTTTTAATCGATACCCATTTACATCTAGGTTCTTATGATAAGCGGGTCTGTCTTATGTTCTCGTTTTGTACCATTTGACTCTACAAGCTTCTCGTGAATTCCACCTTTTTATTTGGATTTTGTGATTCTGTTTTCCCTTTTCTTTCCGTTGAGTCTAAGAGGTTTTTTCTCTTTCTTTCTTTCCTTTTTTTTTTTTTAAGCAGCACTTGATATGTTCTTAGCAACTTCATTTTTACCTTTGTTTATTGTCTAGGGCTCTTACTGGATCATAAATTGGAGCTTCTGGAATTCCGTAACTGGGAAGTGGTTCGGTTTTTTTTTAATTGAAGAGCAAAACGGGAATGGACATACCTTTCAAGGGATGGAGCTGTGTATTTGATAGTCCTCAAGTTGTGCTAGTGGACAATGATATTGTGTTTTAAGTATTAACGATTTTTGGTTTTTGTCATGGAAGAGGACTGCGTGTACAGGTTGGGGTAACAGGATCAAGAGCAGGGTTCTTCTGTTACTTGGAGACCATTAATTTGTGCGTATTTACTGCTTTGCAGGGTTGATTTTCAGTTAAGGGATGATTTGGGTATTGGCTTTAAATTTCAGGGGAAACGATGTGATGCTTTTTCATAGGCCTAGAAGGCACCGCACTAGGTCAGGTTGAGTGGAGCACTTTCATTTATCAGGAAACCATTTGGGTTATCAGAGTTTGAACAGAACTTTTGAGCTGGAAGAACGATTTCCAGGGTAACTTTTGTTGTTGGATTGAACCAATAGTGTTGATAGTGTAAACATAGTAATTGTTTTGGTCGACTGAAGGTTTTGGTGAGCTTTGGGAACCAGCATCTCCTCTTGTTACTTTCAGTTATTTACCTGTGTCTGTGTAGAATACTAAAGCGTTGGTGGATTTTGTTATTTGTTGATGGTGGACATAAAACTCATGGAAGAGTATTGAAGCTGGCAATGAATGCAGGGACATGGATCATGAACAGGAGCATGGTTACTTGTCCACTCCTTGTTGGAACAGTGCTACTGGAAAGTGATCCAATCATTTGCTGTCACAGAAAGTGTTCATCCCCTTTTCTGTACTCTCCAATCAAGCTCCTTTGCAATGTCTCGTTGCTTTCCATTCCCACCACCGGGATATGAAAATAAGGCGAGGACTGATGATGTGAACCTGCTTAAAAAGGTTATTGCTGATATCGAACTAAGACTAGTTGATACACAAATTTGAACTAAGATAAGAGTAGAGATTACCTACCTTTACCTGTGGCTTCCTGAATTCTGTTATGTTGATTGTTAGACAACATTGGCAAACCTTGGTGGCCTTCAACAAAACAGAAGATAAGCATGCAAGTAAAAGAGGAAAATTCTAGGAAATATAATCACATAAATTCCTACAGGAAATCTAACCTGCTAGAAAAAAGATGATTGTAATCTCTTCACTTGTTTGGTGATATGCACAAGATCCTTCTATTTACCATTTTCTGGGCTTCTAGGTTACAAGTTCTCACATGGATGCTGTTTTGGCCTTGAAATTTGGGGGTTGGATGCTTGTAACCTCCCCCTTTCTGAAGACTTGTTGGAACATACTGCTGTGTCATCAGTGATATCCACTTCTTTTGTATGCATGCTTGTGTATGTGTATTCATAATGGTGATCATTGGATACAACAATACTTGATATTCGCCTCCTTCAAACATGAGCCTCTTTCCAGTAGCTAGATTAATTTTGTAGTGGACTTCTGTGAAACAACTTACAATATGCCAAGATCTGATATTTCTACCGGATGTTGTTCATTCATCCTACAGTTAGTGTGTGGAAGCAAATTTACATGTTTTTAAAAAAACTTCGTAGATATACTGAGCGCTTGATATCAAAATTGAAGAACTCGAATCTTGTGCAACATAACACGGATCTTTGAGTTTAGTGGTTATTGCAATTTAATTTCTTTTCCATACATGATACCAACTTTTATGGGTCTCAAGACAAGATGCGGCTTTTGTTTGAATTGTTTGTGACAAATTTGTGGAGTTCTTGATGAAAGGGATGCATGTTTGAATGTTTTCTCAAATGTCATCCACGAGGATTGTCTCATCTGTATTGTGCATGACTTCTGTCATAGGTAGCTTGTAAACTTTTATCGTTCTTGATGGTGTAGAGAGAGAGAGAGCATGCCATCTGCTTTGGAGGTTTGATCTTTTTGATCTCTCTTTTGCTTACACAGAACATGCATTCATTAATGCTTAGACACAAACTTAATGTGTTAGCAGTCACATAATATACATTTGGCTCCAGCTTATACATTTATGCATGTCTTTAGTTGAAGGACTTGTGAACTCCTTGCATAATTTTCAGGAAAATAACAGAGAAAGCAAACAGGAGAAAAACCACAGAGAGAAGAGTGAAGGTAAGAAGAAGAGGGAGAAAGATAAAAGATGTGGAAGGCACAGGGATAAGAAAGAGAGAAAGGAAAAGCACAGAGAGAAGAAAGATAAAGATAAGGACAAAAGCAGTGTTTCAGATGAGAAGATACTTTCTGGTGAATTTCAGTATGCTAACACAGATCAAACAACAAATGAGAGAAAACTTTCAGAGAAATTTAAGGCTAGCAGTGGAGTTACTAGAAACGTAGATAGAAACTGTGTCTCAGTTGAAAAGAAATTTGCTGGCCGACATTTGGGCTGCAATGGTCAGGAGACCAAGCAGAGCAGCCATTTGGCTGCAACTAGTTCTGTATTTGACCAGGAGCTGAGCAGGAGGAACAAAGTTGATGAAACCGAAGCTTTCAGCCAGCCAGTTGAGAAATTGAATGTTATAGAAGTCAGATCAGTTGCAAGCACTACTGCCATCTCGGCTGAAGGTATTGAAAAGAACAAGAAAGGGAATAATGGTAAGTCATATGGGCTGGACAGGGGGGATAACGTGAGAATTACTGGAAATGCCTTCCATGCATTTCAGAATCCTTCTGGATTGGTTCAGACAAAAATTGACAGGGTGCCCAGACTAATGGATAAGGATGATAGGAAGTTGGTGGAAATTAGAGGGAAGGTCAAGGAAAAGGAAAATAATGATAAACATAGAGATAAATACAAGGACAAAATTAAAGAGGAAAAGAGGTTAGAGAAGGAGAAAGACAGTGTAGAAGAAGAGGAAAAAGGGAACAAAGAATGTTTAAAAGAAAGCAACAAAGTGGACTTCTTAGGTAGTCACCATGTAAGAACCTCGCTTCTAGCCAAAGAAATCACCAAGAGTGCTATACTTCAGGAAAGTCTCAAGAAACGAAAGGAAACTGATGCTAATGGTTTCTTGTGTGGTGAGTCGTATTCATTCATATTAAAACATCCTTTCCTGCCTATTTTAAGACGAGGAATGCCTTTCTTGGAAGAAGTTTTTGAACTGCTTACATTGGTTGGTTTCATACAATTCCTCGAGATTTTGGAGTAGTTGCTTAGTGCTTATTTTAAAATTATTTTGATGCATTTTAACTGGCAACATCTAGGCTTCTTGTCCACTGACAAGTTCTGCTTCCTTGTGACTTTTCCTTGCAGCTAATGATATAGAAAAACCCACTAAATCGCCAAAACCTTTATCTTCCTTGCATCTAGTCACGGAGAATGAAAAAATGGTACAAAGCTTCCAAAACTCCTCGCCATCTACATCAGGTGGGCAGGGGGCAGCCACCACTCCTAAGATGAATGCCAGAGAAGGGAAGATAAATGGTGTGGTAAAAGCTCAAGCTTCATCAGTTTCCTTATCAGCAAAGCCGATGTCCACTATGGCAGAACCTTTACTTGCAAATAGTCAAAAGTATCAAAATGTTGAAATGCTTGAGAAGAAACCCCATCCAGATTCCAAGTTTTTAAGTGAGGTGCTTAGTGTGCCTATAATGAAACAATGGCCGGAGTTCGATGATCAAGAATGGCTATTCCAGAGTGAGAATCCTCAACCCAAGAAACCAAAAGTGGGTACTGAGGTTGGAGTGGTAGCCCAGGTGTGGTCGGAGGCTCTGAGTATAGAGTCAGCTGATGTCTTTGCCATGCCATATGTTGTTCCCTATTGAATGGTTGTAGAACTGGCAGGGTTGCTCAATCTGATGAGATGATCCTCTTAGGATCAACACGGGGCAGAGTACAGCAGCCCTCAGATTGGGTTGGTTACTTGATTTCTTGCTGCATTCTTCTGATAACCCCTCTGTTGAGTGGATATCCTTAACATTCTTCAGTTTTGATTTTGAAAAATGGCACGAGCCACAATCTCCCACGAACTGTAGCTAGCTCTGGAGCAGCGGAGGCGGAGGGTAAGGTCTTTACCTCTTTGTCTGGGGTTACTAATTCATTAAAAATGTAGAATTGAATAAATGGCAGCTCTGGGTGAGGTTGCTTGGAAGAGATTATGAACAAGCTTGTGAAGTCCTTTTCATTCACTAAGAAGCTTGTGATGACCTCTTTCAACTCCACCAATTTTGATGTAGCATACAACTGTTCTTCCCCAGAAATGTAAGAAGAAATATGAAAAGTAGTAGCATTCTTTTGTTCACCTTTCATGTAACTTGATGTTTATAAAGTTGATATTTCAGCAGTTTGTGCCGTCTACTGGCAGTTTCACCTCTAAAAAAGGCGGCTCATAGCTTCCTCATTAATGTTTTTCAACTTTGGCAGTCTTTTCTAATTTGATGAAACATGCGATCTTTAATGTTTTTCTTAGACATGTTTCAGCGTTGGCTATATTAAGCTTTTGATCGTCTGGTGACTTTTGTATTGTCGAATTTGGACTCTAATTCTGTTCCACAGTTCGGAAACAGAATTGTCTAGCTAGCGAAATGCACGTACCAATAGACCTTTGTGAAACTCATGTCAATCTCAAAGTTGACAGAGTGAGAATAGCTAAAAGTTTCTTTACAGTACTAAAACTAA
Source organism: Erythroxylum cassinoides (assembly GCA_027478405.1). Taxonomy (NCBI): domain Eukaryota; kingdom Viridiplantae; phylum Streptophyta; class Magnoliopsida; order Malpighiales; family Erythroxylaceae; genus Erythroxylum; species Erythroxylum cassinoides. The sequence continues at coordinate 13,628,792 of JANIPM010000005.1, forward strand.
TTAAGAAAAACTCTCAACCTTGGGTCAATTCATTCTCTTTTCTTAAGGGCTTGCCGAAACTTGGGCCTTTGTCATGGATGAAGCGGCAGTGAGCGTTACCTCAAGCCTCTAATATTCACAGGATCATGTTAGTCAATGAATGGGTAACTAAAAGTTGACTAATTCTAATATTTTAAAATTAAATTAATAAAATAAAAAAATTTAAAAGGTTAAACTGGTAATAGATTGTCATAAGATCATGTTAGTCAATGATTGGAGTTGACTAAAATTCTAATATTTTAAAAATCGTATTGAAAGTTAAATTAATCAAATAAAAAGTTTAAGATTTAAAAAGTGAAATTAGTAATAGACCGTTATATAATTAGCTAAAAATTAAATAAATTTAAAATGTGATTGAAAGAATTTAAAATTTAACTTTAAAAAAGATTGTTAAATAAAAATTAATTTACAAATTAAAAAATTAATTAATAAGTTAATCACTTTTTAATAACAAGAGTTATTAAAAAAAATCAAACTAAAAAGTTAAATATTAAACAGAAAATTTAAAAGATTTAAAATTTTTACGAATAAACTGATCGAGCTAATTTAATTTTTTAATCATTAACTTATTCTATATTTTTCTGTTAAATTATATATACAAAAAAAAAAAAGATTTGGAACGACCATTGATGTGGCCTCACATGTGGTTGGAAAGGTTAGCTAATGCTAACCTTATATTGGAGGGACCATGTTGGGTTTTAAATTGACTAATAATTGCATTTCGATTGTGTGATCTACACATAATCTAATTGCGATTTATTGCATGTAGTAGAGTCCACCCAATTTAATTCGAGTCACATTCTATCGAAATTATTGGTTTGAGCAGCTGACTTGATGCAATTGTGATAGCGTTTTAATTAATTGGAAGTACGGATTTATGGACCGTCCTACTTGCTAACTTAAATTACGCCATAGAAAACTAGCAACTTGCTTCCAGGGCTATCCAGCAATCAATTCTATGGGACATTGCGTTGACAAGATTAAATTGTACATCATAAAAAATTGCAGAAAAACTAACGAAAAGACGTACGTTTTAATATGACAGACATCACATATCAGATTCTTAATGGAACCATGTAATGAAATTAGCTATTATTGTCAATGCTACAAATTATATGTGTATATATATAAATAGTAACGAGAATGACACTAAGGTTAAATTTAGGGGACAAGGTGCTTCAAATGAGATAGTCATGTATATAAATAGTAAGGAGAATGACATTAAGGTTTTAGTGGACAAGCTGCTTCAAATTAAATGAGATAATTACGTATACAAATAATAACGAGGATGACGCGTAGAGTTTTAGTGGACAAGCTGCATTCCTTGTCTAATTGAAGCCACTTTGACATGAACAAGAGAATCGGGCAATATCTTTCACAGGCCACAGTCCATACAATGCCTTAATTTCGCTATCTTTCACTTTAGTTTTCGCTAGTTTTATCATGGAAATCGATAGATCCTCTCCTTTCTTCTTCTGCAATAAAACCTGAAAACATCCAATTTGTGGCATTCTGGAGGTTGAACTCTCTTAAAAGAGATTATTTGCTTTAGTTTTCCTCCACCAATGAGTTGCATAACACGAAGAATATGTAACTTGGCATGGGATGATCAGTCAAAGGTAGCATTATGCGGCTAGGGTTCCTGCAAGAAATGCAACATTTTAAGATAATCGGAGTCTGGTTATCAAATGTTGACCGAGAGTCCCTCACGTGCATGAATGTTCAGATACATGAATTACGAAGTGCACATATGTATTGAATACTCATGTAATATGAATTGATATCTTTGCCATCCAATGTAGCTAATTAGAGATTGTCGTTCAACTCCACCACCCATATAGGAATACTAATTAAAGATTTACATATAGCAAGCTTGAGTTTAACCCTTATTTTAGACTTCACTTTCAATTACCGGAGTTCGGATAATTTTATTCATTAAATGTAATCTTTATTATGGCTTGGAATATAATGAGTTACAACTAAAATTTAATTATAATACTCAATTTGATAAATATCAGATAAAAAGTACAAATTAACTAAATTAAAAAGACAAAAATCAAACCAGAAAAGAAATGGCATAAAACTAGAGAATTTTCTTCCCAAGTATGAGAACGAGTATTCTACATAAAATTGTTCAGAAAATCAGAATTACACCTTTTGGAAATGATACGTGTCCAAGCTTGCAAAATAACAAAAAATAATCTAACAATGAGAGTGTAAAACATATAAATGCTTCAAGAGAAAGAACACGACTAGAGGCTATTCGCATGTCTAAAACTATCGAGTTGAATGCATTTGATGCGATTGAAACCAATATGATGTATACGTTACTTCTCTACCTGCCTCTGATCACCATTTTGTTTCTTGATAATGTCATTATCCATGTGCAAAACAGTGATTTATTAAGGAGAAATTATTGCAGAAGGTAGGAAGATATATGGCGGTATCAGCGTATTCAATAGATCAAAGCGTTAGTTGGATCTGTATAATGACGAAACAAGAAAGTCGGATCAATAACGCCCTGTACAAGCTTGAATTGAAGCACAGAACGTACAAAGAAATTGGAGTTGGAAGCACAATCAACACTTTTACCGATGCAAAAGAGAAATTAATTGCTAGCCAGTCTGCCTAAGCAAATATAGTGATTACACTTCATCATCACCTGTTAAAAATAAATTAATAACGCTGTCAGGCAGAACCTCCAGGAGTTGGCAACTCACCAGTCACCACCACCGCATGGGCATGACTCTTTCTTTAAGGTATGGACTCTTCCTGCCATGTCATGTGTTTTGAGTTTTGAGATCTCTGTCAGTGGCTCTAAATCTAAGGAACTTGTAAGCAGACCTTGAGAGGAAGGCAGTAGTTGGAAGTCATCCTGGGTGTTATTATTCCATTATAACGTCCAGAGTATCTAAAGACATAGTATCATGTAGTGTAGTGTATGTAATGCACAAATTTAATATAAAAGACATAAAGATCGATCCTTTCAAAATTATTAATAATGCACCAACTGGAGTGAGGGGAGACGTTGCTACCACCATATTCTAGAGGAGCTGAGGAGTGACGGTGACGACGGCACATGAACATTTTTAAAGAAGACTGCGTACGTGGTGTTCTGGTCCCTTAATTTGGTACGGAACAGCTCTATTTTCATTAATCTTATTCTTCCAACATCCGCACTTAAATTAAAGCTACTCCCCGTACTTGTTTCATAAATATGCTCATGTACGAATACCTAAACCACCAATATACAAAGTGTAGTGTACTGTTGCTATTCTCATTAATAAGTAGAATCTTGAAACTAGTAAGAGAGGTTCCTGTCTCTTTTAATTTAACCTTTGTAAGAGCCATTCTTAATATTTTGTAGCATAGGCTTGGGTAAAGCAAAAAAAAAAATCTCTTATTTTGTCTTAACACAAATTTTACTATTACTATTCTCATTAATAGAACCTTGAAAGTAGTAAGAGACGTTCCTGTCTCTTTTAACCTTTGCAAGAGCCAACGGTTACTTTTGTGAGGTAGCTCAAGCTGTTGTTAATATTTTATGCAATAGGCTTGGGTAAAGTAAAAACAGATCTTATTTTATTTTTATGATGGTTGAGCTCTTTTAAAAAATAAAAAGGTAAAATAACGGTTAATTTTATTGTTCTTTATAAGGGTTATGAGAGTGGCCCTAGGAGATGTTCCGCCTGTCCTTACCTAGGGCAAGGTTAGTCAATTGATTTTAGACCACAGTCACCTACTCTTTTCAAATCCCCTTCAAATGTGTCGATCTAGTTAGACCTCAAATAACCTTTATTTATTTGTTTTCATTGTTAATTAATAGATTTTTTGACCTTCCATTTTATATTTTCATTAATATTCTATTGCACCTAAAAACTAAAACGATGGTTCTCAAATGTTTTTATTGTTGAGAAACTATCCTAGGATCTGATCCCGACTACTGTGGAATAATTACGAATTTTTTTTTGCAATTTTTGGTTTCCCAAAAACTAAAATCAATTTAATTTTATATAATGAATAGCAAATAGATCATAACAATAGCAAATAGAACATAACAAAGCATGAATCGTAATTCGTACCTTATTCTGAAGCTTGATCTTTATCTTGTTCTATCCCTTGAACTGTTTCCGAAAACGATTTGTCTTAACCACTATAATCACACAAGTATCCAACCTCTAAAGGTATCTACAAAACATGTTGAAAGAACTCTGTAACTCTTACAGAGGAGGTTAAGCAAGAAATGCTAGCTCTATTAGAGCTTAAGCCTATTTATAATAAGTTTTGGACGTTTTAGTAATTTAATTAAAATTAAATTCTAATTTTAATTAAAATTTAATTAGAATTACAAATAATTATAATTAAATACCAATTATGTCCAAAGTAGATTCAATATCTCATATTGATCTTTATTTATTTAATATCTTATATTTAATAATAAAATTTCTCAAACTTTACAATCAAGTTTAACTTGATTAAAATAACGTTGTTCTCTTTTCAACCCATTTTTATGTGACACCCATTAGGTTTCTAAATATGTTGACAATGATTATAAATTATAATTATAATTCATAATTAGAATTAGAATTAGATAAATTAAAACTTCTTTCTAATTTATCTTTAATTCTCCAATTAAATAATTTATAATCATAGATCAAGATTGACGTCTAACAATATATCGCGACAACTCAAATATTTAGGAAAGTCAAAGTGATTTTGACTAATCTTTTCTTGTATGATTTTTTCATATAATTAAATTATTTCAACATATAATGTTTCAATTAAATATAGGGCATGGAATTAATGTCTACTTGAGTTTTAGTCCATTCATATTAGTTCTCCATTATTACCTATCGATTCAAATAATGATTTTTGTAAACTATTTACAAAACGTCATTTTACCAAAGCTAAGGATTTTCCAAATCAGTACTAATCAAGAACAATGGAACATTCTCCCTAATTATTTTAAGGTGATAAATCCTATCTTGATTACACAATTGCCTCCATATAATTCATACTACATCTAATGATTACCGATTGAATGACCCATGATTAAATAGATCATAAATAATATCAAAACATAACAATCCACATACAAGATAACTTTGGCGACCTCAAGTCAAATGATTACTTATATAATCTTCACAATGAGAATTCTATAAACATATAATTAATATTTCAAATAGGTTTCTTAGGTCTGGTCTATTAAGTGAACTTGTTTTCTAACAAGCACCCATACGTTTGTTTAAGTATCTTCATATTTTAGTCTATAAGATCGATTATTTCCTTCATAAGGAAAAACAAAACATGTGCTAACCTTTTTACGTTCTATTAATGTACAATCTTAATAAAACAATGGTTAATAATAATTTAGGGATAAACATAAATGTAATATAAATATCATAATTATAATTTCATTTACAATATATAATTATCCATGGAGTTTATCATATACATCTGAATATGTACAAGATAAAGAATGTCTTTAAATTATTTTGTCACTATCCTATAACTAAATGATTGGTTGCAGGGGCTTCCATTTCTCATTACACATTTTTATGCTTATTAATTAAAATTTTGACAAGAATTTAAAAGTATATTTAATTTTAGTTAAATAATTTATAAGTAGTCGTTATATTTAAAGAAACGGGTAAAGTTTGATAAATAATAAATTAATTGAATATAGCAATTATAACTAATTATTGGATTGAATTGTTATGTATTTGATTGACTTCTGTAATTTGAAAATATTTATTTTATATTATATTTGGTGTGGTAATTTAATTTAAAGAGCTACTTATTCTAATAACTCATAAGTTGATATTGTTTAACTATATAAAATAATAATTTATATATTTCTATTACTAATAAAAGCAGTTAAAAAATCATACTTTAGGTTGTGATATTGGCTACTTAATAGGGTTTTGTTTTGCATCAAAGAAAAGAACAACAATAGATAAAAGAAATTATAGTGCTTAATCTACATTGTGCTCCACTAAGTTATAAAATAAGCTACATTCAAGTTATTTCTTTATTTAAATTTCTGTTTTGCTCATTTCTTATAATGTTTTTAAGAATTTTAATCAAAATGTTGATTTTAAAATATTAAATTAAATTCTTTGATTAGTTTGTAATGACAAACAGGATGGGAGGGGTGATTGGATATTTAAAAAAATTGTAATCAATTTAACAACAATCAATATAAATAAGAATAAAAAGATTGCTTAACATAAATCAATAAAATAATTCAATAATAATTTAAAAAGAAGATAGGGTAGAGAGAAAGCAAATTGATTTATAGTAGCTCATAAGACTCTTCTTGAAATTCCATTATACTTCTTTTTTCAAGGCGAAGAACAACTTTTGTACAATCTTTTCTTGAGAAAAAGTAACCTTTTACAATGAAAAGGAACCTAGATGCCACTTGGAATACTCCCTAGTATAATAATATAATGCCTTAACCAAATATTACAACTCAAATACCTCACTTTATCACTTGATAATTCCAAAGCGATTAGCTCACATAAATATGAGACAATGATGCTCAAAAGATTAAAAACACTTAGAAATTTGTGTAAAAGACAAAAATACATATTAATGAAAGAAATAATAAGAAAACATATATTTATAGGCTTTTGGGGTCTTTACTAGCCATTGGAGTCAAAAACTAGTCGTTACAAACAAATAGTTGCAGAGCAATGGTCGACCAGTAACCTATATAGATTAACTTTTAGTACATTAAATTTGACAACTTTAACCTATATTGATTGCCCACTAACCTATATATACATCTACTAATCTTATAAAAAACATGGTTTTAATAACTTCAAATGCTTAAACTCAATTCATTTAATATAATTATGATTTAAACACTTTTCAAAATGTTTCCTAAAAAGTGTTTGAAAGATCAAGAGACTTTTTTCTTGAAGAAAAAAAGTTTTAACACCCCTTGATGAATGAAAAGTCTTGTGCAATAAAGTAAGAAGTAATATATATGCATAGTGAGCCTTTGAGATTACCAAACTAACAAAGTAATATTATAGTTAATATTACAAGCTATACGATGACCTTATTGTGCCTTAATCTTCTTTTTTTCTTAACTTGGTCATAACTTTTTAAGCTGAAAACTTTGCCTTTTCTCTTATCAATTTTATAAATTATTTTATTGAGTTTATAATTGCATTTTATAATTATATTCCTTCTCATGAACATAATAAACTCGTTAGTAGTACTTACTTTTTTATTATCAAAATATTGATTAGAACCTTGCTAGGTTTAACAATTTCCCTTTTTTATGATAAACAAATATTTGTGATATTAGAGAACAATAATACAATTAAACACACAATCAATTATTCATATCAGGATGATGAATAACTCGCCCTTAATTTGTAAATAACATATAATTT
>JANIPM010000005.1:13647267-13657536 GCA_027478405.1 Erythroxylum cassinoides
AATAATTTAATTTAATATTATATTTTATTGATTAAAATTAATTATGAATAAAAATATGAATAATTTAATTTAACTTAATGATTTTATTTAATTTTGTAATTAAATTAAATTAAATTAATAATTATTTTTAAATATAGTTAAATTTAAAATATTTTCAAATATATAAATTTAAAAAAATTGATTTAATAACTAAAATATATTTAAAATAAAAATTATTTTAAACATTATTTATTTAAATAAAATAAATAATTTTATGTATAATTTTTTAGTTCTAGTAATTTGTTGGGGTGTTGAATATTATAGTTAGGTCTTTTTCTTAATTGAAAAAGAATGGTAGAGTCTTTTTCTATAAAAAGGAACAGATATTAGGCAGCTATCACTCCAACCGTTCCTGTATAACATATAGTTCTTCTTTTCTATTATATGGATACCATTACACATTAAACATGTGAACAACTCGTATTTGACAAACCCAGAAGAACAGTTTTACAAAAATCATCATTCTTGTATTTTTTTTAAACCTTTAATTTCTCATTAATGTTTTTACAGTTATTCAATTGAAGAGGTTTTTAAGGAAAATTAAAAATACTTCTACTAAGGTCGTGATTGGATCATAATTTATTTCCCAACAATGATATCTAATAGCCTCCCTTCATTGATTAACTTGATTGTTATTGTTTGATTATTATTGATTTGATAACTAGATTAACACTTTAAAATGTTGTTTATTCCCCCACGCATATGTTTGTTTTTGTTTATGAAATCCTAATTGTATGACCCAAAGTCATTAGATATGGAAGTTAAAGTAAATATGCTTTTATTTCTAGCGTTTTAATTTCTAAAGACTTAATCACATGCCCCCTTAGCTTTGAACTTTTTTCAAAAATATGTTTAAAGTTGTTATTGGTATCCATTGTTTCTGGAAAGCGAAAATTGCATTACCCATATTTTTAGGGTTCCTAATTTGATTGCATTTTGAAAGGTTAGATGTGTTTTTCTTCATGTTGATCGTTTACCAACAACAACGGTGAATCAACCCCCTTTGTTGCTAGAAGCGCCAGAACTAGTGACAATAGTCATTATTGATATAGGCAGAAAAAGACCAAGGAGGGAGATATGACGTGGTAAAGGAGAAACAAAGATGTTGAAGGAAGGAAATGGTATAAAGAGGCAATGAATAAGATGTTATTCAAAGCGAAGAGAGGATGACAACGGGTTAAGCCAGGAAAAACAATCTGGGTTGTGCGCACTACATAACATTATAATAAGTGGCTAGTGAGCCCACACACGGATAGCTCAGTTAGTCATTGGCAAGGTTAACTTGGGACAAGAACTAGGGTTTGAATCTCGATAACGGGAAGAGTGGGCCGCCTTGCTGAGAAGCTAGCTGAGATCAAACCGTGATTTACCCCCTCACTACTCTGTCAGGCCGGAGTGTGGGGGCACCTAAGGTGTGCGATTCCACCTTTTGGAACAAGTGGCCAATGTGTGCATTATTTCCTCTTCCAAATTTTATTATCGTTATGCTTTTCAAGCCATTAATTTTACCTCAATTAGTTTTTATTAATAAGATTAAGATTAAATTAGTTTAAATTTATAATAAATCTAGACAAGTGTTTTCTAATTATTTAGAAATTATTTTCAAAAGCATTAATTTTATTAGGAATATTTTTCATTTTTAAGAGTTAAATTAATAAATTAAATAAGTTAATATATAAATAATTATAATTAAGCAAACTTTGGAAGGGATATCTTTCATAATTACATTATGTTAGATATAATTAGTATAATGAAATTATATTAATTATGATGAGACCTAAAATTTTAATTTTAAAATTTCTCAATTAAATATTACCTTAAAAACGTGATTATTACCTTCTAGGCAAAAAACATAAAAATGACCCTATGGTTTTCTGCCGATGACAAGTTAAATCTTAATGTTTCACAACATTCAAATTAAACCCTATGTTAAAAGAAATAATGAAGAGAATATAACTTTGTATGTGTTCTACCAAGTCTTTAATTTTATTGTGGATTATACTACGTGGCACTATAGGGCCTAATTTTTTTAAAATTAATTCTTAAAATTATTAAGTTAGTATTATTAAATTTAATTTAACTTAACTTAAATTAATTAATGTAATTAATAATTTTTACTATTAATTAAGTTAGCTAAATAACTACAAATCTAAAATCCCTACATTTCCATCCCTTTACCTTTGTTGCTTACCCTCACCGTTGTTTATAACTTGCTTAGTTTATGATACAATCTATTTAACGTTTTATTTGTAACTTCATTAGGTTCAAATAATTATTTATTATTTCCATTCACTTCTTTAAACAATTTCAAGGTCTCTAAGCTAGTATCATCAAGTTTCTCTTTTCGTATCCTTATCATCTCAATAGCCAAATCAACAGAAGCAATAACCTATTTAATAACATACATAAAATCATGATCCCTAGTTGACAAACTAGAGATCGAGAATCCTATGGAATCACCAAGCCTTTACATTGTATAAAAAATGTAACAAATACTAGAATCCCATTCTTACTTAGCTACCAATGCCTTCTCAAATTTCTCTTTTTGGACATTTTGCAATTGAACAAGAAGTGTAGATATCATCTTATAGCTCTACTATAAGTCATGTAATTGATTATGTGATTCTTTAATTTTTTATTATAATGAACCACTTTTTTTCAAGCACATTATTTTCCACTTTAAGAGTGGTGACATGTTGCTTTAAGACTTCATAAAGAACCTCGCCCTCTTTGGCCTTTTCTTCAATAAATGTTACTTCATATTTTCATAAAGGGAAGTAACAATGCGGCTAGAAAAATGAAACAAAGTTGAAAAAAATAGAACTTCGAAAGCTATAAACAATAGTAAGTATAAGCAGCAACGGTGAGCGGGTGGAAATTTAGGGATTTTATACTTGAGTTTTTTAAATTTTTAACCGTTCATTATAATGCTTTAGCATTCTTTAATTAGCTAGTTGTTATTAGTTGTTTGATTTTGGATTATTTAATTTAAATTTTCGTGGGATTAGGGGGTTCTAGCAGTTCTTACACTCGTTTATTGTGACACCCATTAGTGATTCAGTATCCATCTTGCTTCTTTTGCTTCTCTTCCTTGATTATTATCAAAGTCATTTAGGGGCTTGCTAGGCATGTCTTCTTTAGCTTGTATTGGGCTTTAGGGCAGGAGTGGTGGCTTTAAACTCTAATGAGAGTACAATGGTTACTCCATTAATTAGTTTTGGGTAAAGAAGAAAAGATGTTGACATATTACAACTAGGTTATTAAAATATCGAGTCCCTTACGGAGAAGTTTTTAGAATTAGTGGAAATTTTAGACAAGTATAAGATTTATATATTATGCGTTCAGAAGATAAGGTTGACGCTAAAGCAAAAGAGATTAATGGGTTTAATCTTTGGAATTCAAGGGGTAAGAGACGAAGGAATGGGATAGGTATTTTGGTTGCCAAGGAACTCATAAAACCTATTGTGGGGGTAAAAAGTACTAGTGATAAGAATATGTTTTAAATATTGTAGTGAAGGGTGCTATTATAAATGTGATGTGTGCATACGCACCTCAAATAGAAACAGACAAATAACTTAAGCACCATTTTTAGGAAGAACTAAATGAAGTGATTTAGAAAATACCCCCTAACGAGGGAGTTATTCTAGGAGGTGACTTTAATGTCATATGGGAGCAACCTTGGATCGTTGCTTAAGAACTCATAGAGGTTTCAGGTACGATGAAAGGCATATTAGCGTTATCATTTGAGGTGGTAATAGCCAACTAATTTTCAAGAAAAACAAGAAGCACTTGATGAATTTTAAGATCAGAACCACAAAGACTTAAATTGATTACTTCTGCATAAGGTGAAGTGATCAAGCTAACTTCAAGGATTATAAGGTGATACCTAGTGCTTGCATATCAACTCAACATAGATTGTTAATTTTAGATCTTTTCATTTAGAGGAAAAAGAGCTGTATAAAATCAGATGGTGGAATTTGAAAGGAGATATCATGAAATAATATAGGGATAGAGTAATTTATGGAGAAGAATGAAATTTGGTAGGAGATGCTAACCAGATGTTGGAGCGAGTCGCAACTCTTATAAGGAATACAACTTTAAAGACCTTAGGTGTTTCTAAAGGGACGAGAAGTAGTAAGAGGGAGTCTTAGTTGTGGAACAAAGATGTTCATGAAAGAGTTAAGTTCAAGAAGGTTGCCTGCAAAGCTCTTATGGATAGTGCCACAAAGGTAGAGAGAGTTAGTAATAGAGAAAGGTGTAAACTAGCAAAGAAAAATGCGAGGGTGATAATCTCAAAGGCTAAAAGTAGAGCGTACAAGAAATTATATCAAAAATTGTATACTAAAGATGGAGAAAAGGATATTTTCAAGTTAACAAACGCTAGGGAATGAAAAGTAAGAGATTTTGATCAAGTTTTTTATATAAAAGATGAAGTAGGGCATTGCTTGTAACTAAAAATGACATTAAGAGAAGATGGTAGAGGTACTTTTATAGCCTTTTTTAATAAAGGCATAGAGGATAGCAACATTTTAGGTGATCTTAGTTCATCCGAGAGGTTTTATAATTTTACTTGCTGCCAACAGATTACGAGGGATTAAATTAAGAAAGCGTTGAGGGAGATGAAGAGTGGTAAGGCAGTAGGGCCTGATAAAATACTCATAGGGGTGTGGAAGAGCCTAGGCAAAAGGGTATTATTTGGCTAGCCAAGCTTTCTAATGTGATCCTTCAAATTACTTAGCCACACTATGAAGTTATGTGAGAAGATGATTGAGAGGAGAGTGAGAAAGGATGTTTCTATCTCGAATACCAATTTGGCTTCATGCCAGGAAGGTCTATGACAGAAGTTTTGTATCTTCTTAGAAGTTTAATGGAATACTACAAGGAAAAATATCATAACCTACACGTGGTTTTTATTGATTTAGAGAAGACTTGTGATAGGATAGTAAGAAAATCATGTAGAGGTGTTTAGAAGTCAAGGGTTTTCCTATGTTGTATATTCAAATTATTATGGATATGTATGAAGGTTTAAAAACTAGAGTAAAGACAATAAGAGGATATACAAAGCATTTTCTATAGATATTGGGTTACATCAAGGCTCCTTTTTAAACTCCTTTTTTTTACTGCAGTGATTGATGAGCTCACCAAGAATATCCAAGAGGATGTGCCTTTGTGTATACTGTTTGTTGATGACATTGTTTTAGTGGATGAGACAATAGAGGGGGGTCAATGCAAAGCTTCAAATTTGGAAGGATATGCTAGAGACGAATGGCTTTTGATTGAGTAGGAATAAAATTGAGTATGTGGAGTGTAACTTTTCGGGCTATAGGGTGGATACTGATGTGGAGGTAAAGATTGGTTTAGAAGTTATTTCATAAAATGAGTGTTTTAAATATCTAGGATCTATCATTCAAAGTGATGGATATATTCTCCAATTAAATTTTCAGCTAAATAATTCACCAAAATTTTCAAAATTTTCAAAATATACCGAAATTGTCAAATCATAATTAATACACTCCAATTTAATCCACAATTTCTACTTATAAATCAAATTTACCCGAAAATGCCAATGAATGCATGTACAATCATATGAATGTGTAAACTAAATGTATATATCACAATTAATTTACGCATGACGTGCATTTTTCTAATTTGATAATACTTTCTCATAAATTACTAATCTAGCCTTAACATGGGTATCGGGATGTTACATTTATTAAGCCCCTTCTTGTTTGCAATAGTAATGGATGAGCTCACTAAGAATATCTAAGAGCTCGTGCCTTGGTGTATGTTATTTGTTGATGAAATTGTTTTAGTGGATGAAACAAAAGAGGGTGTCAATGTCATGTTAGAACTTTGGAGGGATACATTAAAGTCGAAGGAAATTAAATTAAGCAGCACTAAAAATGAGTATTTAAAGTGAAACATTTCAGGGCATATAGTGGCATCCGATATGGAGATAAAGATTGATTCAAAAGTTATATCACAGAAAAATTATTTTAAGTACCTTAGATCCATCATCCAAAGTAATAGTGAGATAGATGAAGATATAGTTCACTGTATCAAATCAAGGTGGCTTAAATAGAGGGGTGCATCAAAAGTTTTATAGAACAAGAAGATACCACTTAAGTTAAAAGATAAAATATATTGTTGGCTGTGTAACCTTATAAGAAGAGATAAAATCAGGAATATAGTGTTAAGAGATAAATTAAGAATAGTAAGACACATATAATTGATTGAGGTAATGAATACTTCGACTAGAAGTTTCTTAGTTACCTAAAAGAGAGTGGGATTCTATCACGATGGGCTCCATATGAAACTCCAAAACATAATAGAGTATTTGAGAGTAGAAATTGTACTTTATTAGATATAACACGCTTTATGATGAGTTATATAGTCCTTCCTATCTCCTTTTGAGGATATGCCCTTAAAAATGCTACTTACCTTTTAAATAAAGTTGGCAAGACACCATATAAGATATAGACAGTTAATAGACCAAAGTTATCAAACCTAAATATTTGGAGATGTGATGATTATGTGAAGCTTGCATCATTTGATAAGGTTTAAGCTAAGTCAAATAAATATAAATTTGTGAGGTATTCAAAAGAGAATATAAATTATCAGTTTTACCATTCTTTTGAATAAAAGGTGTTTATTTCAAGATATGCTAAATTGTTAATAAGAGAATGAAATTAGTGAAGTGAGATAAAACCTAGAGAAGTTTAAGAACCACAAATGCATATACAGATGAAATAGGAATGTTAAGTTGATATATATGATGTATAAATAAGGGTTCAAAAGATAAATAGTCTGTAATGTACTAATAAGATACTTCATCCTACTGTTAGATTAGATCAACACATCTAAAAGGGAAAAGATAATGCATTACTAATGGATGATGAACCTATTACTTTAAAGGAAGTAATGTTTTATTGATTCTTTAAAATGTCATGAAGCTATAAGATCTAAACTGAAATCCATGTATACTATCTAAATATGGGTTTTGATAAATACTCTCGATGGTATTGCACTTATTGGCTACAAGTGAATTTTTAAGAGAAAAATTGACATAGATGGTAATGTACACACATATAAAGTAAAGCTAATGGCTAAAGATTATAAACAAAAACAAGGAGTTGATTTTGATCAAACTTTTTCACCATTATATATTCTTAATTTCATAAGGATCTTATTCCCTATAGTTATATATCATAATTATGAAATTTAGAAGATAGATGTCAAAACAAAATTTCTCAATGAAAATTTAAATTAGGATATATGGTACAATCTGAAGTTTTTGAATCCAAGAAATTCCCTAATCAAGTATACAATTTGGAAAAGTTTATTCATGAACTTAAACAAGTGTCACAAAGTTGGAACCTCTGTTTTAAAGAGACAATCAAAGACTTTGGTTTTATCAAAAATTTGAATAAACCATATGTTTATAAATTTAATAGGCGTGCAGTTATCTTCCTAATGTTATATGTGGAGACATATTTTTAATTGAAAAAAGTACCAATGCTTTAATCTATAAAGATCTAGTTATCCAAGAACTTCTCCATGAAAGATATGAGAGACGCATGCTATATTTTAGGAATAAAGATCTATACAAATAGATCAAAAAGGTTGTTTAGCTTATCTTAATCTACCTACATAGATAAAGTGCTAAAAAAATTTAACATGGAGAATTCTAAAGAGGTATTCTTAATTATGTTCCATGTGATTTCTCTACTACCAATTACATGTCCAAAGATACAAGTAGAAAGAAATAAAATAGATTGTGTTATGTATGCTTCGGCCTTTGAATCAATCATTTATGTCATACTATATATTAAACCAAATGTCTCTTACGCTTGGAGCATAATAAGCAAATTTGAAGTCAATCTTGGTGATAGTCTTTATATGGTTGTAAAAAAATATTAAAGTACTTAAAAAGAACTAAAGATATTTTCATGGTCTCAAGAGGGGTTAAACTAAGATTTCATGGGTATTTAAATGTAATTTTTAGTCTGATTCGAATGATAACAAATCACTTGATTATGGAGATAGTGAGCAATTGTTAATTTAGTCCTTTGAAACTAATTGGTTCGTTAAAATTTAATAACATATGATATCATTTTTTAATTAAAAATAATTACTCGCTGGTGCATGTTGCAATACTGAGAAGAGCTATCAAGGAGATGGACCTAATCATGAAAATGTTTCTATGGTCTGGTTAAATGGGAAACTCAAAGAAGGAAAAAAATAAAGTGGAGAGAAGCCACCATACCAAAAAACATAAAGAACTTGGGATTATCTGTATAGCTAATATGTAGAGAGTTCGAATAAGCAAGAGATTATAGAGGCTATACATAAATAGGAGGGCTCTATGGACAAAATGGTTACATCAATACTATTTCAAAATTTTAGACTTTTGGTAAGTAGATTTCACCTCAGTTGGCACTCCTATTTTTAAATAACCGATGAAGATGAGGGAGCTCCTATATCCCTACATCAAGCATCGAATTGGAAATGGTGAAAGAACCTGGTTATGGTTCAACAATTAGTTGGATATCAGTCTAATCATACAACTCCCTCTTCTTCAGCAACTAAGAATCCGATTACCAATATACCTTAAGGTCTCCTCTCTTATCATTAATGGAGAGTGGTAAGGTTATTTATGGGGCTTTTCCACCTTTTTGTCAAATCTTCCGCTACTGATGTCAACAAATAGCGAGGATTCAGTTTTATGGATGTTGAACCATAACCATATCTTCACCAATCGATCATGCTTCCAACTATTTCACAGCAATCACTCATTAGTCCTATGGTCTAATTTACTTAGGAGAAACATCATCCCAAAGGCCTCTTTTATCACCAGGTTAGCACTCAAGAATCATCTTCAAACCTTGAGCTAATTGTATGGAAATGTAAGGAGTACGACATGGGTTCTTTGTAATGAAGCAATGGAGGATAGAGACCATATGTTCTTCCTTTGCAACTTTACCAAAGTGACTTGGAGCCAAATACTTCACATGTTACCTCCAAGTAATTGTTGATATACTTAGGAACATGCTTTCAATGCTTCGTTTGTAACTCCAAAACTTGGAAAACAAATACAACCCTTGATAAAGTTGCCTTCACACTTACCATCTACGTAATTTGGAAGAAGTGAAATAATTGTTGATTCATAGATACCAAGGCAGACAAATACTTACTTGAAACTGGATCATAAACTTGATGCACAAACGCATCTTGGATAAGCAATTGTAGCTCATTCTATCATCTAACATGTAGTACTGATGGCATTTTTAACTTATCCTGACTTGTTGGGCTTCTCTTCTTAAATTCATTTAATTTTTTAAGATGTAAATGATTCTAACTGGTGTGAACTCATTGTAATGTAAGTAATAGTTTCAACTATAGTAATATGCAGTTTTCAATTTAAAAAATATAATGAGATTATAATTATGAGGATCAATTTATATGTATGTATTATTTCCAAATTATTCTTAGTTATAGTTTCATCAAGACAAAATATTAATGGAACGATAGTACTAGAAGATGTCAAGTTTCTTTATTATGAAAAAAGTAATTGATCTCATAAATTAAGTGTGAAGATACTTTTAAAATGTGGATAGTTATTGGAAAATAATCTCACTAAGCTGACCTAATTATAAGGACCCCAAATGAAACAATACTTATGTGTTTGGAGATTTCTTCATAATGATAGTTGTATAATTGATATTTAGACTTCAGATTACCAAGATATCTCATATATGAATTACTATATTTTGAGACTACTTATAACCTATTTTAATCAAAGTAACTTAGTCGATAGTATTAGAATAGAATATGAATTGTATAAAAATAGTTGAGTAAGTCAATAAAAAACTATCATCTTAAAGTAGTTAGGGAAAATATTCCACTTTTCTTGATTAGTAATGATTTAAGGAATTTTTTGACTATAGTAAAATAAGATTTAAAAATAAAATTTTCATTTATCAATTATAAATTGATTAATAATTAGCAAGAATAAATATGATTGAATTTAAGTAAAGTAGCAACTAGCTTCATATTATATGTCCAATTGAAACGTTGGTTAAAAAAATATTAAATTATAATTATAATCATGCGTGGATATATTAAATCAAACAAATTTAACATTTTTAATCTTTGAGTAGCCATGATATATTACTAGACATCAATTTTTATCTATTATAATAGATTGTATGATTAGACCATAATTAAAAT
>JANIPM010000005.1:13660265-13670733 GCA_027478405.1 Erythroxylum cassinoides
GGGGGCTTATGGTTGGGTCGGTCGTGCTGGGCCCGAACCCAGTCATAACGACCCATGGGCCGATCGGTCCATCCTTCAAGGATTGGTCTCACGCCCATTGGCTAAGCAAGGCCCAGGCCCAGGGTCAGATATATACAGCCCACTTGCAGACTAAAACCTCCCATGCAAAAGTAGAAGTCTACGTAAAGACTTAAACCTAGCATTCATCCCATATATAAGGTATGATTTTATCACGAGAGAGGTACGCAACTCATAAACCTAGTTTTCTCTGCTTACAGCGATCCAACCCTCACAAAATACTAACTTGAGCGTCGGAGGGGCTAATCGGGAAACAACCCCCGACGTGCCTTCCTTATTTTGCAGGAACCTTCAAGCCGGAATTCTCGTAAGAAGCAGCCAACTTCATGGATCTAAACGACAACGTATAGTTCCGTCAAAATCAGGCTGAACCAGTTCGTAATAGACATCTCCAGAGTAAAAGGTTTGCAAAATTTCAACTAAGGTATATTTCAACCCTTTAATTTATGATGATCTTCAACAAATTTATCCTCCAACTACAAACGATTTGGACATGCACAAAGAAACCTTTGCTTTAAATTTAGCGTGCCACTCGTTTTCTTTTGAAGATAAAAATACAAGGGTGAAATGATTTTCATGTCATTGTTGCAGATTGTAGCATTTCCACCAATATAGTAATAAAAAATAAAATAGGGATAATGACTTTAGATAAGATATAAAATTAACCACTGCCCATTATTCAAAGACACAAATAATAATTTTTAGTAATGAACATCAACAAGTGAGACAAGCCTAACGGATACAAATTCAGTACTTGACACCGTCCCTTACGAGAGCACTTTTGAGTCTAACAACCAAATAATTATCAAATATTCTACTTAGTTGCAAGGGACAAATTGATTAGCAAAGGTACAAGGAAGAAGAAGGGACAAGAATCAACTTGTAAGTAATATATATATAACGGGCCAAAGTTAAATGGAGTAGGTTTCTGTGGGTAGAATGAAAATGACATTCCATTTCCATAATAATAATATTACACATCGGCTGCCGAACTTCCATAACATGATGAAACCAACTAAGCGTATTCCTTAAGCCCAAGAAAAAGACAGAGAAAGGGAAAGGCCCTTAAGCTACTATTGTTACATATGTGCTTTGGGAAAACATAATTCACAAACAACCAGACATGAAAAAAGTTGACAGATACTGATCGTGTCCTTTCTTCTTCTTCTTCCACAAGTACTGTATCTGTAATCATCATCCATCACTTTTTGAATGGAATAGCTCTGATCACAACTTGGTGGTACAGAGCTGCCAGTGCTGCTCCAATGAATGGTCCCACCCAGAAAATCCACTGCCACATAAGGTTAAAAGAATTATATTAAATAAAATTAAAGATTTTCACATTGTTGAATCAAGAACTACTTACGTGATCATCCCAAGCACTGTCCTTGTTGAAAATGATTGCAGCACCGAGACTTCGAGCAGGATTGATACCTGTTCCGGTAATTGGGATGGTAGCCAGGTGAACTAAGAACACTGCGAACCCAATTGGTAAGGGTGCCAGAATCTGACGAACAGCAGATTACCACTTGTAAATAATCGCGACTTCAAACCAAAATTGTTTATGCTTTCAGAGAGACAAAGCTTACAGGAACATGGGAGTCTCTGGCACTGCGCTTAGCATCGGTGGCGGAGAAGACGGTGTAGACAAGAACAAAGGTGCCAACAATCTCGGCCCCGAGACCGTCACCTTTGGTGTAACCACTGTTGACGGAGTTTGCGCCACCGCCCAACAGCTCGAACTGAGTCTTCCCTTCGAACCCTTTTACTACACCAGCTCCACAAATGGCACCAAGGCACTGCATCACCATGTAGAACAAAGCCCGTGTTAAGGACAATTTTCTCGCCAGGAACAGCCCGAATGTCACCGCCGGGTTTATGTGACCACCTGAAAGAACAGTACCATTAGTTGTACAATTTGCCTAAACAGCTAACATCTTTTTCTCAAAGGAAAACATCCCACAACGTACAAAAGCAGTCTATATCTTATAAACAAGAATGATTCATAAGTGTTAGTTAAGGGTTTGGGTGGACCTGAAATGCCGGCGGTGCAGTAGACGAGAGCAAAGATCATGCCACCGAAAGCCCAAGCAATCCCTTGAATACCCACAGTGGAGCATTTAGTGTTGGACTTGGAAACACCCATGACTGTCAAGACCGTGATGTAGAGGAACAGAAAGGTGGCAATAAACTCGGCGATGCCAGCTCTGTAAAAGGACCAAGAAGTAAGTTCATCGGGCTCGAACAAGGGAGCAGGCGGTGGCTCTTTGTAGTCCTTGTCATCTTGGGTCTGAGCCGCCGTGCCAATCGGCTGTCTCTCGGTGAACTTGTTGGCTCCCAATCTAACATCTTCCTCTTTGTTCTCCATATTGGGTTTGTATTGCAGAGTGAGGATAAGTTGAGTGGACACGCAGTAGCGAGCGTTGGATGTGTGATGAGAGGCGATGGCAAGTGGGGGTATACTGGTGGGGTTTATAGGAAAAGCCGAGAGGGGGTGGGGGCTCAGTGAGCGTATTTAATTGAAAAATGGGAATCAACTTAGGCTGTGACCGACCAATGGAATCATTCTATTAGGATTGGTGGAATGAAAAGGACCAAACGACTAAATGTGGGATTAAACGACACCACGGAGGTGTGTTCCTAGTTGGCATAAATAGCAACCACACATGTGCCACCGCCCTTTCTCAATTATCAAGCGAAAAAAACAAAACGTTTCGACCGAATAACTCACGTGGAATTGAAGAGAACAATGATGCAACTTTTGATTGACTGTGGAAATTGAGAAAAACCCATCATTTCCACTCGATATTTTGTCTAATATTATTCTGTCTAATAGTATCCTTGCAAGCTGCAGCGTATCACGTGCATTCTATGCAGCTTCTGAGAACACGTGGCAGACGGAGATTGTATATAGGATACGTCAGCGTCATGTCCTGGAATAAATTGTTAATCAGTTGCTAATCTGCTGCATTAAATACCATTCATAAACTCGTTCCTAACGTCACAGCAACCTCTGCTCACATTTTCTATTTTCGAAATTAATGATAAATAAAACTTTTAGAAATTGGAATTTAAGAAAATATTCTCCTCTCTTTAGTAATGGAAGAGTTTAGGTTGCTGAATAAAACTATGTACAGATCATCCTATCCCTAACGTAATCACCAGATAATTAGATAAAAATAAATAAATGAACGACGCCGGCTCATGACATGTGTTGCTTATCTTACACCAGCATTAATTTTTTTACAGGATTAAGTTATTGCTTATAGTGGGTGGGCAGAGCCAATAATGATTATCTCATCATGATGAATAGGAGCTGTTTTTGGAAGAAAATGTGGTTATAATAATGTGGAGATAACATTAGAAAAACTAATGCATTACGGTATTTGCCTTGTCAACATTTGAAATGTTAGGTAAAACGTATCTTATCTTAAGATTATATGACATCATTTTTTCAGTTGATCAGTCTCTAATCTATTGTCTCAATTTTTGAGTTCTGTTATTCCAAAAATACATATTAATCTTCATTTACTCTCAATTAATATTCAATTATCTGCCTATTAGTGGTTCTTTTTTTTTTCATTAACAATAGGGTCCATAAACACATGGTCATCATATTTTGGCAATCTGTAAGCTATTGTTTGAGTTAGCTTAGCCACATTTAACCTAGTCCAGGCTCGTACGATAATAAGTTTAGATCACAAGGCAATATATTTATGACAGAGAGAAATGAACAGAGTTTTAAGGCCCTAATCTATGAATAACACTTGTCCATCACATGACGTTTGTACATTGTACTACTAAAGGAACAAAATAGCGAGCTTGAAAAAGGAGAGAGAGAGTATTCGTTTTGCAACCGCCCGTTCAATATGAACCATAAGCCATTACCTCTGCATTTTTTAGCAACGTTGTCGTTTAGTACAGTTGTGTACTAATCGTTTGTAATCACTTTAATTTCTGAATTAAAAATTTGATGTCGACTTTTTTTTAATTGCTTCTTAATATTTTCTTTTCTTTCCTGCATCAAAAAGTTTGTAAGCCATGAAAAGTTGTAATAAGCACCTATAATTTAAAGGGTTAATTACTAAAAAAGATTCTTAAATTTTACTTAATTTTATAAAAGCTTAAAATTTAAAAAGTAACAATTAAATATTTAACTTTCAATTTTTTCCAAAT
The DNA here is from genome assembly GCA_027478405.1 of Erythroxylum cassinoides. NCBI lineage: Eukaryota > Viridiplantae > Streptophyta > Magnoliopsida > Malpighiales > Erythroxylaceae > Erythroxylum > Erythroxylum cassinoides. The sequence goes on from JANIPM010000005.1 coordinate 13,664,520, forward strand.
ATAGTTTGATTTTAATATCTTCTTTAACAAAGCTAACGTAGCATAAGTGAGATTTTTTTTAAATAGAGGAACTTGCAGTCATTACCCTTTGAATGTGCACTGGGTAAACTTTTGGATTAAGGCAATAACCTGCAAATCACGTCAAACGGATACTCCACACTAGGCAATCTATTTATGACAAACTCGATCGAGATAGTGTAAATAGAGGGAATTGGACACAGGACCTTTTGACTCTATGCTCCTTAACTCCACCAACTCGACCATCCCTTAAAGAGCGACATAAGTGAGATGTCAGATGTAAATCAACTTCTACGTTAGATTATAATTAAATTAGATTAATTGTTTTTTGAGAACTTAAAAAATCATTCATTAAATAAGAGAAGTTACAAAATAGGGGGAGGATTTCTCTGTCCCACGTGAGAGAAACCCTCTTAAAACATTAGTTTCAGATAAATACAAAAACAATAACGTATCCAATCTAACATTTAACGGTACTTCGTAGACAATTAAGGTAAAACTAACCTGCCCTTTCTTGAACCTTCGCATCATTTCTTGATTAGGGAGGGTGAAGTCGAATTTGGAGGCTAGGCGATCGATGGTTCCGGCACTTCTCTCACTCATGTCTTCGTAAAAGAAACTCGACACAGGTATCAAACTCAACAACCGAACTCTATAATCATTTAGGGCATGGCTAATCTAAGTTCATCTCATCGGGACTTGATTTTTCTTAAAAGATTTTGGAGGCTAGCCAGAGAGGGAGATCGGAGAGGAGATCTCATCCACGAAAAAGGTACCCAGTTCAAAGATTTTGAAAGCTTCCTTTCTTTTTTCTTGAAACCTCCATTGATTTAACATTAATTCATTGATGACAAGGATTTGGATGGATAGCATAGATCTTCAAGCAATGCTCAACCCAAAAAGGAGAAGATCTTAGTAATTCTAGGTGAGTCCAGATCTGAACAAGCCTCCTTTGTTCCTTAGAGACTGTGAAAGAATAATCTGCTTATTTAATACATGAGAACTATTGGGAAGAACTGTTTTTGGATTTCATTTCTGCGTGTGTGAACCGAGTAATAAGAACTTAGGAGAGATCAGATAGGGCTAGGGCTATTGCTATATTCTTTATATAAGAGTCATTCTCCTACTACAGTGTAGGTTTAACTGATTGATGATTAGTTGCTCCCGTATGCTAGCAGTAATGAGTTTTATAAAAGGTATTAGCGAGGTAGATTTGTGTTTAAACCTTCTACTATTCCTCTCATTCCAGATTACTTGAGCCATCGAGAGTAATATAATAGCCCTATCACATTTAGAAATATGCAAATTAGGTAATTCCTGTAGGATATATGTAAGTCTGCCATAGATAAAATCAAGGGCACATAGAGTAGAAATTTTGGCCTAAACTTCTCTGGAGAAGACATATTCAAAAAAGAAGTGATCTCTAGTTTCATCCTCTAGATTGCATAGGATACATAGCTTAGAGGAGGTTAGCAATTTCAACCTATCCAAGGTACTAAGTCTATTCCACATTACTAACCAGAATAGAAAACTAACATTAAGTCTAAGGGCCTTGTTCCAAATTAATGAATCCCATCCTACTCGATTTGCAGACCCCTCTCTCATCTTTCTAACTTCCTTAGCAATAATCTCAGAAATAGGAATACCCTTCTAAAGGTAGATATCTCTCTCCCTATGGTTTCTAAATTGAGGAAAGAGCAGAAATCTAGTCTCATCTGAAGAAAGGGACCAGTTCTCATTCCTAACTATTTCTTGGAGCTTAGTATCTTTAGGGAGTCGATTTAATAGGGATCTTGCCATCTGATTTTGTGTTAAAAGTCTATTCCTTGTCCAGTTATCATACCATAAGAAAATTCTTTCCCCTGCCCCTATCTAGCAAGTAATGTGCTATTACATCTCCTCCCTCATTCTAAGAAGTTGGTTAAAAAACTAGGTGTAGCTGCTTTTGATTTTTAGAGCCTAAAAACTCCCTTCTTTTAATAAATAAAAGTGAATCCATTTAGTCCACATAGATTATTTTTCACTTAGGATTCTCCAAATCCTCTTAGATATAAGAAATCTGTTTTAATTGGAGATTGACTCCAGTCCTAATCCTCCTTCCTCTCTCAGTTGACAGATTTTCTTCCAACTAACTTTGGTTATTCCTTCCTCTCCATTCTCTTTCCCCCATAGAAATTTCTTCATCATTTTTTCTACTGTTTTAATAAGCCCTTTAGAGAGAAAAAGGTCTGAACACTAGTAAGTATTCATAAACAAAATTACCAACTTCAGTAGCTGAAGATAGAATAGTGATCTATTGGTCCATGTCCCCAATCTTTTCTGGATCTTTTCAATTAAAGGAATACATTCACAAAACCTAAGCCTCCTTGATGAGATAGGAATCCCCAAGTAGAGGCGAGGAGGGTCTTTAGTTTCCATACCCGTAGCTTGAGATAAGGCATTTAAGAGGTGAGAAGCACTTTTGAAGAGAATGAAATAGCTCTTATGTAGGTTGACACATAGACCCGACATCTCCTTAAATAAATTGAGAGTTCTCATCATAAGAGAGACTGAATGAACATTAGCCTTGCTTAGGAGAATAAGGTCATCTGTAAAACATAAACTAGTTATAGAAACTTTCTTACAATTGGAGTGAAATCTAGGTCATCTGTTAAAGTGCTATGCTTAAGTAACTAAGTGAGAACCCCCATACAAATTAGGAATAGGGAACGGGATAGAGAATCCCCTTGCCTAAGACCTTTTTTGCCTTTAAATAGCTCCGTGGGGCTCCTATTTATCAATATCCCATAAGAAGCAATAGAAATGCATTCTTGAATCCACTTTGTGAACCTTAGGGGAAAGTTCATGATCTCTATAGTTTTTTTGCAAAAAATCCCAATTCACCATGTCGAAAGCTTTCTGTAAATCAATTTTTATAGTGCAATTCTGGGGACTTCTCCTACGATTATACCCTTTTAAAAGCTCCTACATAATAAGGATGTCGTCCCCTATATCTCTACTAGTCATAAATGCTCCTTGATTCTCACTAATTTTAGAACCTCCTTCAGCCTATTAGCTAAAATTTTGGCAATGATCTTATAGAGAAAATTTGTATACAAAATAGGTCTGTAATCACTCCAATTATCTGAGCTGGATTTTTTAAGGACCAAACAAAGAAAGGTCTTGTTTATTTCTTTTAGTAAAACCCCTTTTAGGAAGAACTCATGCACTACCTCTTTGACTATCCCCCCAAACTATTCTAAGTTTTCTAATAGAAAAAGTCATTCAAGCCATCAGGTCCTAGAGCCTTAAAGCCATTCATGTTAAAGACAACCTTCTCAATTTCCTGATCTATAACAGGTTTTATTAACCAAGAAATTTCATGATCAGGAAGTTTAGTGGATGCTAACTATAACATCCCATCCCCATATTAAGGGTTAGAATTTAGATTTCAATAATGAAGAAAATAGCAATGTGAGAGTTAGAATTTTTTTTTGCATTTTATACTCAGCATAATGTCAACATACATACATGTGAATTTGAATTTTTGCACACATGAAAATAATAGTACATGCACTCATTGACATTCCGGGTATATTGAATAGTAATGAGATATGTTGAGAATTGTGGTTATAGTGAATGAGTTAAATGAAATGGAGTAGAAGAACTAGAAATAAAAATTGAAGTGTTGGATTTAGTGAAGGGAAATAAGTTGGAGAAGTTTACTGAGAATATATAGTATGAAATTTTTGGTGATTTTTAAGTGAATGTGCACGATGGCGACTTTGGAGGTTCAAGGACGAAAATCGCGATTGTGCACATACACGATCGTGACTTTGAAGGTTGATAACTGGTGAATATCCAACAAGTTTTCTTGAATTGATTTTTGGTTTTTATACTCGAAAGGAGTTGTAAAATGTTTATGGATGGATATATATGTAGATTATCTATTATGGTTTGAATATGTGGAAGTTTATGTAAGTTGATGAAAAAATGCATGTACTCTATTCTGGGTAAAAGTTGACGTACTATTCATGCATGTAATTGTGAAGTATTTTTAGGGATGGTTTTACATGATTTGAAATGAGTTTAATGATTTTATATGAAGAAGTTAACGAGGACATGAAATAGAGTTGACGAAATGATAAGTTTTGATGAAATGAAATGTTTTGAAAAATGAAAACACAGTAGAGAGAGAGAGAGAGCTTGAAGTTTCAGTTTTGATAGTTATTATTTTATGAACTTGTAGTTAATTGATTTTGAACTGGAAAAAGGAGTTAAATGAAGTTAAAAGAATAGATAAAAATGAAAGAATAGCTTTGGTTGAAAATCTGAGAATTTGAAGATTTACAATAGAGAGAGAGGAATTAAGATGAAATGATGATGAAGAGTGCTAGAAAATGTACAAATGTAGTGTTTTCACTGAACATGCATCTGTATTTTTTTTCATATCTTGGTCTATAAATATCCAAATGGGATGATTTTAAGTTCATATTCAACTAAAGACGTATGGCTATATTTTTCATGAAGGAATCGAAATTGAATTCTGTCTCTAAGAGTTTCAAACATTAGCTCGAATTTGAGTTTGTGGATTTTGTTGTGGATTGGAACAATCTGTAGTGTTTTTAGCATAACTTGCATAACTTAGAAGGATGTTTGGCCTAAATCTTTCATTTTTATTATCAAAAAGCCTGTGTAAAATTGTCCCGAATGTTTGCTTTTAGGAAGAGCTGGAAGAAGTTAAAAGAAAAGGGGTGTGCACGATCATGCTTGACCACGATTGTGACTCTTACGTAGCGTTTGGTTCATGTCTCCATGGGTGGAGACAGATGGCAAGGACACAATAGTTCTATGCCTGGTAGTGTTTGTTTGCTGTCTCTACCTATTTTTGTCCCGACTCCAGAGCATAGGGATAGAAATTTGTTCCTTTCAAAATTGTGGTATAAGATTTTTTGTCTTCGTCTCCGAAATAAAACACATAAACAACTTCTAGAAATACTCCCTTCTTCTATATAAGCAATTTTTTATTCTTAATTATATTATTAAACTCCTCGTCGTCGTCGTCGTCGTCGTCGTCTTCGTCGTCGTCGTCGTCGTCCTCATCATCATCATCATCATCATCATCATCATCATCATCATCATCATCATCATTATTATTATTATTATTATTATTATTATGATTATGATTATTATTATTTATTATAATTTTTGAACTTATATTATTATTATTATTATTATTATTATTATTATTATTTATTATAAATTTTGAACTTATTATTATTATTATTAATTATTGTTATTATTGTTATAAATTTTGAACTTATTATTATTATTATTATTATGCGAAATTAATTTCTTATTGTTATTGTTATTATTATTATTTGTTAACGTTTTTACTAATACAAATCATTCGTTTTAAAATAATCAATGAATTACATATATCCAATCATATTATATTGCAGGGGTATTTTAGTCATTGACACTATTTTTATATTCTGTCAACTGCAACCAAACATATTTCTGTCTTCGAGACGGAGACAGTTTTATCTGTTTTGTCCATCACAACCAAACATCTCACTGTCTCTAATTTTTATTCTGTTCTGTCTTCAAATTTTTATCTCGTTCTGTCTCTGCATATAAAAGATAATAACCAAACACAGCGTTAGGGAAGGTTGGCAACGGCGGTAGCTCCTTTATGGCTGCTAGGATTTGCCTTCTTTGAGTTTAAGGTTTTTGAAAAATGAAGAAGAGGAGTTTTTGGTAGAGGGTTAGGAAAGAATGTGTTGGCCGCATGGACAATCTTATCCTAGGTCTAGAATAGGCTTACTCTAGGATTAAAAGAAGGGACATTTAGCAAGAAGGATAGCAAATATTAAGGCCAGAATAAGACTTGTTTGAAGATATGATGTTATATCTTTTTTTAAGTATATTATATTCTACACTTGGCTAAATTAAAATTTGTATCAAACAAAGCTTTAAAATTCAAAATCAATTCCAAAATTAAAGAAATTATTTTTCTTAATATTAATAAATATATTGATTCCTAATTAATTTTAAAAACGAAATTTCTAAAATTAGAATTAATTATTTTCAGTTATATTGAATTTAATTAATTAGATTCCTTAAAATTAAAAAAATGTTTTCTTAAATAATTAATTTTTTTCTTAATTTAATATATTTGTTTAAATATGATTGAAATGAATTAAATTTATTGATT
>JANIPM010000005.1:13689010-13705215 GCA_027478405.1 Erythroxylum cassinoides
ACGTTTGTATCAGTTTCCTTTTTGGTTTTGTTAGGGGACTGATAGACCTGTCTATTCTGCTTTGGATGACTGTACCAGATTGATATTTGAGTTTAATTATTTAGTGATTTCCGATATTGTGAATGTTGTTGTTGCGATGCCATGTAGGTTTTAGTAAGTTGTTTTCGGATAGTGCACCATTATTGTGGGTTAGGCGTCGGATCGTACCTACGGGTATCCCGATGCATACCCTACGATGAGGGGGCGTTACATTTATTGAGTTTGCAAAACTTACCCAAAATTTGCAAATATTTTTCAGGATCAGAAGAATAGCCTATTAAACAAACGAGAGTATCCCTACAACATATAAGTAAGGGATAGAAGTTGGGATCAGTTCGTGTTTGCATTAGTATTTTCCTATTTTTGTATAAATTTGTATTCCGCGATTTCCGTAAAATAATGTATTCCGAAATTTTTGTATAATGTGTATACAAAGGTTTTTATGGTGGAATGTAAAGATATTATGACTAAAATGTTTTGTATTTATAATGGGCCCCAATTGGCTATTGAAATTATATTGATTGTATTGTGTTGATTGAAATATTTATGAATGAAAGTGGGCCCGAATTGGATATTATTTCCACATATTATGTTTGTGGTTTCAAAAAAATACCGATTTTTGAATGATGAGTGCTCTAGCATGCCACCCTCGCAGGGCACGGACTCGGATATCACCCAAGATGTTAGACACGTGTCTTGCAGGAGTGGGGTATTACATAAACTGTCTAAGATCATAAACCAACTCAGATAGGGGAGCTTCTGAGCCTAGTAGATTTTTGTAGAAATTCATGGCTTCTTTAGCTATATCATCTTGTCCGAAAACATCCACACCAGCTTCAGAATGGAGGTGATTATGTTGACATTCTTTTGAGATAACATAGAAGAACTTAGTACGTCTATCTCCATCTTTTATCCAATTAATTCTAACTCTCTACTTCAATACAAAACATTGATTATCCACCACTTCTACATAATTCTTAAGAGCTTCCTTCTCTGCTATAGCTAGAACACCATCCAAGGGATTCTCTGCTAATGAATTTTGAATAGATGAGAGTTTATCTCTAGCTATTTCAATCTCCTTAGAAAGATTCAAACCTCTCTTACAATTAAGAATCTTCAACTCCTGTTTTATAGTCTTGAGCTTTTGGATACATATGTACTGCTTAGTCCTACAACATCCATGCTCCAATCCCTTCTATATTGCTTCTTGAAATCCCTTCATGCTAACTAGAAAATTGTTAAATCTAAAAGGATGATGGACTCAGGTGGTAGTGAACAAGTTATCAATCTCTATAGGAGTATGGTCTGAGATACAGGGTATAGGAATTTCGCAGAGCTTCTTGAAAAAGTATGTAGCCATTCCGCATTTACCAAAGCTCTATCCATTTTTTTATGTGCCAAATGGAACTTTGTTTATTTATCCTAGTAAACTTATGACCTTCAGATTTTAAATCTATAAGTTCCACCTCTTGCATACAATCAAACATATCAAATGAGTAGTTAAGTAGGTTATAATTACCTTCAGCCTCTGATATAAACAAAGCGGTATTAAAATCCCCACAGACCACCCAAGGGGAATTTAATGAAGTCTCAATCCTTCGTAGGTAACTCCAGAGGTCAGATCTTTAAAACACAATGTTAAATCCATAGACAAAAGTAGTTAAAACCTAAGAATTTTTCATTTTAAAATAAAGCTTAGTGTGAATATGTTGCTGACTGGATTTTAGAACCTCCACTTTCAAGTAATCACCATCATAAGTTATAATAATCCTTCCATATACATGACTTTGATGGTTTGTAATGAATTGTCAGTTGCTACCTAGACCAACCAATTTATTCATATTAACTTCTCTAATTTTAGTCTCCAACATACAAAAAACCCAAGCCTTTTCCTTTAGCATAAAATCCCTTAAAACATTAAGCTTGCAAAGATTATTTATTCCACGCACATTTCATACAATCAAAGTCATAGGCAATTTGTTTTTCCATTGGAGCTTTTCCTACTGCTCCTAATACTTTTTTCAGAGGTGACCTGATCAAACTGCACCTCTTTAATATTACCATTTTGTAAATCAACCTTTGATAGACTTTGTTCATTATGTTGAACAACCGAAACTCCTTCATTTAGAATACTACCACTACTTTCTAGAACATTTCCTCCTTTATTTACATAAATCTTTTGATAAATTTTGTTGAACTCCTTTCAGTTGAATAGAATCAGGGCTATTCTCCTTTGAAATGCACTCCTTTATTTTAGGGGAGGCATTAACTGACTAAACCGTCTCTTGGCTTTCTGCTAATTGTTCTGCCTCCTCGGTTGCTTTGATTTCTTTAGACTCATTCTTTTCCATACTCATCACTTCCCAATAGTCACCTTTAATAAACACTTTACCCATCGGCTTTCATTCTTTGCCTTGAGCTTTAAGAGACAGTTTCCATTGTTAAGTCACCAAGACTTTGGCTTCTCTAAGAGAGTTTTCATCAACCAACCTTAGAATAGGGATACTATCCTTCATTTCCTTAGAGATATCCACACTCACACATAATCGAGCAATCCAACTCTTTTTCTCAATGCAGTATTTTCATCCATGCATATAGATTTTCCCAAGATGCTTGCAAGCATACTCAACCCCTTTGTAGTCCAATACTCCAAAAGGATATTGTGAATATTCACCCATAGGGGTATGCTCTTCATTTTGATTTTTCTAACTCCATTCTCGGTTGCCAATTTTGGAGAAATAATGGAGGTTGAGAGATATGCCATGGGCCCTCTTCTATTACCTTTTGACCTTCCGATTTGAAAGAAAAAGTAAAGATTATATTATCTTTTTCAGTTAACATTACCACTATTAGACCTCTTCCTTTCTAGTTTCTCGAAGCTCGTGCTTGTATAACAGGAAAAGTAGGCCTTTTGTCCATGAAAAATCCAACAAGAGTAGCTTCCCATGTCTTAGCTCCCTGCTATAAAACATCTAGGCTAGGAGTCACCATTAGCTTACCATCAATCTCCACCAGAGCGCTAAACACCAAAGAGGAGTCAAAGTTATCTCCAATGACTTGTTTCCATGTCTTTCTAAGTCCTTTAGCTATATCTCCAACAGTTGGGATAGAACCATTGGGTGGAGCAGCAGTGGTAGAGTGAGGGATAGTTGTAGAAAAGGAAGGGCAAGAGGGAAGAGCTGCAAAAATTTTAGAAAGAGAGGGATAGGTTGAGTTAGGATTAGGAGAGGTGGTTTGTTTGATGGTTGAAAGAAGGGTTCGAAAATCAGTGTCGGTTTATGATTTAGAAACTAATTCCTCTCTGGTTGTTTTGTAAGTTGTGCAAGAGATCTTGAAGAGCAAAGGGGCAAAGCTAGGTTATGGGGTGTGAAAAAGAGGGCAGATCTATGGTTTGAAGAGCGAAGAAAGATGTTTAGTAGGAAGTAACACTCTCTGATAAGACAATACCAGGAGATCTACAAGGATGGGAGGGGTTGAATGGATAAAAAGAAAAGGATAAGTAGGTTAAGCTGGCTTCTGGAAACCCAGATTACCGGATCTTGATCGATTTAACCATCAATATCAACCAACCGCTCTCACATTCATCACAAATTAAATTAATTGATATTAATTCAATTTGAGGGGATTAGGCATATGAGGGAAGGGAACATCTTTGTAGGCCATGAAAAGATGTAATATAACACATATAATTTAATAGGTTAATTCTCAAAAAACTCTTAAACTTTACTTAATTTCGCAATTATAGTCTTAAATGTAAAAAGTGGCAAATAAATACTTGAACTTTTAATTTTTGTCAAATATAGCCTGATTTTAATGTCTCCTTTAATAAAGCTGACGTGCCATATATAGGATGTCAGATGTAAGTCAACTTCTATATCAGATTATAATTAAATTAAATTAATTGTTATTAATTCACTTTAAGGGAATTATGAATATGAGGAAGGGAATATCTTTATAAGCCATGAAAATTCGTAATATAACACGTATAATTTAAAGAGTTAGTTACCAAAAAATCTTAAATTTTACTCAGTTTTACAGTTATAGCTTAAAATTTCAAAAGTAGCAATTAATCCTTGAGTTTTCAATTTTCTCAAATATAGTCCGACGTTAATGTCTCCATTAACAAAATTGACATGACATACGTGAGATGTCATATGTAAGTCAATTTTCATGTTAGATTATAATTAAACTAAATCAATTGTTATTAATTCACTTTGAGGGAATTAGGCATACGAGAGAATAGAGTAAATGGATAAGAAAAATAAATCATCCTAATCGAAAATCAATCTCTATACAAAAATGTACATAAACCTTACAAATCACGATGAGACAATAACTTCTATTCTTTTTGTCTTTCGTTCTTCTTTTTGCCAATAAATTTTTATGTTTCTTATTTTGTTTTCTCTTATGCACCTTATCACCTCCCATTGAAAACAACTATAGCAATTTGACAAATAATCAACAATGCTCTTTCCACAAAAGCCATTTATTATGATAACAGATGCTCCGTATAGAAAGATGATGCTCTTGAATTTAATAGTGACAATAAGTTGCTACTTTCAACATAACTTATATTGAAGACCCTCCATTGATATATTACTAACCATGCCAGAGGATGCTTCCTCACACCACCTATGGAACCTCTTAAGAGACTTCCTCCCTCTTTAATGGCTTCCTTGTTGTTTTTCCCTTTGCATGCCCTCTCACTCTCCAATTTCTACTTAACACCAACAAAAACCTCATCTTTCTCTTCTTCTTCTTTTTCTCTCTTTGAACCCAAATTTTCACACTATCACTAACTAAGCTTTAATGGATTATCTACATGAATCTTCAACCTTGGAACTTTTAAGACAACACCTATTAATAGACTTCACTTCTATGAATAATTTCATGTTCATTAACAACCTTGAATTATACACCTCTGATTCTAAGCAACCAAAGCCCTTAAAAGGTTTGGCTTTAAGCAACCGAAAACTCACCGTAACAAAAATAACCATACCTCCTCCTATCGTTGCGATGGTTAACAACAGAATCGAGACTGTAAACTAAGAGAAGCATCATAAAGGTGCTCGTCAACGACCATAAGTCAATTATACGGAGGAAATTTGGTAGTCACTATAGATTGAGAATTTTTTAAAGAAAGTAAGTTCAAACAAAAGAAAATTAGGATTGTGTTTGGGTGAGTGAAAAAGAAGAGGGACTTCATCCATCATCAAAATCAATTACCATAAGGTTTTAAGTCAGTGGCAAAAGAGGGAAAAAGGGTAAGATAGGGTTTTCTTGTTCGATTAATTTAATTTTATCAAACAACTCATTGATTGGAAGTCCTCACGTGTAAGATATACCAAAAAGCCATTTAATATTAGATTTTACTGTTGACAGTACTTCTAGTCAAAGTCTAAGCTCTCAGCAATCCCATGCTATCCAAAAAATGATCTTTTTTTTTAATTACACAGAGGAACAAACACACTAGCTAAGACAAAGCTCTAGAATATGGCGCCCCATGCGCGTCTCGCTGCAGCAACTCCAGAACTCCGAGAGGGGGCTCGCGAAGAAAGTGGAAATCTGGACTCCGGAGAAACGTGACAGCGGCCTGTCTATCAGCACACTGATTCCCTTCACGATAGGTATGCTGAAGGTGGACCTCCCAACTATGATTGAGGAGCTGTCGGATACCTGCCACCAAAAAAAATTCTCAATCAGAACAGTATTAGAAGACGAGAGGATATTAATTACCTCAAGCAAGTCAGTTTCGACTACAATGATCGAAAACCCATGTTCTAGGCCAATTGAAGTCCGGAGTAGACGCCCCATATTTCTGCAGTCAATGGTGAACCCCGACCTAGATTCTACTGAAACCCAACACACCACTGGCCCCGACAATCTCTGACTAACCCCCCAGCAGTGGCCAGTAAACCTCTTTGCTGTACGGCGCCATCCGAAACATAAAAGATTATGCTTGCTGGAAGCACATCAAACCCTATTGCAAGTACTTTGTTCTCGTCATTCTCAGACTATTCTATCGGAGAATTTGACGCTTACAACTAGACCAAACGCCACCTTACTGTTCATGGTCTCCACCATCTCAAGTTGACGCCTTTCTCCTGTTGCAACTCTAAAATCTAGCACGAGAACTCCAATAGTTGTGATCTACAAGGTTTTCGCAAAGCCTTTTCAAATAATAACTTGGGAAGATTGGATCTTTCACATTGTCGAAAGGAAGAGTTTCACACTTTAGTTGCACCCAGAAAGCTTGCATCCAAACATTAGAGGACAAGGAAGTTGCATTCTGCAGCTTCCTTTTCAGTATTTAATAACTTGCGAAAATTTTAATATTTAATAAAATATTAATTAGTAAAAAAGAATATTTTACATGTGACAATCACATAATGCATACAAAAAGTTAACGTGGTGTAACACATCGATGTCCTTAACAGAAAAATTAATATCAATCAATTTTCACAACAAATTGAAAGTTTAAATATTTTAATTCTACTATTTAAACTTCAGATTTATATTGTAAAATTGAGATAAATTTAAGATTTTTTAATTTACCATTTAAATTATATTTTTTGCCTCATAAAATTTAGTTAGTGAGATTAGCCTACCAAATCATCACTCTTAGTAAATATTTCTCTCAACTGATTAGCCTTCTCAATCCCAAACCTTTCCTTGATTTGATTTTTGGAGAATGGCTTAATATGAACTGCCGTCTGCCGGTAGTTCATAAGATTCATCCAATATAAATGTAAATGAATTGTATTATAATTAAAGCTTTAACTAATGATCATCACTTAGTAATCAGCAACTTGACGAAATTAGAGACCAAAAAAACTTATCGGGTCCATGTCTAGTCTTATTATATGCATACTCTCATTATAAACATTATCAATTGCAGCTCTTAATTTAACTAAATATTTTATGCATAAAGTGAATTTAAACTCATTCTCTTGACATCTCATGCAATGTGAAAGTTGACCTCTTGACGTCTCTTGCAATGTGAAAGTTTTTCCAGCTATGAATTGAAATCCCAGTTCGAGAATACAATAAATATAAAGCAGAGCAGACTGCAAATTGGGAAAGACAACGCGAATACCAGGATATGAACCAGGGGCAGAACTTTGACAAAAATTTATTCTGATGCGGCCAGTTACATGCAAACTTGGATGCCCCTTGGCTTCTAGCTACTGAATAGAGCTCGACTTCTAAACTACCAGTAGCTCACAGTTCCAATGCTAGCTTACATAACTGCATTCTACTTTTCTAAGGCAGCAGCACGCTAGCAGCAGCCGGTATTCAAATAGCCGGAAAAAGTGAGAGAAAGGGAGGATTTCTAATCGGAGTTATTTGAACTTGGGTCGCTTGGGCAAGCTGCTGCGAGAAGGAGCACGAGACTTCCCCAAAGCCTTTATCTTTCTTCTGTTCCTTTCCTCCTCACTGTCTGACTCGTCACCGTTTTCCCTGTCTGCATTGCTTGCTTCTCTCTCCAACTCCTCCCATGTCTTGCCCTTTTCTTCTTCTGAATCCGCCCCTGAACCCTCCTCCTCCTCCTCCTCAGATTCCACCAGTGATTCACTGTCAGAGTCATCATCTTCCGATTCAGACTCAGGCTCTGCTTCTGATGGTTCATAGCCCTGGTCTGACTCCTCTGTATTATCAGATTCTGAATCACTAACTTCCATGTTCAAAAATTCCCATCCACCATCATCAATGAAGCTCTGGGGGTCATCAGTGATAGTCTTTAAAATCTGCCGCCAGTTAAGATTCAACCTGCTCTCATAATACTTTATGTCTGTCGTGTCCAGCCATTCCTTGATGCCATCAAGTGCTGTTGATGGGATAGAATCGATCCTAAGTACATCTCGTTTGAAGTCCTTGAACACAATGGTCATATCAAAGTTTTTCTGTCCAAGGCCGACTCTTTCCAAGTTTACAATCTCAATTTCACTCAGGGTGACAACAAGGAAAGGAGTCTCAATCAGCTCAACCAAGCAGCCAGAAGTAGGGACAATGAAGGATGAGGCCTTGAAAGGCACACCGTGGAAGCCAAGCTCCCTCAAAGGCTGATCAAACTCAAGGTCCAGGCCACTAAATTGGGGCTGACTCCAAAGATCATTTACGCGATTCACAAAGCTCTGGAAATCCATATTGATCTTGTTCTTCCGATCCCTCTCTCTTTGTTCTTCTTCAATCTCATCAGGATCATAGGCAGACCTCTTTCCACCTCCCAAAGTTTGAACCACGTCCATCACCTCAACATAAAACTGGACATCCTTGGTTTTCTTATTTCCAACCATAATATGGTTGTGAAGATGGAAGTGGAGAAGAGTGATCATCTCCTTCTCTGCAGGTTGAAAAAAAGCATGCTTGATATTGGCAAACATAATATCTACACGCTCTTCAGCTCTACTTGTAGAATATCTGAATCCATTAACATGAGCTTCAAGGGTCCCAGGCAGTTTCCTTCCTCGGCCACCAAAAACAGGACGAATCCAGAGGTCTGTTAATCTAATTGGCTTGAACCTGTTTCCAGCAATCTGAAGCTTCTCCTGAGTTACCAAGGTCGCCCTCTCAGCCCTCTCAGATTCCCTGGCCACAACATGCCGCCTGAGTGTCTTAATCAGCTGAACCACCTCACTTATGTGCCTCGGGTCCTTAGATCTGAAGGAGACCTCTTTCAGGTAAATAGCTCCTTGAGATTTCAATGAATTTGAGTCATGCGGACTGAAGGGTGTCCCTGGTACATTAAAGATTATCCTGATGTAGCAATTTCGATTAGTATCTTGTTGGCTGGAAACAGTCCTTATTGTAGCAACATGGAAAGGCACCACACTGCCATATATAGGTAAAAGAACAGCCTCATTCTTTTGGTCAATCTGAATCATTAAGTCTCTTGATGGAGGGATATCATTCACATTTTTGTAGGCAGCCAAATCATTTGAAGTCCTTGCAGCAGCACGATTGTGTCCACCTGCACTCTCTTCACCAGCAAGTCGCCGAGCAGTTTCTTCATTCTTTTGAAGGGCAAGTTCTGCCTGATGTTGCCTTCGAAGTTCTTCCTTCGAAATTTCACCATTATCTGATCTTAATGCAGTCTTAGAAATGAAGTTTGCTGAATGATTTGCCTCAACTTTAACCTTAGCCTTTTCTTCTTCCTCGTCTTCATTGAATGTATAAGCTACGTCCTTCACAGCTTTAGAGCTCTTTGAAGTCACAACCTCAGGATTTTGTTCACCTACAATAACTGTATCTGCAATCAACAGAGAAAAATTCTGGATCTTCGGGTTATTAGAGTTATTATGCAAATTCTGAAAACCAAGCGACACGTTGAAAACCATGCTTGGTTTTAGAACTCGATCATTCTTGGAATTAATATTCAGTCCTGATTCCCGGAACTCCAGACCAATGCCTGTCCCAGCAGATTTTGTTAAATTTGGAACTAAGTCAGGAGCCTCCTTTTCAACCACTGAAAGGGCTGCTTGATAAGCTGCATTCACTTTATTCCCAGGCTTTAAAGCACTAATTGCTGCTTCATGTGCCCTAAGAAGAACTTCATAAGCCTTACTCTGCAGCGGATTGGCATCAATCAGGAATGTTCTAGCAAGATTTGAGCAGTAACTATTATATCGCGATCCAACTGCACATATAATCACACTGGCGGAATCATAGTAAAGGTACTCGTCATTGCTGGTAGCGCTGGGTCTCAGATCAAACTCCCCTCCACTCTGAAATATTGGGGGATAACATATATCAACAGCCTCTGCCTTCAACTTTGCTTTAGCTTTAGTAGGTTCCATGATGGCTTTCTCTGCCTCATCCATCAACGAAGAATGGCTGACCTTTTTCTCCTCATCAATAACATTCTCAAGCTTCGGGACGACAACATTGTTCATCACATTGAAAGTCAAATATGCAGCTTTCTTTATGTTGATGAGCTCACCACCATCCTTAACAGCAAAAAGGTCAGATAACCCATTGGTAGCATCAGAAAGCTGGAAACCACTGCTTTTCAATTTCTCGTCCCAAAACTTCAGAAGATCTCCTTCAGGAGCCTCTCTGGCAATGTACCCAAGAACAGGGGAGTTCTGTCCGTCAGCCTTTGACTGAGCACGAATGGCACGAAAAATGGCTTCCATTAAAGCAGCTCCATTGTCACCCTTTGCCTTCACATGCATAACAACATCTACATCCACAGCTTCCTTGGCATGTTTCTTCACAACTTCTAGCACAGAGATCTTCTTCTGGCTACCTAAAATATGTATCTGCTTCTTCATAAAAATCATAATTGTCTCCGGAAACTCATACCCAAAAAACCAAATATTGAGAGCTGACGATTTGAGGTACCGCAGATCATCTGATGGAGGTGGCGTTGCTATTGCAAGGACATCAGCAGATCCCCATAGCTCATCCTTGTTAGCCTTCCAATGTGAATAAAGTGCCTGCAGTCTTGTTTTAAACGTCACCACATCAATACTATATGGATTTTTGGCCCCATTTGGAGGTTGCGCATTACCTTTCCTTTGCTCAACCATTGAAACTGAACCGTGTCTGCAAAGTATGACCAGAACTAGAGAGTGAAAAATTATAGAAGTAAACTCGATCCTAAAACAACATATTATAACCTCTAGAAGCAAAGAATTAGTATCGACGAAAATTTTCAATGAAGAAAAACGTAACAAATTATGGTGAGAAATGAAGTGCAATAGAACAAGGGAAGAGGTAAAATCAAATTGGGGTTCATATTCAACTTAAAAAGAAATAAAATACAATGAGGCATATTCTCAATCATAAATTAGGGTTAGGGAGTTGCGCTAACCTAAAACACTTGAACAACTTGAGAACACATTAGGAAATGAACAAGAAAAGAAAACTCACGTCTATCTGCTCTGCACTTGACGGCGACACCAAACAATGAACAGAAGAACTTGAGAGGCAAGTCAAATAAGGGACGGAAATGGAAATCAAGGGAATGGTGGTTTAATCTGGGTTCTCTCTTTATTTTTCCCCTTGGATTTGGAGGAGTCCAGAAGAGGATGGAGGGACGGTTTTTATATGCTCCAGGGATGGGCATCGTAGGAAATTTGGGTTTTGCAAGGACATTTTAGGTATTCTATTTTGTCCAAGCAGATAGGATTACCTAAAACGGCGTCTTAAGGTCGTTAAAAGACCGTCGTTTTGGTCAGATGATTAAAAAGTGGCGGGAAATAGTTTACAAAATCTGTGGGTTATGGCGGGGAAACTTGAATCTTATGTTTTGGATCTGCTTTTCAGCCAACCAATAAGAAACGGTAGAGCATTAATGCATCTCATGATTATGTATGAAAAATAACACCATATTTTATACGTATGAAAAAACTGTATTTACCGATAGTTTATAATAAAATTTAATTTTGAATAATTAGAAATATGTTTTGGCAAATTAAATACGATCTTATTACCTGACTTTTTGGTACAAATGAAATTATTATGACTATTCTGCCATTTATCTATATGGACAACCTCTAATTTTATTGAATTGTATGAAACATTTAAAAGCCCCGACTTATTTTCTTAGAACAAGCACAGAGCAACGGAGCTCAGCGGCTTCCATGGTAATTAAAAAGGAGAAATAAAAAGAGTGAATTTTGAAATTGTTGGGATCACGAAAAGAAGATGGATGTTCCAACTTCCATTTCAAATCATACTCTTACGGTATAATTTAATTGCAAAGTATGAGGCTTGAATCTCATATTTATTAAATACAAAATTGATATAGGATTTATAAGAATTTTGAACTCTCTACCCTCATAAGCTAGCTTTTAGGATGTGACTCTTCTAAGGTCCTTATCAATTAGTATCAGAGCCGATCTTGGAGTGGCGGCCTGAGAGTGTCAGCCGTGACTAACAAGGATCTTAGAGTGGTGATCCATGAAGTAGTGACCTGAAAGTGTCAGCCGTGTGTAACATCCCATCACCGATAGGAAGGGTAAAATGATAATTTAGAACGGGTTAGGAATGTTTAAACTTATCTCGGCATGATCATGCATAATATAACCTCTATATATATATGAATGGTAATTTTTACCCATGTACATGATTGTACATGCATTCATGACATTTCTCGACATATGTGTCTATAAATATGTTTATTGTAAAAAATATATTATTTGTGCTTGAAATAATAACATATATAGGGCCAATTTCATCCGCATCCCAACACCAGAACATTTGTTATACTAATACAGATGTTCATTGGCCTTTCAGTCTCAAGGTTATAAAATCAATTCCTTCTATTTTTTGATATATTATCCACTAATCTCTTGGAGTCAGCATTGCTCATCTTCAGTTAACACTGATCGACTTTGACCTTTTCATTTATGGTTTCATCTCTCCTATGATCATAACAGTGCCTGCCCTCAGGAGTTACCGATTTGTGAACCCTCCTGTGCATTGATTTCTTTCCTCCACTCATTCCATAGTGTTTACTGTCTGAAAATATAGACCTAGAATGCCTCTTATCTGGATGTTCAGATTTTCTATCCCAGCTCACATCTCCTTTCTCCCTGTAACTTCACCTTCCTTCCACATGTTTTGATCCGGACCTCTTTCTATCACAATATTTCAATGTTTCGTCCTTTTTCTTGTCAACTTCTCATCCAAGTAGCGTTTAACTTCCACAGATTTTGACCTGGACTGCCTCTACCTCCTATACTTTTATTAATCTTCATATTAACTTAGGGACTCCATGCTCCTTTGATGTTTTTTCTCCTTAGATAGAAACCTGGATAGCCTCCCCGCATGCTTCTTTTGTTAGAGATGTCTCAGAAGTTCAAATTGACGTCGGATGAGCTTAAACATGCAAGCCATGCTTCAACGTTCAAGAAGACGATCACAGAAGATCAAGATTAGTTAGTTACTTGACAGTTAGAATTTGAACGTTATAAATACTATAATTCAATTTGGTTTATACGAGAATGTTCTGAAAAAGTGACAATTAATAACATTTGAGAAAACCTCAACGAATTGTTGAGTTCTTGACATTACTCTGTTCACCCCTGTTTTGAAATCTTTCTCGCTCTAAAACATCTCTCTACTCTATGTTGTTCTTCCTCGGCTGTCTTGGTGTATGATTGATCAGTAACAACAAAGTGGTATCAGAGCTTAATTCTTAAGGGATCTGTGGGGGTATAGGTGAGGAACTTGGTTCGGAAAGTAACCCTTTCTCAAGCGAGGTGTGACGGCAAGTGTGGAACACTCGAAGATGACTGAGAGCTCAACGCTTAGTCTACAACCGACGATATTCAATGGCGAAGGATATCAAATATGGGCGATCAAGATGGAGGCTTACCTGCAAGGTCAGGACTTATGGGAACCAATCGATGAAGATTACGCGGTTGAGATTCCAGATGATGCTCCGATTGCTCAGTTACGGTGGCTAAGGGAGAGGGTGACGAAGAAAGCCCGAGCCAAATCTTGCCTATACCAATCAGTATCACCCTCGATTTTTACCAGAATTATGGGATTGGCTTCGGCAAAAGAAATATGGGATTTCTTGAAGCAAGAATACGAGGGTGATGAGAAAGTAAAGAACATGAAGGTTTTGAGTCTTTTGAGAGAATTCGACAGAATTCAAATGAAAGAGGATGAAATGATTCAGAACTACTGTGATCGCTTAATTCAGTTGGCAGATCAAATCAGGCTCTTAGGAGCCGAGTTCAAGGATCAACAACTAGTACAGAAGTTACTGGTATCGGCTCCTGAAAAATACGAAGCAACAATTGTTTCGTTAGAAAATACGAAGGATATAGGGCAAATGAGGCTTGTTGAAGTGGTGAACGCCTTGCAAGCTCAAGAACAAAGATTCTTGACGAGAAAGACTGAAGCTACAGAAGGTGTGTACCGTCTTTGCCAAATCAGAGACTCAAGAAAAATTCAAGAAGAAGAAAAAGAAAGGAGGATCGAACTCAAAAAGCTCTCAAACTCGCCAGAAGCACGGGAACAAGAACACAGGAGGAGATAAGGCTAACAACTACAACCCCTGTCCACATTGCGGTAAGTCTAATCATCTTGCCGTCAGATGCTGGAAAAGGCTCGATGTAGAGTGTCGGAGGTGTCATCAAAGAGGACACATGGAGGCAATTTGTAAGAAAGAACCACCACCGGAGGCAGCCAACGTGCAAGTGATTGAAGAGGAAGAAGAACAACTATTCGTAGCAATTGGAAATCTGATCAAGAACTTCCCAGCAGATTGGCTGATCGATAGTGGATGCACTAGCCATATGTCTCCGGATCCAAGTTTATTCAAGACTCTAAATAAAGAAGTAAGAGCTCGGGTAAGGCTTGGAAATGGGGACAGCATTCAGGTGGAAGGGAAAGGTGAAGTGGAACTTGTAACCAAGAAGGGAATCAAGATTATCTCGGATGTGTTATACGTTCCAAAAATTCAACATAACCTCCTGAGCGTAGCACAGTTGATTGAGAAAGGTATGACCGTGCACTTTGAATCAAATACATGCAAAGTTTACGATAACAATGGATAGGAAATACTATGCACTCGTATGGAGAACAAGAGTTTCTCAATGAAGCCCGAGGAGTTGCACCAAGAGGCGCTTGTGGGAGACTCGACTGAACCAGATCTCTGGCATCGGAGACTTGGGGGCATTATCACATGAAGGGACTGGATGAAATGAGAAGGAAGAATATGGTCGAGGGCTTACCAATAACACCGTACGTGCATCAGCCATGCAAAGTCTACATGATGGGGAAGCAAGCTAGGGCACCATTCCAGAAGGCAAATTGGAGAGCTAAAGAGAAACTGGAGCTATTGCACATGGATGTCTGTGGTCCTATGCTGGTGGCTTCCCTGAGTGGAAGCAGGTACTTCCTCCTGATCATTGACGATTACTCTAGATACGCCTGGATCTACTGTCTAAAGAGCAAGGGAGAAGTAGAAAAGGTGTTCAAGGAGTTCAAAGTCTATGTAGAAAACCAGACGAACCTAAAAATCAAGTCAATGAGGACTGATAACGGTTCAGAATTTTTATCTAACGAGTTTAGTTTGATCTGTAAATCAGCAGGAATAAAACATCAGCTCACCACGCCTTACACTCTATAGCAGAATGGTGTAGTGGAGAGGAGAAATCGAATCGTAGTAGAAATGGCGAGGTGCATGCTGGAAGAGAAGTGTCTACCGAAGGAGTTTTGGGCCGAAGGCAGCGACCACCGCCTGTTTCCTACTGAACAGAGTGTACTCCAGGTCACTTGAGGACAAAACACCACATGAACTCTGGCATGGCTTCAAGCCAAAGATAAGCAACTTGAACGTATTCGGATCGGTGTGTAGCATCCTCATTCCGCAAGCCAAGAGAAGCAAGCTAGACGGAAAGATAGAGTCGGCAATTTTCGTGGGATACTCGGAGGTCAGTAAGGCGTATAGAGTGTATCTTCCAGACCAGAAGAAAATAAAGGTTAGTAGGGATGTACACTTCTTTGAAAATGAATGCTGGAGCTGGCCCAGAGTCGGGGAGGCTGATGGTGCCAGAAATCTGAAAATGATGTTGCTGTTAAATACTCCAGCAACGGTGGATCACCCTGACCACCATGAAGAAGAAGTGGAGGCAGAACCCAGAGACTTTGCGGATCAGATTCAACCATGTGATCAGGAAGAATGGAATTCTAAAGGAGAGCCCATTTCCGAAGGAGAAAGTGAGGAAGACTTCGATCATATACCTGTAAGAGGAATGAGGAACTTCGCAGAAATATATGAGAGAAGCAATGAAGCAATTCTGGAGCCGACCCGGACCCAAGAAGCATTAAGGAATTCAAAATGGGTAAAAGCCATGGAGGAGGAAATGTCAATGATAAACAAAAATCAAACTTGGAGTCTGGTTGATAAACCACCGAACAAGAGAGCCATAGGTTTGAAGTGGGTATTCAAAACAAAGCTTAATCCAAATGGCTCTGTAAACAAACTGAAGGCGAGGCTCGTTGTAAAAGGATATGCGCAGATTAAAGGGATCGACTTCAGGGAGACGTTTGCTCGGGTGGCTAGAATTGAGACTGTTAGAATATATTTTATATATTCTTTGTTTGATTTTGGCATTTTAAATTGGACATATAAGAGGTGGATTTTGAGTTTTATTAGACGTCCAAATAGCTAATTGGACATGGGATTTTTCCTAATTACT
>JANIPM010000005.1:13714338-13731491 GCA_027478405.1 Erythroxylum cassinoides
TTGACAATAACACGCCCTGACATTGTCTATTGTGTGCAAATTCTAAGTCAGTTTCTGAATGAGCCACGACAGCCACACATGGATGCTGCCACTCGATTGCTTCGGTATCTTAAAGGGACTCCAGGCCAAGGCCTTTTATTGTCTGCTTCTAGCTCTCTCCAACTCATTGCCTATTGTGACTCGGATTGGGCAAGTTGTCCAATAACTAGGCGTTCTACCACAGGTTATTGTGTCTTCCTTGGCTCCTCTCCTATCTCATGGAAAAGCAAGAAACAGGTCACCATCTCTCGATCATCTGCTGAAGCTGAATATCGCGCCATGGCACAAACCTCATGCGAGATTCAATGGTTAAAATATCTCCTTCATGACCTTGGCGTCGATCACCCGCAAGCTGCAACATTATTCTGCGACAATCAAGCAGCCTTACACATCGCAGCTAACCCAGTTTTTCACGAGCGTACTAAACATATTGAGCTAGACTGTCATCTTATACGTGAAAAGATACAAGCTGGTTTGATCGCTCCTTCATTTGTCCCTTCATCTTCTCAACTTTCCGACATTTTCACTAAACCTCTTGGCAAAGAAGCATTCCTTCGAATCGTTAGCAAGTTGGGCGTGTCAAACCTACACTCTCCAACTTAAGGGGGAGTGATGAGATTCTTACAGAATCATAGCCATCATTATCGCAATAGTATCAGCTTCCCTTGTATGAAAGTCAAATACATATCTCCAGCGGTCATTAGCTTAGACATAAGATTTTCCATGTATAACATATTCAATCGTGTATATATTTCACTATTTGAAGGAATGAGAATCAAGCCTTTTTGGCTCTTCCTTAAATCTTATCAAGGCAGAGACTTAGAGAATTGGAAGCTATGGAAAAGGAGAGTGAAGAAAGGCAAAGAAGAAGAAGAGAGGAAGAGTTGATAAAAGAGAGAGATTGGGAGGAGAGAATAAGTAGGAGGAGAATGGAATGGCAGAAAAGGATGGATGAAATGTTAAGTCAGCACCGATCAGAGATGGGGCAGATCCAAACCCGCATTCTCCTTAAGCAATGGAGCCTCCCTAGCCAGTTGCTTGGGATTTTTTCGCAGTGGACTGGTCACGCTACTAGGCTCTCTGATCACATAGATGCTAACAGCCATTATCTATCACAAATGATGCAGAATTTACACCATGTAAGTGACATGGTACATGGAGATCCTAGGGTTGATGGAGATACTCAGGATGACCAATTTATTGTTGATGGATGATGGCCTGTAACAACGATTTCAGTTACTGAACTTGGAAAAGTGTCTGTGCAAGCTAAGCATGTATGCGTGGTGACAGAGATAGTATAAAGGTAAGAGAACTGCTAATCGCATTTCTCATGGATTCTTGATTACATTGCTAGCTGTATATTTACTTGTATTCAGTCAATAAGATATTAACATTCTTCCCTCAATTTTAATTGCAACTACACTTGATGTAAATTAATCTTTGTACAATTTAATCTATTCTTCTTTATTATTTGTTTCTTTATCTAAGGTTATGTTCTTCTTCCTGCCAAAGAAAGACCACAAACAAAATTTTGAGTACTGAAGAAACATGATTACTAAGGTTAACATTTATTTTCAAAGATGTCTTTCTATTACTTATTCTAGCATGTCGACTTATTTGGCTTTATAAGCATCGAAGATATGCTTGTCAAATTAAAGATTAAAATCTTTCAGCTTGCCACTTCTTTGGACGTCACTAGGACATGCTACGACAACATTTCCTTTATGAGGCTATTTAAGTAGTCTGCCAAAAACTAGGTCAATAAACCTTACTTTAGGCAAGATGCATTAGATTGTCTTTGGGCTACTATCTTACCTTTTGCCAATCTTCTTGTCATGTTTCGAGCATGTTATGGGGTTATCTTCAGAATATCGCATCATACTGTTTCTCCAAGCCTCTATAATACTTCATTGCTGCCATCTTGCTTTTCATTCTTTCCAATGCTTCTAATTGATCAAGGTGGAAAGCGTCATGCTTCATCACTTCCTGAAGCTATCCAGGCCAAAGTAACCTCGTGGAAATTAATCTCTCTGAAACATAAAATTCTTTTAAAGTTGAGAATAGTTTGTCTTGTTTACCAGGAGAGCATAAAATAATAGAAGAGATGAAGGTTGTTTTTCTTTTCTCATAATTTAGAGGATGTTGAAAGCAATTCAAAAGGACCACTTACTGGAAAGGATGAGGGGTTGTTTGTAGAGATGATTGGGCACATAGAAGTTAAGGGGCGGCTGTTGCGGATACAGGAGGGGGATGCCTTTTAATAATTTAAGGTTGGTCCTTTTTTGTTTACGATTAATTGAAGCAGAAAGTAACTCTAAGAGGTTCTTCGCAAAAGTAAAGCTTGATACTGTAATCGCTGGGAAAGATTAGCCTTGATACCTGGGGGGAATTTCTCATCAGAATTTTCACTTGTAAACATCGTATTCACTATTCTATTTTGTTGGAAAGTTATTGCTTTTGGAAGAAGTAGATTATCCGGCTTCTGAATCAGAAATCATGTCCTGTCCAGACGTGACCTGCTTAGTTATAGTAGATACCTGCTTCTCAACAAACAAGAGTGAATCCACATACTGTCACATAATGGGAAGGTTCAGCGCGTCACACAAATTTCTTCGTTCCTAAGATGGGACAACATGATCACGACTGTACTCACTGAGGTCTTATTGAAGTAAACCAAACTGATAAAATACTAGGTTGAGGCTTGGCTTTGTGAAGGTGTAAAAGATTAGCAGATGGAGTTTGTGCTTGCATACCTTTGATGCGAACTTGGAATCTTTTAGCATACTATTTAGGTTTCATCATCTTGGAGGCCCAGTGGATACCTAGTGTAGATGTTGGTTGTCAACTCATAAGGTGTTGGTCATAATATTTACCTAAACGTCCGTATATTATTTTGTTAGTTCTATTGTCTATTAAAGCAGCAAGCAACTCTTGGTATGTAAAATCATCTGACAGATCGCTTACCATGTCCCGAGCAGGAAACAATACTATGGTTAGACTCAGTTTACTATTCAAGCAGGTCTAAGCCTGTTAAGTCTTGCTGAAAAGTTAAATTTTCTAGTCCTAAGGCATCGAATTTTCCTATTTGACATATTCTTTGTTTTCTTAGTTGTTCAATAAATTGAAAACTTGGAAACTTCTGCCTTGCAGTTCTGTTTTGACTAGTTCAAGTACTGTCTCAGGTTCAATGACCTGACCTTTTCAACTAACCAGTATCTGTTGTTGGGCTAGAACAGCTTACCGATCTCACCATAAATAGTTGACACCCACACGATCAACTTTTTTCTGTTCTAACAATGCTTCTCTGCTAATTTATTGTAACTAATATTGCAATTATTTAATGATCCAAACTTTGCATAAAAAATTTCAAGCTTCCCTTCAGCTTTTTCTATAAGATTGAGAAATCTACTTTGATTCGTTTATATAGTTCTGGAAGAAATGGCCGTCAACTTCATGTTAGGCTCAGTTCTGGCTTTCACATTAAATTTCCTCATGAGGGTTTAAAATAGGAATCAAATCAAGCTGAAGTTCAGCCATGTCCCAACTTCCTCATCACATTGTTGTGGACATACTTTCAAGAGTTCTTGTTAAGCCTCTGATACGCTTTAAGAGCGTACGCAAGTTATGGGACTCTTTGATCTCTGATCCTCAGTTTGCAAAGCTCCAACTCAGACAATCCATGGCAGACAACAAAAACACCTGTTGCAGAGTTCTCCTGACGACTTGGCCACCCAAATCTGTAGACTTTGAAGAATCTACAGACAACATTAATGATGTGAGGAACCTCAGTCATCCCATGATAATTGAACGTTCTCTTAGCTGTTTCTACGGAATAATAGGATCCTGTAATGGTCTAGTTTGTCTGTATGACGAATTCAACAATATTCTACTATGGAATCCAACAACCAGGGACTACAGAGAATTGCCAAAGCCAACATGTTCTCTCAATCACATGTTCGGTCATGGACTTGGCTATAATTCCTCCATTGATGACTACCAGATAGTATTTGCCAGCAAAATTAAAGCAGATGGCTTTCGTGAAACTAGGTTCAATATCTTCACCTTGCGAACAAGTACCTGGAGAAGAATTTAGGGTCTCAACTCTATCGCTGTATCATTTGAAGGACCAGGAACATTTTGGAATGGAAGACTCCATTGGTTAAGAATAATACAAGATGGTACAAAGAGAGTGTTCAATATAGTTTCTTTTGATCTCCAGGAGGAGACATTTAAAGATGTCCTGACACTTCCCGAGAACTATGGTTCAGACATATTTTCGTTGGAGTTGATTACTTCAGGAAAATGGTTGTATCTATTTTGCGAGAAAAGATATAGCCACTTTGAAGCTTTTGTGATGGAAGTTAATGGTAACAGAGCAGCTTGGAGTAGGCTGTTTAAGTTCCCACATGACAGGTTTCCTGGATATGGCATTGTACCTGACGAAGAGCGGTCAGGTGGTTGTCAACTTTGATGGATGGCAATTAGGCCTCTACAGCCCTAAACAAGTAACAGTAGAATACTTTGACCTAGGAAATTGTTTAAATGAATTTGAGGCTCAAGTATATGGTGAGAGTCTAATTTCACCCAATAATTACTAGACCAAGTTGGGATCTTGGACCAATCTAAGCATTGGATATGCTAGCTAGTTCTGTAATGATTCAATTGTTATATTGGTAAAAGTATTTAACATGACTCAAATAAAGAGAATAATTAAGAGAGATATGATAAAATCAATTTTTATAATTATTTATAGAAATAATATAAAAAGATACACTTTTAACTTGAATTTTTTTTTAATCTGAAAAGGAGAATACATTAATCGTAATTAACTAATCGGGGACATGAAACTCCTGAAATATCCTCTAGTAGAATAGACAGACAACCCATAGGTGGGTGCCGAAATTTGTGGATACCAAGTTCAAGAGAAATGACATCGTTAGTTAGCTAATCTGCTGCCCTATTAGCTTGTCTTCTCATCTAATGTTTTCTACAGAGTTTAAACTCTCGAAAATTGTTTTTTAAGTAAATGATTGAATGAATTGCACACTAAATAAACAACGTAGGATGTCTTTATATAAGTTTACAAGTAATAGAAATCAGTCACGCAAGTTAGTGAAGAGTTATACATTTCTTCTACTAACTTTGCCTAATTAGTAGCTACATAACATCTTTATGTTTATAATTGTAATAAGATCATAGATAACATAATCTTAGATGAAACTCAACACATTGTCACGTAACTAAACCCCACTTTTCATGTCTTGAAAAAGTTGTTCGTCTTTTGCAAGTGTTTCCACTTTCTACACTTACTGCTACATGTTATTGCCATGTATATCATCATGTCTTGAATGTTCAAGCACTTTAACGAGTCTTCAATTAATTATCTTGATCCATTTTGGGGCATTATCCATCCAAGCATAATCACGAAGCAATCACGACGCTTATACCTAAGTTAACAAACAATCTAAGGGAGCGCCTGGTTTATAAAAGGTAATAGGAATAAGAATAGGAATGAATATATTGAAGAATATGAATGGAGTATTGCTAACAATGAATCTAATTCCTCTAGTAATTCAAAAGAATGGAATATTGCTGAAAATGGGGAATGAAAGTATTACCTCTTTAATGATAGGTTAATACTAAACATGAGTTTTCATTCCATACTCATACCTTTTTTCTAATTACTCTAAAACAAGCGCACCCTAAGTTATATGTTCATTAAAATCGGTGGCCTTTCCAAACCCTGAGACCTAATGTGACTTATAATTTTCACACCCAAATTTCGCTAAGCATCGAAAATTTTTACCAATGTTCACCAACTTATACCAACTTTCAGTTCCCCCGAGATTTCTTCAACATCTCACATATGTCTCTCTTACTTGTATGATTTCACCTTGTTCTCTCATTGACGTGTATCTGCATGTTAAACTATATGTCAAAATCAATCAAAGCCTATCAGCATTTACATGATTCCAATAGCTGAGCTTAAAGGTATAATAAATCACCCCAACTAGAAGAATTTGAGGCCCTCAGATAATTTATAGGCACTCCCTGTCAATTGTTCATTCAAGGTCTCCTTAACCAAATTTTAAATACAAGAGCAAGGTTTCTTCTTCGTAAGCATACCTCGCATGTGTCAATTTTTCACTTCCTTGAGATTGCTTATGGTCATTCTCAAGGCTCATTGTGCTCATCTCTCACCTTCTGTTTCGAGCATTGACGAACAAATTATATCCCTTTGTAAATGCATCAACATCTCTTTTTGATTGCTTCTTCAACTAAAATTAAGAAGAATTTGAGAGCTAAAAAGGTTCTTGAAAGTCAATTATAAAGTTGAATGACGTATCCTCCTTTAACAAGTTACGTATATCTAATTTTAAAGGTGTGGATGGTTTCACATAATTTTTCATTAAGTATTCTTGTTTCAATGCTTCTCTCGCAAACCAAAAAGTTTTGCTGGGAATGAGTTAGTATATCACGACCTTCATTTTCCCTCAATCGTCAATGAAATTCTATTAGTATTGATATCATTTGAGGTCCTCATCCTCTTCTATAGCTTAGAATCATTGACCATATATATCACCATAAGTAACTCCTCATACATTTTAAATTAGACACCTTTATTATAGCAAAGTATTGTTGCATATTGTATAAAAAACTTTTAACTCATTGGCACTCCATTTGGCATAAAACATTTAGCCTCATACACTTTCACTAAAGTCTTTGTAGCTCAAGCTCCAATTTTTAGTTATAGAACATTTGAATATTAATAAGTTATAACTTCCCTCCTCACAAGGCTTTTAGTTGCTCTTTGAGTACTCTCATAATTTCTTGAAACTCCCACAATTCAAAGCATCTTAACAATGAAGCCATTCCCTCGTCCGCTAGGACTGCAAGACAAATGATTGTATTTAGTTTTGTAGCTCTCTTAATTGCTTTCACCAATCATTAATCACAACCAGGCCCTTATAACAGTTGTCACAAGGACTTTTCTAAATACAACAAAATGAGAACAAATTTTCAAAGTCCTTATGTAGCAATCAATCTTAAGTATGTTAAAAGTTAACTACATTTGTGATCTTTAAATAATTTATCACTCTCATGTTTAACTATTCCACTCAGTTTCAACATGCAAGTGTTTATCATAAATCAAATAAAAATAATAAAGAAGAGAGATACATAACAAAGATAATATAAAGGAAACTCGAGTAACTACTTACGTGAAACTCTTTACAATAAATACTCAAAAACTTTTTTTTTTCTAAACTTTCTACAATGAGACTTTTTCAAAGCTCTCAAATTCTTTCTAAACAAATAATTAAATGAATTACATATTTAAACAAACAGCATATGATACCTTTGTATACTCTTTAAAAAAATTAATGGCCCTAGTAATAGAAACCACTCACTTTTCACCACTAACCCAATAATTTGTTGAAGCATCAGCCCAACTAGGTAAATACAACAAACACGCACTTAAATTTATCTGGCTAGCCTGAGGATGATATTAAAAAAGTGAAGGAGGTCTCTTATTGTCCTCCCTCTCGAATCTCGATGGCAATACTTGGTTGAAGGCTTGAAGCTTGAAAAGTGAAGGAGGTCTTTGATTGTCCAGCCTCTCGATGACAATATTTAGTTGAAGGCTTGAAGCTTTCATTTTTGGAGTCTAGAAAGGAGCGATTTTCCAATTTTCAGCCTTTAGGTAATATTATAACTTCTGGAACCTTAGGGTTGTAGCACCAACACATAACGATTTTCGTGACTTAATATTAAAGAGTTTAGTTGAAGAAATAAGAAACGATATTGAACAATACAGGAAAATATGAAGTAGAAGTGGTTGTTCTATTATGGTTGAAGAATGGACTTCAAGAAGTGGGAGAACTTTGATAAACTTTTTGGTATACTATTCTAAAGGCAACGTGTTCCTCAAATGTGTGGATGCTTCTCACATTATGTATTCTACAGATGGTTTTTATGAATCTATTAAACAAGTAGTGGAAGAAGTTGGAGCTGAACATGTTGTGCAGGTTATTATTAGTGGTGAAAAACGTTATAATGTTGTTGGCGAAATATAGTTTCCCCTTATGCAACTCATTGTATTGATTTAATACTTGAGGATTTTGGAAAGCTAAAATGGATAAGCTCAGTTATTGAACAGGCTAAATTTGTAATTAGACATATTTATAATCATAACACAGTTTTGGATCTTATGAAAAGGTTTGTGTTAAGGTCCCTTGAGATGGACCTCGTTATGGGTCTGTGAACTGAAATTTTAGGTTGAGAGGGTGAAGTTTGGTTAGGAAGAGAGGGGTTTTTCTTTCTGCTACCTATATGGTGAATGTCCATTCATATTCATTCTCCTGTCGTTCTTATTGATTTACTGCCTTTAAAATAGCAGAAGAGATGTAACGAATCTCCTATAAACAAGAAAAAATGGAAATCATAGAGGATAACCCTCCTATAACAAGGGAATGAAAAAGATACTGAAATCATAACTGAAAAATAAAACAAGCAGAACTGAAATCCACTAAATCACTTCTGCATCCACTAAGAAACTGCAGCTATCTTGACTGTCTTGTGGGTGCTTCTTCTTTTTTCCATGACTAAACCTTTGGTACTGCTGCAAGAGCTTGTTAACAGTTTACTTTAGGCAATGATATTGAGCCAGAGGGACCAACTCATTCAACTACTACCTTTACCACATTGAAGAAAATGGTTGAATTAAAACTTAATTTACAAATCATTGTTGCCTCATAGAAATGATTGGACTGCCTATATTCCAAGGAAATGGAAGGATTGACAATACTAGATATTACAAGTAGTCATCATTCTAGTCTTCGTGCATCTTGATTATCGCATTAACTAGTCCACCCTTGCAGCTTCTGGTAATAGTTGGCAGTGAAAAAAGGCACTGGGATATGTCTTTGTAGGAATACATACAGCAAAGGAGACAATTAAGAAAGAACTTGTTAAGAAAGATGATTATATGGTTTAGTGGAACATTGTAGATCTCAAGTGGGGACAACAATATCATCGTCCGCTTCATATATGCTGCTGGTTTCTTTGTAAATCCCAAGTTCTACTACAACATAAAAGGAGATATAATCATATTAATTCATATTCTCCTATTGATCAGTAGTTTTATATCATTACTAACGGTGGACTTATAGTGATTATGCCATTTGTAACTATTTCTTTTATGAATGGAATTTTTTAATTAAAATAAGGGTTAGTCCACCTAATCCTTATCCAATTGTTTTAGTATGCAACATCATGCTCAATTTAAATGTCGAAGTTAACTCCAAGACGCAGGTAAGTTGATAAGGAGCTCTCCTAGCTTAAGTGAGATCGCAGGTTCGAACCACGCTCATGTATGCAGCCGTTTAAAACTTGAGGTCAGAATTTTACCTCCTATAAAGAACCTACCGGGCTCAAGCGAGAATTAGGTGAGAGTAAATAGCTTGAAGGTGTCTTCTCATAATTGAGACCCTCTTAGAACATCTCATGGGCAACCAAAAAAAATATGTAATGTCGAAGTTTGGATCATTTGTAATGATGATCCTACATTACAAACTATCACTTGCATCTTAAAAATGCTTGACACTAAAACGTTTCCTACACATCCATGCAACATTCGATATGCTCTGCCACGTAGAAGTAATTAATGACAAGTGCTTTGGCATATAATTATTTAATTGGTTACTGCAAGTTTCCCAAAATTTCTATTGAAAAATTTGTAACTTAAAGTAGTACTGTAGAGTATAAACGATATCGTTTCCAAAGCAACCTCAGCAATTGCTCGAGCAATACAACAAACTTTCAAGAGCTATATACAGCATGAAATTCATATTACACCAAAAATTAAAGTTCACGTACGCGCAAAGGGCCAGTATCAGACGGCCTGCATCATTGAAGAGGAGGTCATTTTTGTGATGTGCTGTCAGAATGGATATCTAAGCGCATTTGCTCTTTAAGTATTGTTTCAACAGCATCCACAAAGCTCGACAAGTTTTCTCGTAGATTTGTACTTAAAGAATTCACAACCCCCTGACAAATGAAACCATTTTAAAGGTGTTAACAAGTTCAATCATTCGGTAAAGACGTTCAAATAAAGTTTATCATTTTACAAGAACCCTTTCCCTCAATGTGTGCAGTATGCGTGTGAACGTGCATTTATGTGCTCATGCAAATGTTAATTATGACACCACCTTAATTTTTTCTTACATTAAGCTCTTACTAATATTAGGGTGCTTCTCAAATCAGTTTTTTGATAAGTCGGAGATAAATCAAACACACAAAAACAGATGAGTTTAACATGCTCACATGGAAACAAGTTTAGGAAAAAATGCATGTAACGCAAAGAATTAGGAAACTCTGAGGAGAGTATACTGAAATTAAGAATAGATAATTAAGTTAAAATTCCCATCTCAAAAGGAAAATGGAAGAAGAAAATACTTACCTCAACCTTACATAAAAAACTCAAAGAAATTTCCTTCGAGTGGTGATCTGAACTCTTCAGGGAAATCAGCTTTAATGGAGAACTTGAAATGGGCCAACCATGGTAGACCTTTATATATGCATCAACTCCACCAACCAGATGAGCAAGTATTGTCTCATCTCTATCCAAGTATTCCAAGGAGTACCTGCATTATAATGAACAATATATGAAATATCAAAACAGTTGGAAAGACAGCACAGTATACACTTCAGAAACCATTAACATATCCTTGAGAATTTCACAGCTCAAAGACTGATTAATTTTGTACCAAACTAAAAATTTTCACCTAGAATTACTTGCAGTCTTTACTAGCAATCGCCTCAAGGTGCACTGGATAATCCTATCCTGCACCTTTCTTACAAGCCACTGTATTGAAGACCTGGTCTCCGGTAAAGACAACTGTGGAAATGACTCCCTGCAGTATATTACAAATTAATAGCTCATGTTTCCAGGAATGACGAGTATGGCAAAAAAAGTCACCATAAAGGAATTAGGTAATAACAATGACATTCTAATTCCCACATAACATGTCATATTAGATTTACGTGGACGTTAATTGGTTACACATCCTATGAAAAATGAAAATCGTATTCAGCTAAAGTCAACTCGATTAACCTTAAGCTCGTAGACATAAAGTGTGATATTCCTAGTCTGCAACAAGTACATTTCATATTCTGGTGTAATTCACTTTCTGGAATTAGAAGTCGAAACTAATAAATAGTTCTTTGATTAATATGGCATTCATTGATGTTGGAACTGAAAGGTCCAATTCCAGTTCCAAGCCCAAACTCTTAAAATCTACTCTACTTAATAATGAAGGTGAGGCATTGAACACGAAAAAAGAGCCAGGAAATTTTAGAACCCGGCAGCAGTTATTCTAGAGTTTCTTGTTTTTTAATTCTAAAGAAAATATGATCCTAAACCTTAAACCAATATAAAACCAAAGGCAAAACAGACCTGGAAGTCTTTGCATCATCAACAATATCACCTATATATACATCATTGGGAAATATCTGGACAAAAACGAAAAGAGCATTGGCTGCAATGTCCAGTAAGCAAGACTGAAATAAGAGGCGAATTTGAGACAGCACATATTAGAAAGACACAAGCATAATGCCACCAGACTGCTTTCTGCGGGGGTTTGTACTCTTGAGGAACAAAGCACTTTAAAGCAGATGAAATACATAATTTAATGTTTTCAACATATAAAGCATATCATCCATATGGAAGATTTGTAGTCGTCTCAATATGTCCCTAATTAAGCCTCCAACTGATCCATTTGAAGCTTCAGATAAATATTCCCAACAAAGATATAACTATTTCACCAAACAGGTTATTGTACTTTTCACAGGACAGGTAATGCATGGTCCACGTTGTAATTGTCTGTGAATTAACCATGGATGACACGTTTCACTTGAAATTTTATGCACCCTAAGAATTGATAAACCCTAATGATACAAACTTCAATTACTTCTTTGCAGGGAATACATGTTAACATGCTTCTCCATACTCATATTGATGATATTGAACTGCCACCGTGCCATTTTCCATTTACTTCGCATAGGATTGGTTACAAACCTTCGTTACAGCACCATCCATGAACAGCAAAACGCGTATGAGTTATAATGAACAGCAATCCATTAGTTTAATAAAAGAAAATGGTACATACCTCAACAGTCTTAATCTCCATAGTTCCACTAAGAACTTCTATTAGCAATTCATGATTTACTTCAGATGGCCTAGAGGTATCGTCAATGCTTTGATATTGTGACATGCCCTCTAATTTAGGAATATATGTCCGCAACGATAACCTAATGAAAGTTCCATCAAATTCAATGATATGTAGACCTGATAATGCATCTTCAATTTCTTCCAAAGCATCAAACCTAACAGGAAATCACAAATTAAGAAGTTATGAGTCACGCACAGAAGCCATAAGGTATGCCAACATGCAAACCCTACAAAGATAGGTTACCTTTTAAATAAATATTCAAAATTCTGCAGGGAGTTCAAAATTGACTTGCTTTCTTCAATCTGATTGTCAAGCTTCAAAATCTGAAACGTTGCACGCTCTCATTAACTGGCATCAATAATATTAGACCAAAGAAGAGAACTCTAGAAAGAACAAATCAAAAATACTTGAATATCATAATATAGGCAATAATGACTCCTTGGTGACCTTCAATACTGTCATGTGTAAACATAAGGTGGGGAATGATTAACTCTCTTGTAATAGTAAATTCGTTTATAAATAGGCTCCATAGCACAAACACAATAATGTCTCAGAAAATTTTAATTTATTTAAAGAGATAAACACACCCTAGGCTAGTTAGCATCTAAAGATATGTCCGTAAGGTTTCAATTAGCAATATGCAACGTTGAGAAAGTGGTAAAAAATAGGATAACCCTAATGATACCTCAAACTCATGATTTTCATGGCTGCTAATTGAGTTGGATCCATCTCCCACATAAGAATGGTAATTTTGACCATCTTTGTCTTCCTGAACCTGTAATGCAATATATAAACCATGAGGCCAGGGGGAAAACAAAGTTCTTCATAATAAACCTTAGAACGGTAAAAACAATGCGTTGAACTAATGCCGTGAAACTATTATGCTCCTACAATCTAGTTTCCAGACACTTCTTTCAAATTTAAATTTAAAGGCAAGGACTACAGGCTTGTAGTCGCTATTATGCCATCTCATCACGAACTTGACAGCTGATATTATAACCAGCAGTGGAGCATTTACTCAAAATATGAATCACGCAATGATGAAACTATTCCTATACAATTGATAGGCAACTGTCCAAAACTTCAAAAAACTCTTAACTTCAAAAGGAAATGGTGATCAGTTGGTTAAAATGAAGGATTGAAATGTTCCAACATCGAGCAGTAACAAATAAACAGTCTTGGACTGAATATGATGAGACTAACTATAAGCAGCAAACTTTAGAAGAGCTATCCTGAGAAGTTCTTCATAGCTTTCTGGGATGTATTTAAAGTGAAAACACAACAGGCAACTTGAACTTAGTTACATTGGAACAATGACTTCCATATCAACCACACCAACTTAGGGTAACAACTGGACCTGTAGAGGAGAAGCTTGTGTGTAAAGACCAGGGAAAATTCCAAAAAGTCTTGACCTTAAATTTTGGAGTAAAACCCACAGGTTATGCAGCTGATGGTTTGCTAGAGAAAGAACTTGGAGTCAAGAGGTTATAGATTCAAGACTCAAGCCATAAAACTTTATGTAAGAGTTTACTCAAGAAGTTCATCCTAAAAACAAAGTCCAGCTCCCTTTCTTTCTAAATAACAGGCCTTGTCATTGTAGTCAGGCCAAAACTACGACAGTGTATTTACCGCTTTGAATCTAATCTAGAAGAAGAGCTTAACCCATCTTGTGAATCAACCAACCTGTGACGACATAGAATCCAATGAAGACTTCAACACTTCAAGGTCACTCTCCAATCGACTAGAATCTGAAAGAGTTAAAAGAACTTGTAATATTGGAGTATTAATGTATCAAGAAACATAATAAACAATAGGGAATTTTATGACCTTGAATATGAGTTCTGGTTAGAACCTCAATTTCATTACTAATCTTGGCACTCTCAGCTTCAGCGGTGTTAAGCTCCTCCTTCAAGTGCTCTACAAAAGCATCTGCAACAAAAGAAGAAGAAAAAAAAAGCTACATTATAAAATCAAAAGAACGCCAAAAGTCTATAGCCTAAACAACATAACCCTCATGCATCAACACTCTCTTCCAGAACTTAAATAAAAGCTCCAATCATCACATTCCATAGCATAGAAGTTCACTCTCTTCCAGAACTTAAATAAAAGCTCTAATCATCAAATCCCACAGCATAGAAGTTCCCCGAAACACAAGAAAAGCTTCTTTATAACCAACTTGACATGATACAAGTAAAAAAGAGAGAATATAAATGGTTGAACTTTGAACCAAGTAAATCAAATATTTTCTTTTTGGTACTATAAGCGCATAAACAGAAAACGAATGAGAGAGGGAATTACCCAAATCCTCGATTCCTAAGAAACTGAAGTCAGAGCACTCAGATATCATCTGCTGCACTTTACTCTGAGATTTTCACATTTTTCAAACAATAAAGACAGATAACAAATGCAAAATTAAGTAAAACCTATAGCAACAAACAGATATGAAGTAGAAAACAAACCTCAAGTTGAAGAGCGGAATCTACAAGCGATTGGTCGGGATCTGAAGATGACATTTCCACATCCTCATCCATGCAGTTACGGTGCATTTGTTCCAACTCCCTCACTCGACTGCCAACGGAAATAGACATCCATGAATACATAAGTATATACATAGGCTCCGTTTGGATATGGGAAGTACAGAGACAGACGTCAAAGTACCTGCGAATTGTGACAAGATCGAGAGGTTCCGACGATGAATCGGTTTCCATTGTCTCCAAATATCAAAATAAAAAATGAGTTGGACGAAAAAAACTGCTTGATGTTTCACTTCAGAAACACAGAAGAATTTTGTAACTTGTATTTCTGAATTCAGAAAAAGTTTTTGCAGAAAATTTCAAAAAAAAAAATTGCAATTTCGCGTATAGTCACGGGCCACCGACCGCCCACTATCAACCAGATAAAAGAAAAGGTTAGCCTCCATATCACGCGCCGATTATTGAGTAGTACCACTTTCTACTGAAATTTAAATTATAATAATCCATCCAAAACTCCAATAAATATTTATATAAAAATAATGTAAATGCATGTTGTAGAAATACTTTAAATAATGATTAAAAATTTTAGACAGTTTCAGAAATTTAGAACAAAATATGCCAATTTAGTATTGAAACAATTATTTTTATACATAACTTTTTGCTCAAATTGTTGAATTATTTGTGTTTATAAAGTGTATTTGAATAAATATGAATTTTATACATTAAATATATTACATGATTATATTAGGATTTTAAAATATAAAAGTTTTAAATTGTTTTATAAATTAGTTTAACGTATAAATTAGAAATAATACAAAATTAAAACTTAAAATAATTCATTTCAAACTTCCTGTAAATTAACAAAAAAAATTGAATAAGAACATAATAGAGGGTGTAGTTACATGGATTTAATGGACGACTGAAGGTAATAACAAGTAGTTATAGGCCTGCGGCTCCTAGCAACATCGGGAGGTAGTGGACCGCTCTGTTAGGGAGCTGACCAAGATTAAATCGTGATTCAATCCCCCAGCGGTGGTCGAGCCTGCGACTGGGGGCCCTTGAAGTTGGAGATCAACCTTTTAGAACAAATAGTTATAGGCCTTGTTTAATTGATAGCCGATTAGCTAAATTTTAGTTGATTGACTAAAATCAACTTTTTGACTTCATCAAACAATTATTAATTTTGTTTGGTTGTTAGCTGGTTGGGTTGACTAATTCAACCCAATCAGCCAAAAATAATAAGCTACTTGGGAGCAGCCTTTTAGGCAATCAGCTATTTAATTTTCTTATAATTTCAATTTTGCCCTTAGCTTTTGGCCAACTTCATTACCTCTCCTTCATTATCTGCAGGCTCCCGAGCCAAACAGAAACAAGAGAGGATGATTCTAAAAATAGAAGAGGAAGAGAAAGAGCTCGTCGAAGGAATCGTCGGAATTCAACACAATGCCTTCTACATGCATCGCGCTTTGGTAGGTTTTCCAATTTGAAGGTTAGCTAGACTTGCAGAGTAGGCTGAGAGATACGATGGTATTGTTGTTTCTCATTCTGTTCTTGTTAGATTCTAGCGATTTGTGTGCAAAATCTAAAATTTTTATCTTTTCTAACATTTGATTTGTGATAGGTGTGCAAAGCGTTTGTGAGTAGTGTTTTCTCATTTGAATTTCTAAGTTTGAATTAGTAGGTATATTATATATCTATTTATTGTCATTTTTGAATCTGGGTTTATTTTCTTCCATTGATGCCAAGCTGGGACTCATTATCTAAAGTCAGTGTTGTAAATTTTGAGCAGTATGCTGCTTGGGTGAAGTACAGTGATAGGTTCGTGTCTTATTGCAATTGCGAAGGAACACAAGTGGGTTCATATTTTATTGAGCTAGTTGATCACGTCTAAGTGCTTGAATATGTTGAGTTGGTACTAAAGTTTCAAGTTCTTTGGATAACAATGGTATCATTTTGAAATGTAGACAACACGGTATACTTGACATTTTGTTTTCCTTTTAGTTTCTTTGCAATTGCAATAAGTTACTTGTATTCTTAGGAAACTTTTCTGGACCCTACTTAGCAACTTGCATCAATGTATACTGGATTTTATTCTTTAGGAAGTGTCATACTTGGTTTAAACTTCAATTAAAATGGCATTTCTTGTTTACAAACTTGAGACTAGCTATCATAATAACTAAGAAAACTTAAACCATGCATTTTATACACAACAATAATGTACAAAACACATGCAAAAATCAACATATATATAGATCACCGTAAGATATATATGTCAACAAACAGCAGCGGAAGACATACTTCCAGCCATTGCCTCCGATGTTTCTGAACGTGTTGATGAAGGTCTGAGCTTTTATCCTCTTCCTGCAGCAAGCTTGATGGTGTCTACAACAATGCTACGGAGAAGATAGAG
>JANIPM010000005.1:13732646-13764588 GCA_027478405.1 Erythroxylum cassinoides
ATACTAAACAACTAGTTTTATCAAACATCAAATGACAAACAGCTAATGCAATTAGCTAGTCAAATCAGTTGATATAATCAGCTATCAGCTAATAGCTAATGCAATTAGTTGATTGCCAAACAAGGCCTATATCTAAATTAATAATGATAAAAATATACTTTTTTTCAAATCTTTAAATTGTATGGAACAAAGATCACATCTTTCAATCTTTCGTGCTCCAATCTTTTTCTTTTCTTAGAATGAATGAAATCAAATGTAGTCTAATTACTTTTATTTCTTAGAACGGATGAAGTCAAATGTAGTCTAATTACTTTTACAACTTATTGTGCTCACACATTGACTGAGAATTCAAATTGCAAACCTTTGCAATTCTAGAATATTACTTTCAAACTAATCCTACCAAGCAATTGTAGGACAACAAAAGTAACATTATAAACAAAATAAAATGGTGAGTAATTTTTAATAAGTAACAAAAGTGAAAAGCATAGATATATGGATTAAGTGTATCTTTTTTACGAATAGCAATCGACACTCTAGAATTATCATAAGCATCTTTATAAATATAAATTTGTGAGTTTAGGAGATCCTACATCATCTTATGGGCAACAATTTTTATGATAGTTAATATATTACCCTATTAATTTCGGTTTTTTTTTTGTGTAAAATTTGGTTTAAAATTAACACTAGGATATAAAAATGTCTCAGCTGCAAATAATAGAGAGTAAAGTTGTCTTTTTCATCTCTTATTAATGACTACAAGATAAGATATGTACAAAAGAAAATTTTTTTTAGACTGATCTTGATTGCTTCATTCGTCATCTCCATGATATAATAAAAATAACTCATAGTTATCTTC
Source organism: Erythroxylum cassinoides (assembly GCA_027478405.1). Lineage (NCBI taxonomy): Eukaryota > Viridiplantae > Streptophyta > Magnoliopsida > Malpighiales > Erythroxylaceae > Erythroxylum > Erythroxylum cassinoides. The sequence goes on from JANIPM010000005.1 coordinate 13,733,503, forward strand.
TCATCACTATTAACCAGACAAAGTACTATCACCAAAAGCTTACAACTCGAATGACAAATTGACATAGAACCAAATTTCAAGATCTTTAAGTATAATTTTAAAAATCTCCAATCCAACATTGGACGTAACATATTGAGATATAACTCATTTATCACTTGTAAATATTTATTTCAACAATTTTTCATCATAATAAAATACTAAATTGGTAAAAAAATTGTTGCAAATCTTGTAATAACAGGTCGATATAAATTTTTACCATTAGTGAAATTCTTTTTCATTAAATTCAATACTTATTTATGACTATAGATAAATTTAGTCACTTTTTTCACTTTTTGTAAAGTCTCATTAATAATAAGAAAAAAAAATCATATATAAGTGTGTGTTTATTTGAGTTATATCAAGGGTCTATAAGTTACACGTGCCGGGACCATTTGTTAACAACGATAGTTAACAGAAAAGCCTAAAGTAGAATTTTCCTAAACCTTTTGGATTATCGTTTCAGTCTTGTGGTGCTGCACTCCTTCTGGATTGTTGTTCCATTCTTGAACCTACTCTCCCACTTTGGTTAGTTCAATAATATACCAATTTCTAATTTGGTAGTTGCTAAATTTCTGTAAAAATGCAACGTAAAGAGCAGTTTTTATCTGAAAATTAACACTAGTAATACGATGGGTCATTTGTTTAGGATTTTACCATATCTGCTATCGTAAACACATACGATGTAATTAGAGATGCAAAACCATGGAGGCTGGCAAAAAGATGTTACGCTACCTTTGATAATACAAAATCAAATAATAAGCGCTTCATAGACATGGGTGACCTCAACTTTTCCTTTTGACATTTTGCAAACATTGTAGCTTCTTCCTCTCTCTTAATCTGAAATTTCTCTACCTTAGCTTTTGATTTCAAACTCAACTGTTGGACGTCGTTGTTAGAAATCAACAAAATTTTTAAAATCTCTATTTTGAACATTTATAAAATATTGTAATTCTTTTTAAATGTATTAAAATTAAAATTGGATATTTGCTAAAATCCAATTTAATTGTTTGTCAAATGATAAATAATTTGCAAGGTGAAATTTGTACGTATTTTAATATGTATCGTATTAAACTTAGCTTCAGTTAAGTCCGAAATTCGATTCCATGTTAGCCCCTCTTATAAAAGCCTTGACTAGTCGAAGTTTTAATCGTAAGTAAAGCGTCAATTAAGATTTCAATAATGAGATGTGTCTGCTTGGTCCACCTATAGAGTAATGCGCCTATTATCCTATCGGAGAGGTTTGCCTGATTGGTCCGTTTATGAGATTTTTTCGAATTAAAAAAAAAAAAGAATTTGTCCGAAAGACTGTCCGAGTGTCTAACCCGATAGGTGTATAGTCCCGACCGTCGTCGGCTGACTTGTTGCCTTATTCATTTGACGTGGCAACCCTTGCCCTTTTTAACGCTATCCATAAAAATAAATATTTAATGACCTCCAGGTCCTCTTCTTGTACCCAACACTCGGAGAATGGAGAAGCCATGGACTAACAGTAGAGAAGCAACAACAAGAAGAAGACTTCAATTTCTACTTCACTTCTCATCTCTAAACGCGCTCATTTTGCTCCTCATCATCACTAACTTTTTGAGGCTATGCCACGCCAACTTCTTCAAGCCGTTCAACGTCAGCTACGATCGCAGGGCTCTTATCATCGACGGTCACCGCCGTATGCTCATCTCTGGCGGAATTCACTACCCTCGCGCCACTCCACAGGTGCTTGACTCCAAAAGATAAATGCTGATTTTTAGTTTCTGTCGTTGTTTGCGATGATCAATATAGGAATCTGTTTTTTTTTTTTCCTAATGCTTTCAAATCATTCTAGTGTTTGATAGTTGGCAACTGCGATAATTTGCTGAGCTAAGCGCCGTGATATTTTTTTTTTCTGGGATCTACTTCTTGTAGAACGCTTATTTTATGGATCTTGTGTAGTGTAAATGTAATGGCTGTTTATCAGCTAATCAGATTGTTGCATGAAATCAGATGTGGCCGGATCTGATTGCCAAGAGCAAGGAAGGTGGAGTCGATGTAATTCAGACCTATGCATTTTGGAATGGACATGAACCAATTAGAGGAGAGGTGCCGTAAGAAAACTTATTTTCAATCTATTTCTGCTGCTTTAGGGTTACTATATGTCGCATATGTATGCTCGCGCCAACACGTTAATAACTTCCCTCCTTTTTCGTGTGCAGTATAACTTTGAAGGAAGATATGATATTGTCAAGTTTGCGAAGCTAGTTGGAGCTAATGCACTATATCTTCATCTTCGCATAGGTCCTTATGTTTGTGCTGAGTGGAATTTCGGGTCTCGCTTTCTTGTCCCATCTTAACTTGAGTGTTTTACTTTACTCACAAGTTATAGTTCCGGCTGTGAGAAGTCCTTCTGCATGTCTTTGATCTTCTAATGTGAATGTGATGCTAAAACTTAAAGTTTAAGTTGGAGGAATAAAGTCTCGTGTTAGTGTAGGATGTAGTAGCTCCTAAAGTAACTTCTAGTATTCTTTGAAATTATTAAAGTGAATCTTTACATCTAGAATAGTTTAGATAAATTTAATGCTTTCTGCTTATGATTTAACTAAAACTACAAGCTGATCCTTGTTTTGAATTACATTCTTACTTTGAACAATTGGTTGTAGAGGCTTTCCGGTGTGGCTGCGTGATATTCCTGGCATAGAATTCCGAACAGACAATGCTCCTTTTAAGGTGCAATGGATTTTCCTTGACCACCTTTTCTTGTAAAATTGAGTTGTTTATTCCTATAGCAAATAGTTCATTCTGGTTTTAATTCTTTTGCTGTTTATGGAACCATACATAGCTGCTCATTGTTTGCGGTATTATCACGACTAGCAGTTTAAACTAGGCAATGCAATATCCAAGAGTCCATCTCCACCAAACCCCTTATATTACCTTTTAAATAAACTCTTCTGATGATTTACACCCTTCTTCTCATGGTTAATTACCCTCTTTCTATCATCTATCTTCTCACTGAGGGAATATATTTTCCTTTCCTTTTTCTTGACGGTGGGGGAACAGAAAGAAATTTGCTTCTTTCTGTTGTTTCTGTTACCTTCTCTGCTTTTGATTAATGTTCTTTAAAGGTGGATATGCTGATTAAATGTCAGTTAACCAAGTTACTATGAGAAAACCTGAATTCTTTTTGTAATTCATCTTATCCTAGAAACTTTTTGAGTAACTTTGTATGGGTGAGCAAAACTTGATGGTGATAATTCATTTATTGCAGGCAGAGATGGAACGATTTGTTAGGAAGATGGTGGATCTGATGCGAGAGGAAAAGCTATTTTCTTGGCAAGGTGGTCCAATCATCATGTTGCAGGTTATATACACAATTTGAATTAAGTTGTTTTAACATGAAATTGATTTGTGTAGGAATGCAGGATAGATCTAAGTCTGACTTCAATATCATTGTGTGGGAGACAGAATCAAAATCCATCAATTTGTTCACATTCCTCTGTAATTGTTCAAATTTGAGGAAGGAATATTCCTGAACTGTTTCCGTCTCTCATTACTATGGTTGGCATTCCCAGTTTCATGCCTGTTGGAAATTTATAAGTAGATATTTTTTAGGTCAGTGCAAGGAAGTGAGTAGATTTTTGAAGGCATTACTTTCTACAGGAAGAGAAACTTAAATGAAATTTCAATGAGTGTGGAACAGTCTAGTTATATTTGTGTAACAAATGCAGCACTTTTCTACTGATTCTGCACATGTAGAAACTTTTTGTTCTCCCTAAGGATGCTGTAACTGAAAAACAAAATATTTGACAGATTGAGAATGAATATGGAAACATAGAAAACTCGTATGGCCATGGGGGCAAGGAATATGTTAAATGGGCTGCTGATATGGCCCTTGGACTTGATGCTGGGGTTCCATGGGTAATGTGCAGGCAGACTGATGCCCCAGAAAACATAGTAAGGTCTTTACTTTATCTGATTGTATTTGATTAATCCAAATTAATGCTTTCGAGCTAAAAGAAATTTCTCAAGCCTCTATGTAGTTGGTGATAAGTCCTACTTGAGCTACGGTGTTTTTCCTTATAAGAGGCAATACTTTTCTGGTACAACTCCTGTGTGAAAACTTTGAGACCTCGAAATTTTTAAAATGGTCTAAAATAGTATTCTTCCTTTTTACAGTTAGATGCCTGCAATGCATACTACTGTGATGGTTTCAGGCCAAATTCTCCTAAAAAACCAATTCTTTGGACAGAGGATTGGGATGGATGGTACAGTCATACCTCACATTATACATGTCTATTGCACCATCTTCTAAGTTGTTAACAGCTTCTTGTTTTGAATTAATGTGGCTTATTGCCTAACTAGTTCGAATAGTTAAATAATATCAATAACTGTTAATCAAACTTACATGGGAAGAAATGCCTCTCCTAAGATGTTTCAAATTGTGCATGCTTGTTGTTCCATGTTGCTATCATTTCAGAGAATTTTTTCCCTTTTAAACTTGTCATGCTTACCGATTCCATAACCTAGATGTATGCTTTTTCAAGTTATTCTCATCTGGGCTTGGATATTTGAAGGTATACAACATGGGGTGGAAGGTTGCCCCACAGGCCTGCTGAAGATCTGGCCTTTGCAGTTGCGCGTTTCTTTCAGCGTGGCGGGAGTTTCCAGAATTATTACATGGTACAATGAATGACTGAAATGATTGCACATGCATTGAGAAAGTGAAACTCTGATGAGAATGTAATAAAACATGTATTCTTGGTCAACCTTTTGTCATAACCATCTCTGATCCTGATGACATTAGTTGGACAAGTCTGTGTATGATGTAGGATCCAGTTTTTCAACAATGGTTGCAAAACAAGAATATGAATACCAAAGCATTTTCAAAATTCTGCTAGAATAATTACTTTTATCTAGTAAAGTTTGCCAAAATTCAACCTCTAAATGGCTGCAGTATTTTGGTGGAACAAACTTTGGGCGGACTTCTGGAGGTCCTTTCTACATAACAAGCTATGATTATGATGCTCCAGTTGATGAATATGGTAGGTGTGAGTGTCTTTGGAGTGGCTTATCTAACATGGCTATTAGCACTACCCTTCCTGAAACCACCATTGTTGATGTGCATGTATACAAGGAAATTGCAGGACGTTTAAAGATAGCCACTAACATTTATTTTCAGGACGCATAATTTGGTTACCTATCTCCATTTGAATCATTTTGTTAATGATCTAGGTCTATTGAGCGAGCCTAAATGGGGGCATTTGAAGGATCTCCATGCTGTCATAAAGCTTTGCGAACCAGCTTTAGTTGCTGCAGATTCATCCAAGTACATAAAGTTGGGCCCAAAGCAAGAGGTTCGTGCAATGTTTTTTAGTTTTTGTAAATGTCATTAACTTGATATGTTCCAGAACTTTGTATATAGCAGGAGTTCATTTCATTATGAATGATTGTGAAGAATTAAGCTACTTTGGAATTTATGATGTTCTTGGAGGCATTACGGTTGTAGTGGCTGCTTTACTTTCAAGTTGATTAACCAAGTTATTTTTTGGGACTGACATTTGATTGCTCTAGGAGTTGCCATGTAAAGGTCGTTGTGTTTTAGTTTTCAGAGTACATTTGACAGACCTCATTGAAATTTCTTGATCAGCAACACCTCTATCAAGTATAGCACCTGGCATGTTTTCTAACACTGTTATTACAAATATACCACCTGAAATGTCTCCTAAGACTGTTATAGAAATGGCATTGGCAGTACTAACACTCATACGTGCTTCTAACTGACATGGCATTTGTAGTTTCTCGATGCATGAGGAAATCCTATCTTTAAGTAATGATATTTACACGTTAAGTGAAAGTGAACCTAATATTCATGTCCTATGACAAGTTTATGATCATCAAGTTTCTAGTCCTTTTTAGTTGAAGATAAATGCTAACTCAACTAAACTGTCTTGAAAAAATCGGAGATATGTGAATTTTAGAATTCTTAGCTACAAATGTATGACAAGACAAACAAATTTAGTTTCAGTTACTCTTAGAGGAAGCTGTTGCAATATGTTTCACGTAGATGCACACATGTATTTAAATGCATGTCAGCTGTTTGAAGCTTAAGCACTTAATATAATAGGGCGCCAATATGAAATATATACAAAATCTGTTTGTTGCTTAAGATTTGTCTGAAATTCATGAACTCTTTTGCCTTTTTAAGTGATTCATTGCGGAATATGCTTGTATACTTTGTTCTTGTGGAACTTTTTTAGTGTGTTTTCTATTTTATTTTCTTTTTTATTGCTGACAGCTTGAATCTGTATAATTTGAATCAATGCTTTCAGGCGCATGTGTACCAAGCAAATGGGTACTGCTCAGCTTTTCTTGCAAATATTGATGAGCATAAAACAATAACTGTGACATTCCGTGGTCAATCCTATGTGTTACCACCCTGGTCAGTGAGTATACTACCAGACTGCAGGACAACAGTGTTCAACACTGCAAAGGTTTGATCAATTTACATCAGCATTTGAACATAAAGATTTGGCACTTTTTCTTCCAAAGACATGCGATTGTCTATAAAAGTTGAAAATGATCTGATATTTCCCATGTGTTTGGAGCTACTTTGAAGGTCTATCATTGTACAGCTTTTGACATGTCTGGAAAATGTTTTGTATATTAAATGAGAGTTTTTGGAATATGTGATCAAGAAATTGTAGTTTCCTTGATCTGGCATGCTCTCAATCCATTTCACTCGCGTGGCTAATCATCTGTTAACTCTTCAAGATACTATTTGCATATAATATGTGCTTTTAACTAGAGGATTAGGATTTCTTTTATCTTGTACCTAGGATGACTAGGCATTGTTACCATGAACTGAAACTTATGACCAGACAATACTCTCATATGATTGAAACTTAAAAGCGCCTGTAAGTGCCTTTTATTCCTATTACTATGTCATCTTTGTCCTTACACAAGTTGAGATTGCAATGAAAATCTCATATTTTTTGTCTGAAAATTGAACCTCATTCACTGTATGATTGTTTAAAGGAATGAAAATGTTGCTGTCATTTTTTAACATCTTCAACTTGGAGCAACACCATAATAACTTTGTTTCAAGGTGACTGTTTTCTCAAGTGTCTTAAATGCTAATGTACTTGTCAAACAAATAGTACTGACCAATTCCGTATTTCCTAATTAGATGCTTCCAACAAAGTTAAGCTGTTTCCATTTTCTATGTGGCTCTTATTAGTTAGAATTATTTTGATAATATTGGTAATGGACTTCCGTGATCTAATTATAATGACTTTCACTATCTCGCTTTTCCAGTCGCTTTCTACAATGAAACTTTACATTTTCGCTTTCTTATTTTGTTCATGTAGTCTAATCTAGTTACTTCGTCTTTATTTCTTATTCTCTTTTAAACACAGGTTGCAGCACAAACGTCCATTAAAACCCTAGAATCTGCTTTGCATACTTCTCTAGATATTACATTGACCCAACAGTTTCAGAATGAAGGGTCCCATGGTTCGATGTCCTGGATGACTCTTAAAGAGCCTGTATGCATTTGGAGTGAGAATAATTTTACTGCTAAAGGCATACTTGAACATTTGAATGTGACCAAGGACCAATCTGACTATCTCTGGTACTTTACCAGGTAAATAATTTTTGTAATTGATGGCTGTAAAAGATGCAGCCTTTAAGAAGAGGAAGAATAAGTTTGATGCAGCTAAAAGTATTTGAATATTCCTAGCTATTCCACATAGAGTCAGTTGCCAGTGAGAGTAACGAATTTCTGATGAAATGGTTCGTATTGCCTATAACCATATGTGTCCCACCTTTTAGGTATGGTTGGACTCGATCAATATCAGGAATAACTTTTATTTATGTTACCATTCTATATTCTCTAATGCGCCAATTAGTGCTGGTTGTAAATTTCATGAAGTTTGTACTCTTGAAAGGTGTTTGACATTCTTCTGTATAAAGCCCATTCATATGCCTACTTGGTTGCTACCACTACTGAACTGCAGCAATTAAGCAAACTCTACCCCTCTTTCATACTCATAACATTCTGAACTTTCATAAAGATGTTTTCTGTTATAGATGGAGAAATGACAACCTGAAAACCAAGCCATAAATGCATAAGGAAAAAAAAGTATGTTAGGATGCTGTACAATTTAATTCTGTTTATTCTTGTTCAAAGTTTGGCTTATTTGTAGTTGAAAAACTGATCTGTGAGCTAATTTCTGGGAGCAACAGTCAGCTGTTCTCTTCACGACTATGTTGTTTGATGTCAAAGATGATTAGGGATGGCAATGGGCTGGTCGATGGGCCAGGTTTAGGTGTTGTTAATGGGCCGGATCATGGGTCTGGCCTAGATCAACCCAAGACTTAACTATTCTAAGCAAAACGACATCATTTTGCTTAGAGGAGTTGGGCCTCGCCCCTGTCCAGACATGGACTCAATTAAAAAAAGACGTTTTACACTTTTAATTTTTTAAAAAATTGGCAAGCCTGGCCCATAGCCATCCCTGAAGATGATTGGTTTTGAAATGCTTATCAACTTTTATGCGTGACATCCAACATTTCATCTCTTTGATCAAATGCAAGCTTGGTGTTTTTGGATGTATATACAGATTTAATAATACTCTTCAATGCATTTCTAAATGTAGAATATATGTTTCTGATGAAGACATTGCATTTTGGGAGAAAAGCAAAGTTAGTCCTGCAATTCAAATAGACAGTATGCGTGATGTGATACGAGTTTTTGTCAATGATCAGCTAGCGGGTAAGACATTTTTTCCGTGGTGCACATTCCATTTTACTATGCACACTTGGTTTAGTTTTTTTCCCTTCATCTTTGCATCTTTTTTGTTATCAAACATTTACCCTTCTCTTTATTTTTTGTTGTTATTGTAGATGTTTTTGGGTGTTATGTGAACATATTTGCCAAGTTCTTCTCTTTTTTTGAGATATGATATCTTTGTCAAGTTTGCAATCCTAAATAGGAAATAATTTTTGGTAATGTAAATGCGAATTGATATTTTCTTTGGTAGAAGTTGAATATCAATATCCTACTTGCATAGGGCATACGTCTGCTAAACAAAAATATTGCTAGGCCCTTTGAATTTTGAAATGCAGGAAAGGTGCAAATAGTCAACAACCCAGCCCTGCTGATCTGTTTTGAACTGTTCACAGTTTGATGTAATATGGCAGCAGGATTGATCAACAGTGAAAAAACAGTTGAAGCCAATTTATACTGCCTATGTACTTTGTTATTACCCTTCAAAGTTGCATCATAAGTTTTTTCATTTGCCACAAAGTAAAGAAAGTAGTCTGTATCGATCTTTAAATGATGCTAGCCTGTTTGATGGCAAAGGTTTAAGCATCGATGTTATGTTTCTGCAGATATTTGTGATTTTTCTTAAGAAATATACCACTTGGTATATTTGTTGCAAAATTTGAGATGCTACCTCATGGGTGATTCTTAATTTTATGATGCTGCAACATTTGTGGATTGTGGTGTCATAGTTGCTTTCTTTGTTGACAGAAATGCAGAAGTGGGAAAGACTATTATTTCCAGAACACCATGTTTATCTATCATACTTGTATTTTTAGTGTTGTGATGTCAAACTCTCCCATGGGCTAACAATGCTGTGTTTCTGGAAACTAGGCAGTGTGGTTGGTCGTTGGGTCAAGGTGACGCAGCCAGTTCAGTTTCAGAGTGGATACAACAATTTGGTGTTGTTGACTCAGACAGTTGGTTTGCAGGTACATAAGTTTTTTCCTTTAGTCTATAAGCAATAATACCCTTCATCTAATGGTTAAGTTTAGTTGCTATAAAACTGTCCTCTCGGGACGGTATCATAGGCTTGGACTTAAGAGTTGGTGCATGTGAATCTTACAGGATAATAATTTAGATACTAAAAAGAGGTAGGCAGGTGAATCATATACTTAAAACTATACAGAAAAAAGAAGATGTACAGATTCTCCATATGTTTCTCGTTCTCTCTCTGAAATCTGAATACTGGTGGCTTGTAATTTAGGAAACAAATCTAGCATCCATTCATGTAGCATCAACAATACGCTTTACACTAGAAATTGTGTACTCTTGTCAGGCTTGTTGCATGGAAAAGGCACTGGATCTCATTTCACCTAGTTTTTACCATAAGTATCCATATTGTGAAACATCTTGCCACTGGAGTAAAGTCAGCACTTCAATTTGCTTCCAGTGGATACTGAACCAAATTTGAACTCTGCTTTGAAATTAGTTTTTGAGAGTTTCATGGTTCTAGGCCTTACTTTACCGGCAGTGGCAAGATTCCTGCATATTTGGTCTATGTAATTAAACGTTAATAAAAGAAATTATGAGGTATGACACCTCTGTTTCGTTTTCTTCTTTTATGTTATTTGGATTCTTACCATTGTCATTTTAAATTGATGATACAGAACTATGGTGCCTTTCTGGAGAGAGATGGGGGAGGGATCAAAGGCCATGCTGAGCTTACTGGGTTCAGAAGTGGAGATATAGACCTCTCAAACTTATTATGGACCTACCAAGTATATATGATCCTTTCAATTTTATTAAATCAAGTAAAACGAATAGTTACCTATCTTTCCTTTTTCTTTAACTCATGCCCAGTCATAGTCAATAAATATGGTTGATTTGACAACTACTCAGCAGGATTACTTGCATTTAGTGAGTATAGTCCCTAATGGCAACATGGCCCATGTATTAATAAAATTTATTCAAATTCAAAATTTTATGAAAATTATGCTTGCTTTAATGCCAACCGATGTATCTACATGCCAAATAAAAGATCCTATACATGCTTCGATGTTTGAATCCCACTATATTTTCCTACACTAACACCTTAATGTGATCAGATTCTATTCAGGAAATGTAGCTGCTTTTCTTCTCTTTTCTTCCCATAAATAGAAAATTCTGTTGTGGGGCATGAGTTTTATCTACTTGTTTCTAGGTTGGCCTTAGGGGAGAATTCCTGAAAATTTATGCCATAAATGATGAAAAACAAGCAGAGTGGACTGATTTCGCACCTGATGCTGTTCCATCCACATTTACCTGGTACAAGGTAATTCCAAATTTTAAAACTTAATTAACTATTGCGTTGATAATGTTACACTTTTCTGGTTATTGTAATGACATTACAGACACATGTATCGTATGGCCTTGTTTAATTTGCTGTTATAGATCTCATCAACTCAAGCAACTTTATTTGACCTCTTTAAGTTGTGCATGAAAACTGAAACCCATTGTTTTGACTTGAAGTTGGTACGATTGGTGTGAGTTTTTGGGGTAAGCATGGTTAACAAAATGGGACGAGGCAATGAAAAAGTTCTGAACAATTACAGTTAGCAAAATTCTTGTGGATTTTGTTGACGGCCATGGAGCCTTTTAGATGAATAATGTGATTTGCATACAAAGAACTAAGTTCCTAGGAATTACCTTTTCTGCAACATGCTAAGTTGCTGATTTAAACTGGTTCAGTAAGCAATGAAACAAGCTTCAGCCAAGTGCTTTTGTTTATTTCTATAGGAAATTGAGCTTGTAGAATCCTGTCCTTGAATCAAGTTGTCTTTAAGTTGGAATACTTACTCTCATCTGATTAGTTTTTACAAACATGTTTGCAAAATAGTTTGGCTTCTTGGATGACAAACCAGATAGAGTTTGAAGTAATACTGATTCCTGAGAACCTATCACGAATCAATGCATGCTAGTCTTTCCTTAGTGGTCATGATTCTCAATTCTTGCAGACATATTTTGATGCACCAGCTGGTGCTGATCCAGTAGCTCTTGATCTGGAAAGCATGGGAAAGGGTCAGGCTTGGGTCAATGGTCACCATATTGGAAGATACTGGACCCTTGTTGCTCCGGAAAAAGGATGTCAAAGATATTGTGACTATCGTGGAGCGTACAATTCAGATAAATGCAGAACAAATTGTGGGAAACCTACTCAAATCTGGTAGTCTCCTACTAAGATTGATTGTGATCTTAAATCCATGGGCATGTGCTTGCTGTTTCGAAGTTGTTGATGTCACTGTTTGCCATTCGTTCCAGGTATCATGTTCCACGCGCATGGTTACAGAAATCAAATAACTTACTTGTCATCTTTGAGGAAACTGGAGGTAATCCGTTGGATATATCAGTAAAAACACGTTCAACCCGAGTAGTCTGCTCACAAGTTTCAGAATCTCACTATCCACCTCTTGGGAAATGGTCCCATTCAGATTTTATTGAGGGAAATATTTCGATGATTGAACTTACACCAGAAATGCACTTGAAGTGTCAGGATGGGTTTACTGTATCTTCTATAGAATTTGCTAGCTATGGAACTCCCCAAGGAAGTTGCAGAAGGTTTTCTAGAGGCAATTGTCATGCTGCGAATTCATTGCTTCTGGTGTCTAAGGTGAGTGAATTAAAACTCATGTCCAAAATGTAAACAAACTTATGCAATGCTGATACCATCAACGACCTGGCCATGCTTATTTGGTTTTTATCTTACCATTTGTGTATTTTTTCTACTTCTTGGGGTGAAATTGAAGCTAAATGAGAACAAATATATATATATATATAGCCTTATAAAATTGGAAGAAAATGCAGCCCTTGCCTGCAGAGATTTGTTAATTTCCACTTAATTTGCTGTCAATGATTTTTTGTTTCTTGGCAATATGTTGGCAATTGCAATGCCAATATAAGGTATGTATTTAGTTTATTTAACCCAATATAGTGGAGTTAGTAAAGATATGAGAACAATAGTCTACATTGTCGCAGTGCTTTTTTATAGAAGTATTGGCTAACGCCTGTGTCTTTTGTGTCCTTGCAGGCTTGCCTGGGACAAAATGAATGTACAGTTGCAATTTCAAATGCTGCATTTGGAGGTGACCCATGTCATGGCATAGTTAAGACATTGGCTGTTGAGGCAAGATGTGCCGTACCAGTAAATGTTGGCTTCTCTGAGTATTGAAGTCACCAGTCGATGCTATTTCTGTAACATATGAACATATCGCTTTATTTGAAGCTTTTGCACTCACCGCAAAGGCTTTAGTTTAGTGGTGGGCGTTCATTTAAGTTCTCAACTTCACCCGCGGTTGATCTCCTCCTGGGTTGGCTGTAGGGGTTGGGAGGTACCTCACCATATACTATCCATGTCATATTTACAAGTCATGAAGCAATTGATGTAAACATCCTTCCCGGATGAAATTAGTACGTCCATTGCAAGAAGTAATCGAGCGTAAATTACAAGCTTGAAATTTCCAATAAAAGCTTATAAAGTTACTTTCCTCAGAAGCAGTTGGCCCCAACTTGCAGATAATGTTATTGAACACATTCTGATCCCTTGAGGCCATAACTTGTCATCAGATGGATAGAAGCATATCTTTCCTCTGTTGGCTTCCAGCAAAAGACTCCTTTATTGTAACCACTTGTACAAAGGTAAAATACATTACTTATAATGGAGAATTGATAACCTTCCAAACTTAGAACTAATCAGGGAAGTAGTACACGTACAAATCCATGTCTAGTAATAATAGTTTATGGAAATCAGTGAAAGAAAGCTAAAGCAGTATAAATGAAGAGCATGCGTCGTGGACCTACGATTTTATCCTTAACTTTATTATTAAACTAAATCCAACACATGGGGTGGATGATTTCCCAAGATGGAAGTCATGAAGATCCACCAAACGAGAAGAGTGTGCAATTACAGTTATGGAAGGTATTTCACTAAGAGTGAGTGGTCGAGATGTAGTGTAGCGATGGCATTGCATAAAAGCTGTAGGTTTGGGCATTTGACTTTGATTATGAAGGGAGCGTTGAAATTGAAGGCTCGTGATCTAGCTGATTTCATCAGATAAAGCTTCAGTACAGGTATTTAGTAGTAACTGTAAGTATGGAGCAAAGTGAAACGCAGAATTGATCGTGATAAGCCAATATAAAAAAAAAGAACGAAGATAGACATGACATAAACGCACCATATTTCCCTCGTCTGGGTATAATCACGCGTCTTTTATGCATTAGGTGCTTTCCTTGTTCGTTTTGTAACGGCTCCAATCGGGCAATAACACAATGAAATTCCTTCCTTCTAAGTTTGTTCGTTTCTTCCAATCTTTTGTCTTCTCCATTGTTCTTGTACTTGGGAAATATTTTTAATAGAAAATTTTACCAGAACATTTATTATCGGTTCAAGAATAGCATCCACGACAAAAGGAATTCGGGGATTGAAGAAAACGTTGGAACTTCTGTGGAAGCGGAAGGAGAATGAATGAAGCAAGGAGAATGTCGGGTGAATGTGACTACTTTCAACAAATTTGATTTTTACGCATTTGATGGAGCATATATGAAGGTATAGCCATACAAATGTGAGCAGTTTTTGGCTCCAAACAACACCCCTGATATACTGTAAGTGGAAAATAAAGCGTAAATGGAATTTACTATATTTGAAAAACTAAATGAAATTGAATCGGAATTTGCTGCAACAGTTAGTCAATCTGGTGACGAAGAAATCTTTAAAGGTTCAACGTTAAGACAAGAAAAGTCATACAAGAATGTTGTTCAAATTTTGGTAGACACTCGAATCACTTATCATTACCGACCCAAAAATTGTCTAATGAGAATCTTCTTAAAAGGGCTTAAACCACAGTTATAGTAATTCAAACACCCTTTAAGAAGCTTATATACTTTGATAAGTTACGAAGGTTACAGAGGATACCTAAGAAGAATTCCAAGTATTATGACTAAATTAGAATAAGTTAAGTGTAGTCGTTGAGTGCTTGCTTAGAAATAGGACTGGCTATTATTTAGTTGGATTAATTCCCTATGTTGCATAGTGTCAGTTTCACTTCTTGGAGTTGTGTCCTAAAAAGTAGGAAAAAGTGGTTATTTTCGTTTGTATGTAAGTTTAGTTTAGTCATCAATGAAAGGCAAGCAATATTTCAACAACTTACTGGTTTATTTTCACCAAAAGCAGAATATTACTTTTTAAATTTGTCTCTTTGACTGGGACCTATCATTGGTATCAGAGCTGCTCTCTATGACAACAAACAAGAAAATGATTGAAAATTTAGAGGCTAGCGTGAGAGGACTCGAGACTAGCTTTAGTTCCATGGAAAAAGGTGTCAACGATAAGCTTCACCATTTGGAAGATGCGATTAGCAAACTTTCAGAACTTCTCATTTTCAATCGTTCCATAGCATCTTCAAGCAGCCATCCAGAATCTCAAATCACTTCAATTACCCCACCTTCTCACACTCACAAGGATGAAACTCGGAACCAGTATAAAGATGATCGACCATGGTTTTCTTCCAAACTAGCAAAGATAGAGTTCTCTCGTTTCTCACATGATGATCCTATAGAATGGTTCACAAGAGTACAACGATTCTTTGAGTATCAAAGAACCACAAAATCATAAAAAGTACTCTTGGCCTCTTTTCATTTGGAAGGTGAAGCTAATCAATGGTGGCAATAGTTGAAGAGAGCCTACAAGGAAGAAGACAAAGAGGTAACATGGGAAAATTTTCACGATGAACTCTGGACACGGTTTGGCCCTACTGACTGTGAGGACTTTAATGAAGCTTTGTCCAAAGTCAACCAGGTAGGTTCATTACGGAAATATCAAAAAGAATTTGAGAGATTGGGCAACCGGGGATGGACACAAAGGGCCTTGGTGGGAACATTTATGGGAGGATTGAAAGCTGAAATTGCTAATGGCATTCAAATGTTCAAGCCAAAATCCTTGAAGGAAGCAATCAGCTTAGCCAGAATGAGAGACAAACAAATAACTCGACAAAATCCACCACCAACTTCGTCTCCAATAAAAAATGAGTCGGAGATTCCAATACAGCGGTTGACTTGGGAAGATGTAGAAGAGACGTACGCACGGACTCTGCTTCAATTGCGATGAGAAATTTACTTATGTACATCGTTGTAGAGGGCCCCAACTTCTTCTGTTAGATGGTGGTGATGATTGTTCAGAAGAAGAAGATTAGTGATTCAGTTCTTACTAGTAAGGAGTTGCAGCCCATAGTCGATGATGGTGAACTAGTTCTGGAACCTGAAGCTATATTGGATACACGCTGGGTTAAGAAGGGGTCCACGTATGTGGAACAAAGTTTAATCAAATGGGAAAGTTTACCAATGGAGGATGTTACATGGGAAGACTCTCAAGAAATCAAAGACAAGTTCCTTAATGTCAACCTTGAGGACAAGGTTGCTGTCAAAGAAGGGGGTATTGATAAGTTACGAAGGTCACAGAGGATACCTAAAAATAATTCCAAGTATTTTGACTAAATTAGAATAAGTTAGACGTGGTCATTGAGTGCTTGCTTAGAAATAGGACTAGCTATTATTTAGTTGGATTAATTCTCTATGTTGCATAGTGTCAGTTTCACTTCTTAGAATTGTGTCTTAAAAAGTAGGAAAAAGTGATTATTTTCGTATGTATTTAAGTTTAGTTTAATTATCAATGAAAGGCAAGCAATATTTCAACAATAACTTACTGGTTTATTCTCACTAAAAGCAGAATATTACTTTCTAAACTTGTAGCCTTGACTGGGACCTATCATACTTGTTAAGAACCAAATAGTTTTGTTAGTAGTCAAATTGAGCTCCCAACACATCAAAAGAGGGGGCATCAAATCGTTCCATTATGTGGGAAGCCTTGCAATGGTTCTCTAGTGAAAGGAACATCTCCAAAAGTTATTACAGCAAAGACTAACTAGTCAGAGAGATTACTACTGATATCAATAATCAATTCAACAAATTGGATCACAGATTTGAGTGTGGAGGTTAGATACTAGTAAAGAATTTGATGAAAAAATGGTTAAAGGTCTCTATACCTAATGTGATCAAAGGTATATATGTATCAGGAGAAGTAATCTCATTTATACATGGTGTAAGGAGGGGAAGAGATTGTGATAAAAGAAGACGAGTTAGTAGGAGAAAAAGTTATAAAGCATATCATTTCCAATATTTCTATAAAGGCCATGGTAGGACTTAAAGGAGCATGAGAGTTTAAACAAATAAGGATCATTAGGTATATCAAAAGGAAACAATGTACATTTTAGTAGATAATGGGAGCATCTATAATTTTGTGAAAGTTGCAGTGATTAAGAACAGCAATTGTGATGTCTATGAGATAAAACCCTTTGAAATCACAATTTGTGAAGAGTTAAAGCTAAACCACAATCAGTATTGATGAATTTTACCTAGATTATTCAGGGAGTGTAATTCACTACTAAAATATGATATAGTACTCAGAATACAATGGTTTGTGGGTCTCAACAACACATTATAACATTTCAAGAAAAGAATTCAGATCTTCAAGTTGCAGGATGGATTGATCAAATTTAATTAAAATCTTGAAAAGGGGGTTAAGATGAAATCAAGAAAAGGGTTTAATAAGGTGCTTAAATAAGTAACTAGAGGGAAGCCTTATATGTTTTAACTGACAAATCCAATTGAGTGTCAGTTACAAAAAATCAAAATGAATAAGGAATCAATTAAATACTTCTATTAAAATCACAATGTGGTGTTGATTGAGTATGCTTATATTTTTCAAGAACCACATTGTTGACCTTTAAGAAGAAGGCTAAATCACAAGATCTATGTTAGGCTTTATCAATATTAAAGTTGTAAAAGGAAGTGATTAAGTAATGAATCTAAAGCTAACGAAGCAGGGATTCATTCGTTATGGCATTGGAAACTATTCTTCGACAATAGTTCTTATTAAAAGAAGGATAATTCTTAGAGAATATATATAAATTACTAAATTTTGAACTAGCAAAGAATTAAGGACAAGTTTCCAATTCTTTTCATTGAAGAAATATTAGATGAATTGCATAGTTTTAGTTCACACTTTAAGCTCGAGTTAAGATCAAGATATAATCAGATAAGGCTGCACCCAAAATAACCTTTAGAACTCGTGAAGGCCATTACGAGTTCTTAGTTATGCCTTTTAGCCTAACCAATGCTCCTTCAACCTTATAAAGTTTGATAAATGAAATCTTCAAACCTTTCATAAAGCAATTTATCTTAGTATTCTATGATAACTTGATTTACAACAACTCTCTCCAACAATATTTGGAGTATATTGACATAATCATAAAAGTAATTAAGAAAAATCAATTATTTGTTAAGGAAGCAAATGAGCTTTCAAAATAAGAAAGATAGATCACCTTGGATACTCTATATATGAAAATAGAGTAGTAACAAATCATAATGTATGAATATTATTCTAAATTGGCTAACACCGAGAACACTGAAAGAGTCAAGAGCATTCCTTAACCATAACCAATTATTATTACAATTATATTAGTTATCCATGCTCTTAATATAAAAGTTACAAATAAAAAAACATGACCAATTAGAATTGGCGCATAAGGTCATAACAAGCCATTAATGATATTAAAAGAGCCATCACGTCAACATATATTCTTACATTACTTGATTTTTCAAAACCATTTATAATTGAGTATGATGCTAGTGGAATGATAATTATTTTTTGTTTTATAGCAAGGTAACATTTGATAGCTTAGCTAAGCAAGGTTTTAGCTAATAAGCACCAAGGATTGTCCACTTATGAGAAGCAATTTTAAGGTTTGATTAAGGTTATTAAACATTAGTATCACTATTTTAATGGGAATACTTTCATTGTGTAAACATGTTATAGGAGCCTGAAATATCAGTTAGAGCAAAGGGTATCCACTCCTTTCCAGCAAATATAGTTACCTAAACTACTTGGATATGACTTTGAAGTATATTACAAAAGTGGTAAGGGAAATTTTTGTAGTATATGCACTCTCAAGGATAATAACATCAAGTTATTAACCATATCATTTTCCTAAGTACACACCAACATGATGGAGGAGATTAAATAAATTTGAGAAAAGGATTCTTCTATTTATGATCTTATCATAAGGTTGAAAAAGGGCTGAAATCTGAAGTATATGAATGGAGAAAGGAGTTATTAAGGTGGAAAGGGAGGCTAGTAGTAGGGGTTAACCTAAAATTGAGAACAAAACTAATATCCACACAAGAAGATGAGGTAGAAGGAGGACATTTAAGGGCATTAGCTATTACAAAAAAGAGCATAATATGTTTATTTGAAGGAAATGACCAAAGTTGTATACATTAATTAGTGTTTAACATGTCATATATATAAAAGTATAATACATCAAGTTACATTGGTTTGTTTCAACCACTACCTACACTTGAAAGATATTAAAGGATACTAACTTAGATTTCACCAAAGGATTATCATTATCAAGAGGTAACTTATTGATTTGTAGTTTAAAGTGGCTTAATTTTTATTAAATGTATTTTAAGTTCTATGAGATACTGAAGCAATAATAAGTAATGTAGACCCTTCGTTTCTAAGTAAATTTTAACAAGAAACTTTTAAATTGTAAGGATTAAATCTATTTTTTATAGTCTGTCACCCTCAATTTGATGGACAAACAAAATCCATTAATAAGATAATTTAGACTTATTCGAGGTATTTTTATTGTGATGTTCCATATAAATGTGTTCATTAGGGTCTTTTAGTTAAGTAGTGGTATAACACAACATACTACTCGATCAACAATTTAACACCATTTGAAGTTTTATATGGCTATCTGGCTCTCATATACATCCTTTACTTTGTAGGAGACTCAAAGGTCTTACTTGTTGATCAGACAATATAGGATAGCAAAGCAGCTTTAGTAGTGACAAAATTTTACTTAGAAAAGGCTTAATATGGCATGAAGTAACAAATTGATAAAGGATGATTTGACATGGAATTTAAAGTGAGAGAGTGGGTGCTCCTTAAATCACAATCATATAGACATCATTCTTTATAGAGAAGAGTTAATCATAAACTTTCTCATTATATTATAGAATTTAAGAGAATGTGAAAAAAATAAGGGGGCATATATGTTGATATTGTCACTAAGGACTTTCATTCACCCTATATTTCGTCTAGCTTAACTTAAAAGTATCACCTCATTCATATTACATTTCATATATATAAGTTCTAACTTAAAAGCTACATGTAATCAAGCTTTTAAATATATATTGATTTTCCAATGAATTTTGTTATAATAGGACACACTCTCATGACAATTTTAGGAAGGAGAGTGTTTTAAAGCAAAATGAGTTAGGAATCAAACGATTAGTCTAATAGCTAAATAGAATAACTAAAAGTGCAACATAGGCTATCTTTTTAAGCTACAGAGAAGATTTTTATAATAAAAAATTGTAAAAAAAGGTTCATAAGTAATTTTAAAAAAAGGTTCGTAAGATGGAGGAAATTGTTGTAAATAAAGGAGTAATAAGTATCTGAGAAACAAAGTTTAAAAGAAAGAATGAAGATGAATATGACATTGTTTTCGGGAACACTAACCCAAACCCACCATATTTCGATCATTTGAATAATAAACAATATTCATGAGTATTTTATATGTTAGAAGTTTTCAATTTCTGTTATATTATATCCATTGTGAAATGGCTCAAATCAAACAATAACAAAATGATATTTCTTCTCTTTGTATAAGCTGTTATTTTCTCTCTTCTTTGTTAATATTCTCTCTTCTCAATTGTTCTTGTATATGAAATTTTATGGTAAAATAATTTACCAAACATTTGTATCAAATCATGCAATCCTTGATAATAGCACTCATATAAAAGGAATTTGAGATTAGAGTTATGATAAATTAAAGAAAATGTTAGAACTATTATAAAAGTGCAAGCCCATAATGAGTAATATTATTGGGGATACAAATTGGTTTACAAAAACAAGAGTGGGGATGAATAAGCTAAAATCTATTTCACTCAGTTCACATAAAAATTAGTAGCAACCATGGGCATGTTAATTGGAGGTAAAAAGAATGTTGGAGCTATCTAAAAGAACTTTGATAAACATGACAATTATACTACTCTGACCATGTTCAATAAAACCAATTTTTTTCACATAAGCAATGTGAAGGTATGGCTATACAAATGTGATTGATTATTTACT
Organism: Erythroxylum cassinoides; assembly: GCA_027478405.1. NCBI lineage: Eukaryota > Viridiplantae > Streptophyta > Magnoliopsida > Malpighiales > Erythroxylaceae > Erythroxylum > Erythroxylum cassinoides. Next base: position 13,754,505 of record JANIPM010000005.1, read on the forward strand.
TTAAACAACACCCTTGATATATTGAAAGTGGAAAATAAGTAGGAGTGATACCTATTGTATTTGCAAATTGAATGAAATTGGAGCTACTATAATAGGAGAAATTTGTTGTAACATTTAGATAATGTTTTTATGAAGCAATTTTTAAAGATTTAGTTAGTGACTTTAAGCTCCCAGTACATCAAAGGAGGGGGGTATCAAATTGCCCCATTATATGAGAAATCCAAGCAATGATTCTCTAGTGAGAGGTACATCTTTAAAAATTTTCACAATAAAGACCAACTAATCAACCTATACCATCAATCAATTCAACAAATCAGGTCATTTAAAAATTGAGTATCAAGGTCAATCAACAATAAAAAAAATTTGATGAGGAAAGAACCAGGGTTCTCTACTTCTAGTATGATGAGAGATATATATCAAACCATAAGTATAAGAAAAGGCAATTGCATTTATTAATGGTGAAAAGAGAAGAGACAGTGATAGAAAAAGAAGAGCTAGTAGGAAAAAAAAAGCTATGGAGCATACCATTTGCTTTGTTTTTGTATAAGCTATAGTGTGAATTGAAGAGGAGAGGGAGTTTAAACAAATGAGGATGATCAAGTACGTAAAAATATAACAATACACATTTTAGTAGATAATAGGAGAACCTATAATTTTATGAATGTACTAGTGATTAAGAAGAGCAAGTGTGATTTTTGTGAGATAAACCCTTTTCAAATCACAATTTAGGGAGGGTTAAAATTGAAGTGCAATTAGTGTTGTATGAATTTCACATAGATTATGCAGGGAGTGTAATTCACTCTAAAGCCTTAGTGATAACATTAAGAGTGTGATGTGGTATTCATAATACAATAGTTGGTGGGTATCAACAATGTGTTATGGAATTTCAAGAAGAAGACTCTAAGCTTCAAATGACAGAATTGATTGATCATCCTCAATGAAAATCTAGAAAAAGGGGCTAAGGTGATATTAGGAAAAGAGTTTAATAAGGTATTAAACAACCAAGTATAAGGAATATCTATATGTTACAACTAACAAATCTAATTAAATGTTGTTACAACAAATCAATATGAAGGAGAATCGATTAAATACTTCTGATGAGATCAATGGAGTGATGAATGAGTATGCTTATGTTTTTCAGGAACCATTCCATTTACATCTAACGAGAAGGTAAGATCACGAGATCTACCTAAATAAAGGAATAAACACGATAAATATTAGGCTTTATCGATATTAAAGTTACAAAAGGATATGATTGATTAATCAGTCCAAGAGCTAGTGAAGTAGAGATTCATTCTTCATAACACTAGACTATTTGCTTCTATGGCAGTTCTTTTCAAGAAGAAGGACAATTTCTAGAGAATATGTATAGATTATTGAGACTTGAATAAGCATACAATCAGGGACAAGTTTCCAATTCTCTTAATTTGAAGAATTATTGAATAAATTACATAATTCTAATTGTTATTCTAAGCTAAAGTTAAGATCATGATATGATTAAATAAGGATGCACCCTAAAGTCATTCCAAAAATACCCTTTAGAACTTATTAAGGCCACCTTGAGTTTTTTGGTTATTCCTTTTAGAATGACAGATGCTCCTTCATCCTTATAAAATTTGATGAATGAAATCTTTAAACATTTCCTAAGGTGATTTATCTTAGTGTTCTTTGATGATATCTTGATTTACCATAGCTCTTGCCAATAACATCTGGAGCATATTTGTAGAACCATAAAGGTACTTAAAGAAAATCAATTGTTTGTTAGGGGAAGAAAATGTATTGTTAGAGCAAGACATATACATATCTTAGGTACTCTATCTCTAAAAATAGGGTAATTATAGATTATAAAAGGTGAAGACTATTATAAATTGGTCAATATCGAGAATTCTGAAAGAGTTGAGAGGATTCCTTGATCTTACCAATTACTATTACATTTTAATTAACATGTAAGAAAAGTTGGCTAAGATCTTAATATAAATGTTAAAAGTACAAACATGGCCAATTGGAATTAGGACATAAGGTCACAATAAGCCTTTGATGATCTCAAAAGAGCCATTACATCAGCACTTATTCTTGTTTTACCTGATTTTCAAAACCATTTATAATTAAGTCTAATGCTAGTGAAATGATATTTGGTTCGGTTTTACAACAAGATAAACCCCTATAGTTTCAATAAGCAAGGTTTTAGCTGCTAAGTACTAAAGATTGTTCATTGACGTGAAGGAATTTTTAATTTTGATTAAAGCTATTATATCTGAATGGGAAACCATAAGAGCCTGAATTGGACCAAAGGGTATCTACTCCTTTCCAGTAAATACGGTTACCTAAACTACTTGGATATGATTTTGAAGTATATTATAAGAGTGGTAAGGAAAATGTTGTAGTAGATGCACTCTTAAGGGTTATTAGTACTGACCTATTTATCATATCAATTTTTCCTAAGTACATACTAATACGATGGAGGACATTAAGTAATATTGGGAAAAGGATATTTACTATTACGAATTTTATCACAAGGTTAAAGAAAGGGGTAAGTTTAAAGCATATGAATGGAGAGAGGAGTTCTTAAGGTGGAAAGGGAGACTAGTGGTGTTTAACCCAGAATTAAAAACAAATTAATAAGGAATGATGGGGCACAAAGAGGTCAAGATATCAAATACTACAACAAGACAACAAAACATGTATTATTGGAAGGGAATGGCTAAAGAAAGTTACTTTAAACAATGTTTAACATGTCAAAGAAATAAGTACAATCATCAGTTTACCCAATTTTGCTTCAACTACTGCCTATCCTCAGAAAGATATTAAAGGGAGACCAGGCTAGATTTCATTGAAGGACTGTAATTATTAAGAGGTAACTTAGTGATATTGCTATGTATATAGATTCCATAATTACGCACACTTCATTGCCATGAAACACCTTCTTTTGTTCCTGAAATGGCTCAATTATTCATTGAACACATTTTTAACCCCCATTGAGATGTTTAAAGCAATTGTATGTGATATAGACGCTTTGTTCCAGAGCAATTTTTAGCCAAAATAATCTTTAAACTACAAGGATTCAATTTGAAAATTTTGACAACATATCGCCCTCAATCAAATGGACAAATACAAGCAATCAATAAGATACTGAAAACCTTTTTGAGGTGTTTTTGTTGTGATACTCCATACAAATGAGTCGGTTGAACTCCTTTAACTAAATGGTAGTATAATACAACATACTACATAAGTACCAATTCAACACCATTTAAAATTGTGTATGATTATCCCCCTTCTACATGTATCCCTTACTTTGTGGGAGACTCAGCTAGGAGGATAAAGAGACAACTTTAGTAGCAACAAATTTTTATCTAAAAAGCGCTCAACATAGAGCGAAGCAACAAACTGATAAGGGACGATTTAACAGAGAATTCGATGCAAAAGAGTGAATAGTCCTTAAACTACAACCATATAAACATCATTCTTTCCACAGAAGAATTAATCATAAACTCTCATCAACTTTAGGAGATGGAAAAAATAGAGGTGGCAGCATATAAGTTGTCACTTCATATTTCAGATATCTCAACTTGAACATTCACCCTATCTTTCTTTTATATAAAATCTAACTTGAAAAAGAGCACTCGCGTAGTAAGGGAATGAAGTTTCTTCACCGTGTCTAAGCTGTTCTTTTCTCTCCTCTCTTAAATGTTCTTGTATCTGGGAAATATTACCAGTAGAATTAATTCAGCATCTAATTCTAATTTTCATGCACCAACGATCTACAACTTAGATCCCAACAAAAGTTTTTTCCCCTTCTAATTTGTTCTCGTAACCAATAATGTATAGCCCAATGCTTAATATACATGGTCCGTGAACAAAATGCCACAGTTTCAACCTGGAATAAACCGAGAATGTCTTTCATTGTACACATTTTATCTTTTTTGCAGTATCTACAATGTTTTGAGATATTTCTGGGTGCTTCAGCTTCAACAGTTTCCCCAGCCGAGCTGTTGCCTCCAGGAAGCAACCATCCCTTATGCATGGTTCCGAACAAAGACCAAAAAGAATCATATTGACATCTTCCTCAAGCTGAAGGCTGAAGAGGTGGCTGAATACCTGAAGAAGAGCACAACAAGATTTTGTATAATTTTCTTGAAAACACAATACATAAATCTATAAAGAGAATCTAATAAAAGTGAGGGGGATTGATATTGCAATTGAAAATAAAGCCAATATCATAAAAGATAACTCTGTTAAGTGGCACGTCCAAATTCAAGCAACGTTGTTTTTATATTCGTATTCCTGCTTTATCAAAGTGGACAACCCTCGTTTCAAATACGAAAACAAGCAACATAAAGATTCTCAGTCCTCACCGCTTTCATCCTTGAAATAACCATATCTTTAACAGTTGTGGACCTAGAGACCAAGTTAACAATAAATAGACCTCGCTTGGAAAGGGTATCTCTCACAGTCAGAAGAAATGACTCTTCAACAAAATCTGCAGCCGGACATGTCATTCCAAAGCTGTTCATAGCCAAGCCAAAAAGGAGCAACATGAACTTCTCAGATTGGAGATGCATCCAAAAGCAATTACATATAATAGTTTTATCTACCTTGAGTCAGACGAGTCCACGTCAATTATAAGTATGTCAACCCGATTATGGTTTCTGCTTTCTGATGGGGATACTATACCACTTTCATTTGGAGAAGGCATTGTACTGCAAGAATTATCCCCATTTTCATGAATGGTTGTCATTTTACCATGTGCTGCAAACTTTTTTAAATCTCTGATGAATTCAATTCCATCAGCAATATGCACCTGCAATGCCAAGGAATAATCGTGTAAGGCATATCAACAGTGAACAGAATTTTAAATTTGTGGATGTCAAGATAACCTATTGATGCCACTAACCCCTCAAGCTTATACAAAAGAAATGTAAATTAGAGTTTTGGGGTTTTATGTTCTGTCCAAACCCCCAAAACTCTTCTTTGGGATAATTAATACTATCCTACTTATAACAATAAAAGACGCATCCAAATTGTAAAATTTAAACAAAGTAACACCTGATCCAGTTTACTTGTATCCAAAATGGCTGGTCATAAACTAAACCAAATATCAATCATATGGAAGGTAGGGGTTGAGTCTCCAAGACATCACTGATCTCAACAAAATGATCTCTTGTTAATAATACAACAGGTAAAACTCTCATACTCAAACCCATTCTAAACCAAAATAATTTAAAATAGTAAAAGTACTTGATACATTGTTCCAAGTTATGAGCCTTTTTCGAACTGAACCTACCTTATGGTATGGGGAAGTTCATGGAAAAAAGGTAGCCATTAAATTGTAAAGCATAAATTACCTTCAAATTTTTATCTTCAGTAAAATCAAAGTAGTCCCTTGCAATACCAAGTATCACAGGATCTAACTCCACCACCTGTCAAATTCATAATTTCTCAAACCAATTCTAGCAGAATGAAAAAGAAAGAAAAGGCATCTGTCATCCCCATTACCCTTTGTGGGTTTGTGGATGGTGGGCATTGTTGGGTTGGGTTTTAAGGTTGCCAATTACCTCAATGTTCAAAAATTGTATACATTGGTGCAGAAACATAGGAAGCAAACCAGCTCCAAGGCCTACAACAACTGCATTAACCTGAGAAAGAAAAAGATTAAGTTCTTCATCAACATTCAAAATAATGACCCTGCTCTCACCGAGAAAAGCACTTGTAAACACAGAAACAAACTTCTTTGACTTTTACAGGCCAACCAAACTTGGAAGCTATATTTCAGAACCCCTTGCTTCAGTTACCAAAGGCTCTGGTCAACTTTGGAGTGCAGATGGAAGGACATAAACCATTTACATCAGAATGAGACTTGCATATATTGCAGCATAGTAACCTCTGAAACACAAGAAGAAATGGGAAAAGGTAGCCGATCTCACCATTCTTTCCAATGATGCTGAACTTTCCAAATAAGAAGAAATCAACATGAAGCCAGAGAGAATCCCCATGTGATATGAACTAGCCAGATAATTGTGATAAACCTTCACCTCCTTGCTTGAATCTACAGTATTGAGTTACAGGATAAAAAAAGAAGATATATAAAAATGATGAACAACAAAATGATTATGCAGCGACACATTGTTTGGACATATATGCACAAATCTCAATCTGAAAGCTTTAGCAAACCACTTTGACTTTGAGAACAATTTGACAACAACAAACGATCTAGTAGATGCAAATATAAAATAAAAATTTTTCAGTTGCAATTGTTTGATAACAGAAGATAACTTCATCTAAATAAATATCAGCATGGATAATCTTTTACATAAAAAAATATTTGAGCAAGGCTAACTAATAAAGTACACAACTCAAAAGAATGGAGGAAAGATTAACCTGAGGTTTTAAAAGGAATCACTAAGGAACGGAGAATATTAAGAGTGAAAGTATATAAGTGAACTGTTACCCTTGTTTTGTTTCCGAGCTCCCCTTTTCTTTGATTTTGTCGATCTAGTTTTCTCCTCTACTTCGGTAACTCTCTGAGAAGATTCATCTACTAAGAGAAGAGCTTCAGATTGCACCAAACCCTCAGATCTTTGGAAAACAAGACGACGGAACATTAAATCTCTGGATGGTAAAAGGCAACTGACAACAACATCAACATGTTCGTACACAACATCTTCAACAGTAATAGGCCCAGTTGAGGGAGATATAACCTACAGAATTCAAACAACAATAATCCAATAACAGAAATATTGAGAAATTTTTTCTACAAGCATTAAGTAGATCCAAGTTAACAATATACTATCCAAAGGAAGAAGGATCAAGATTCCAAATAGTGCATTAAAGATTAAGGCAGCCTATTAGAACTGGGATACAACTTTAACCTGATGAACAGTATTTCGTTGTTTGATCCCATCACTTGCCATCATGAAGCTGCAATAACATTACAAGGTTGAAGAAATGTGCGAAACACTTAGTTGCAGCATAGAAGTCAAGGAGTTTCCCATTCCTAAGCCAGTCATTAAATGTAAATTTTCAAACAGTAACATACGGGATTTGTGTTCCATCATCATGTTTTCCAGGAGCCAACTCTTTAACGAGAGGAGATAAATCTTTCTGAAAAACAAACAAATATCAGCTACTAATGCCACAAAACTGCAGCAAGTGTTTGTTGGTAAAATCAGAAAAGCATGTCTCTTTAATGAGTGAAAAACGAAGAGAATTACCTGGATATCATCCATGCTAGCAATAGTGTGACTACTATCCAGTATAACCTTCACTCAGCACACAAGATTTTAGTTAGAAGCTATGGTGAAGTTAAATCTAGAGGAACAGACACAGACCAAATAATATCCCAGAATACCATTACTAGACGAGCAGCCTTTGAGCTTTCAACAACCATCCATTGTCCTTCTTCTGAAGAGAAGAGCCATTCATGAGCCCGATTCTGAAATCTAAGATCCAGTTAAGTATTTCAAAGAGAAGAAAAGGTGCTTCCCAAATCAATCGTTCTTGCATAAGTTTAAAACATTGTAAAATTTCAATACTAAAACTAAACTATGTCATGAAGGCACATCTATGCATGTACATGTATATTCAATCCAAAATATCAATGAGGGACCACAGAAGAAGGTATGCAGATCATTTGCTTCAATTACATAAGCATATTTGCTAACAAATCCAAGGATTGCAAACCACGTTCAAAGGATGTAAATCAATCCAATGATAATTGTGACAGTTCTTCCAAATGTTGCAAAAAAGTTGTCTTTTCTTCAACCAGAAATTTAGTCTGACAACGTCAATAATTTTGCTATTTAGTGCATCCAGGCATACCTTAGGCACAATAAAAACCCCATATTGATAAGAAAATGGGCCCATCTCCTCCCTAGCATCAAGAAGGACAGATTTGTAACAAAACCGGGAACTTCCTTGCCCCCCCAAAGTAAGCTGACACCGGCGACCTTGGCTAAGCTTTGTCAACTCCCCTTTGACTCCTAGTTGCAGATCTTCTAGAGAGTAGAATATATCAGAACCATTGGAATATTCTCTACGTGTTTGATTCTCTTTATCAAAGGCTTCAAGGAGACCAGAAGCCTAAAAAAGTAAGAAGCAAGCAGTGGGATGTCTATACCAAGATTCTTATACAAAGTTAACAAAATATCGAATATAAGAATGAATAACAATGTCCAATTATTAGACAGTAATAAGAAAATGTCTCAGTCTTAGTGTTAACTAAGTGCCTGATAACTTTCACTTTACTGCAAACAAAGTATCCAATTTTTTTTCACAGACAAGGCAATCAGTTTTAATACCTGATTTCCACCACAATCAAGGGATGAATGATCGATCAATGACTCTATCTGGTGCAAAACGATAGATGTATCTTTTTCAGCAACCATCATAAAGGTGCGAAGGTTTGGTTTACTGGATGTTTTGTGTGGTATTGCATAACTACTCATTTTCCAACCAAACCGGAACTTGGGTAATAGCAAACCTGAAATGAAAGAGAACTTGTATCAGTTGAGATCAATCACAAAAATCTATTTCAAATGTCTTTCAGTGGAAACGTGAAACAAAAAGAATATATATCTCTTAGTATTTCACATCACAACTAATTTAAAGCGAATTATCAAGCATTTTAAAACTAAAAATAAGCAAAAGCATGTGAAACAAAATTGATGAAACTTGGATAAAGAAGTACCTAGAACATGAAACTCTGCAAGTGTAAGGCAAATAAACTTCCCATGAGGTTTCAGAACTCTTTTGACCTGAAATAGAACAACAGACAATTTGCTTCGAACACTAAACATGAAAGTTGATTAACTAAAGCATATCACTGAATAATTAAAAATAAGCTCAAACGAAAACCCAACAAACCTCTGACAGATACTGGCTACCAAGCTTTGGCCCAAGTTTTGGTTCCATCAAAGCATCCAATCCACCCTTATCAATAACCACATCAAAGGCCTCGTCTTCAAACTGCCACATACACACCAACAAATGGTTAACATTATCAGAATAAAGTGAAAATCAGGCCAAGCACCGTACATAACACTTACGTTCTCAATTTCACCAATTTCTCCCATATGAGGAAAAAAAGAAGCAAACTTAAGCATAACCACAAACTCACACACCTGCATGGAGGTCATATCCATGACGCGCCATCGCATACCGGGTCGTTCACGCACATTCCTCCTCAACATATCAGAAATCACAACCTTCGAGAAATCAATGTTCGTAACATCCTTAAACCCCGCGTCGTATAAATTCTCCGACAACTGCGAATTGCCGCAACCCGGTACCAGAATTCGCGGCGGAATCAATGAAGAAGATGAATCACCGTCTGCGGCGACACGACCACCGGAGAGGATGGAAATGAGAGATTCCTGGATGTCAGTCCACTCGGCATACCACTCAAAGGAGTCATCGGTACCACGGATGGTGAAGAATTTGTCCCAGTTCTCCTTGCTGGTGAAGTCCCCCAGGGTTTCAAGAAGCTGGTCAGTGGACTTCGAAGGATGCTGTGGTTGCTTGCCTTTTTTGCCCATTTATCGTCGGTGAAGGTTTCTGATGGTCGGTAGGGTTTAAGCGTGTAGTTTTAGGTGAAAGGATACAGCGTGTCGGTAGAGCTTAAGTGAAACGGAGGAGACTATACCTACCGAGGCTCGTCTCCTGTCGTTTTGAGCCTACCAATGGGTTTATGATATAAACGCCAAAACAAAACGAACAACAAGCCACCAAATTGTAACTACACGAACCTTGATAAATGATTATTTAATAAATTAATAATTTTAATTAAATAATAATTTTAATTAAATAATAATTTTATTTAATCCTGACTTAAATTAATAGAATAAAATAATAATCTTGCTAAATGCATAAAGTAATAATTTAAAAAACTTTTTTGAGACTCACTGAAAATATAAAATAATAATTCATTAAATAAGTATAAAAATTACATATATAATTCATAAAATAAAGTATTTCCTAAATAATTTTTATTTCAAATTTTATCCTTTCCTAAAATATATATCTATAGTCAATTGATTCTTCTTTTCATCTTTACTTAATTCAATTTTATCTTTAACTTTTTAGAAGATAT
>JANIPM010000005.1:13815764-13827505 GCA_027478405.1 Erythroxylum cassinoides
CTGTTTAGCATTCAATTAGAAAACATAAAGGTTTTCTCTAATGCTGTTTAGTATTCGGTTGAGAGAAAACAGGTTTTCTCTAACGTTGTTTAGCATTTGGTGAGAGAAAACAGGATTTCTCTAATGCAGTTTAGTATAAAGTTGGAGAAATCGAGACCTACAAACGAAGATGATACAATTTATATCATAAAGGTATCATTGTAGTTTGCCACACTCCATTTTTCCCATTAATGTTAGTGAGGTATTAGGTATTCGTGATTGTATTTAATCTATGTCACACAGGACATATGCATTTGATGATTTTCGGTATCGAAAACCTCGCAGGACAGAATGATGGACTTTCGTTATCTTTGGATCAAATGTTTTGTTTTTAAAATTTAGTTGACCAATGCAGTAGTATAGCTTAACCGAGTTTTTAAACTGTTTTTAAACTAGAGTCTACTGCAATTAATGCTTGTCTAAATGGGAGATTGTTAGACATTTTTGTCCTTATGGACAATTTTGTCCACGTCTCATAAAGTTTGACAACATTAATTGCATTTTTGATTTTTAAATAAATTATTGGTTAAGTTGCGTCATTTGATTAGGTAAGATAATAGAGTGACTCAATAAATGATCTAGATTAATGGGTCGAAGTCTGGGTGAAAAATGAGTCTCAATTAGTGTAGACCGGGTCTATATCGACCTTGTGATGAAGAAGCCCGGTATAGAAGCTATATAAAGATTAAGGTCTTCTGCAATTACTCATATATCATTCATGATCATAAGGAATTCCTGACCCCTTGGGAAGCTCGTGTTTTGAGAAAACTATAGAAAGACCTAGCTTGTAAATCGGGGAGTACTTTCCACTAAAGATCTCGAAAAATTCGGAGACGTTTGGAGCTCAGAATTTGCATCGGAATCAGGGATAGAACCGAAATCTTGATATTCCACATTATCTTTATTTTTGATCCTTTCATATAGATCCGGGAGACGTAATAAGGCTCACACTACGTCTATCATTTAGTGTTTAATGTTTTCACTAATTCATTTTAATTTTAAAAAATCTTAATATTCAAAAGCCTTTTGTACTGATGTATTCACATTTTCCGATATTTTATCTATACATAATTATGCCCGAAATTTTGAAGTCGTTAATAATTTTGACGTTCGAGAGTAGAACCGGTGAATTACCGACAGTACACAAAGCAACAGAGCATTAGCGGGCAAGATCGGGTCGGGTCGGGTCGTGGGTCGCATGATTCTGCCTTTGCCCTACTACATGTCGCCTGCTTCTTTCCCACGCTCTCTATTAGTTTTGATGTAACGACTTGGAAAATTCTCGCATCGACCAACAAACAAGCAATTTGGAGTCAAAATCACGATCAAATGGCTGCTGATAACTCCTCCACCACCGGCGGTCAGCGCACGGCGTTGCCCAAGGTCCCTCTCCCCGGAAAGAGGAACATTCTTATCACTAGTGCCTTACCTTATGTCAACAACGTCCCTCATCTCGGCAACATCATTGGCTGTAATATTCATTATACATACCACCTCCCTCCCTCTTTCAATATATACATGTCAACACTTACTTGTGAATTTAGTCTTCAAAGCAACAATCTTTTGACGCAAATAATTTAACAGAATTTCAAAGATTGCCTTTTTGGTTTACGTATATTTATGCATATGCAAGTGCATGTTGCTTGGTGGCAGGTGTGTTGAGTGCTGATGTGTTTGCTCGTTACTGCCGGCTTCGAGGCTACAATGCCATTTACATGTGTGGGACTGACGAGTATGGAACCGCCACCGAGACCAAGGCCTTGGAGGAAAATTGCACCCCCAAACAGATCTGCGACAAGTATACATATTCTCTGTTCCATTTTGAAACTGTTCTCTATGTTCTGCTTTATTTTAAGATGATTAATTGTTATGTTGGTTTGGTTTCTTCCAGGTACTATGCAATTCATAGAGAAGTCTATAAATGGTTTAACATAAGTTTTGATGAATTTGGACGGACGTCAACACCACAGCAAGAAGAAATTTGCCAGGCAGTTTTCAATAAGTTGTGGGAGAATAATTGGCTTTCTGAAAACACAATGCAGCAGGTATTGAGCACTTCGACTCATTAAACTTATACATTCATATGAGTTTGAAAATGTTTTTCAATATCTACTAACTATTTACGTGATTCAGCTTTACTGCGACAAATGCCAAAAGTTCCTAGCTGATCGGCTTGTGGAAGGTTCCTGTCCTACTGAAGGGTGTAACTATGACTCTGCACGGGGCGATCAGTGTGAGAAATGTGGAAAACTTTTGAACCCAACCGAGTTAAAAGATCCCAAGTGCAAGGTACAAAATACTCTGCTTTTATGTTTTTCTTTTTGTTTCTGTTATGAATTGTATAAAGTCATTTACTTTCTTATAGTTTTTAGCTGGATGATCGAATAATTTCATCCACAGTTGACGTGATTTGACCTGAAACATGTGGTGCAGGTTGCATAAACTAGATATCTTAAAACATAGTTTATTCAATTCCTTCTACTTTTTGTTCTTATCTATGGGTTGTAGGAGGTTTTGGCAGAAGGGCAAGTTACTATGGTTTGATACTTTGATATATGGCTCACATGGGAATTATTGGAAGTCTATATGGAAGTCTGAAAATTTTTGGTAGGAAGTGCTTGTCTGGTGCGCCTTTCGCTTGAAATCTGCTGTTTCAAAACTACTTGATTTTTGGTATTAAGATTTTGTTACTAAGCTTCAAATAGTACATTGTATCCAATAAAAAATAACTAGTTTTATTATCTACTCTAGCAAATAGGTCATGATAATATGAACTTTTCTGTTACATGTATCAACAATTTTATGAAACATCATAGGGTATCCTGTTTTTCTCATTCTCACGATATTGAACAGGTCTGTCATTCCACTCCACGCATTCGTGACACAGATCACTTGTTTCTAGAGCTTCCTCTGTTGAAGGATAAATTGGTAAATTATATTGAAAACATGTCTGTTGCTGGATCTTGGAGTCAAAATGCAATTCAAGCAACAAATGCGTGGCTCAAAGAAGGGCTCAAGCAAAGATGCATTACCAGGGATCTGAAGTGGGGGGTTCCAGTTCCACTTGAAAAGTACAAGGACAAGGTTAGGAATAGCATACAATCTCCTTTATGCATAAAAGTCCAATTTCTCACGTTATATGATTTTTCCCAACCATGCTGAATCTTTTTTCATTCTGGACGCTTCTTTATGTATTCATGAACTCATATTTGTTGTGAGGGCTAGTCATATTTTCTTGAGCATTTGGATTGATTCTCATTGTTCTTGATCTGGTCTAGATGGGGTTGCAAATGAAAACTTTTCTTTTTGTGCAGTTCTTTTATCTTTTTGTCTTTTGACCTTACTATGAATTCATTTTCTATATACTTGTTATGTATTTGTGCCACCCATATACTGTTGCTTTTTTGAAATTTTATTGTTTTCCCTTTTAGATGTTGTACTGATTGTCACTTCCAAGTATGTTTTTGGTAGGTTTTCTATGTTTGGTTTGATGCGCCCATCGGATATGTCTCAATAACTAAGTGCTACACAGAAGACTGGGAGAAATGGTGGAAGAATCCTGAAAATGTTGAACTGTATCAGTTTATGGGAAAGGACAATGTACCTTTCCACACAGTAAGTGTGCTATTCTGAATATTTTATTGATGTTCTGCACATTGGAGATAAAAAAATGAGTACATAATGGATTTTATTCTTAAATATTTCATAGACCTTCATCTATTTTGGTTCTTTATTTTTGTTAGGGTTTGATCATTTTTACATGACTACTGCTGTCTGTGTTTAACTGATAATTGTAGAAGGGATAAATCCGAATTAGCTTCATTATACAGCTGAATAAAGCTTGGAAAGTCTGGAAGCAGCTATCAATCATGCTGAAACTTGTTTGTTGGCTTTTTTTTTTTTCTCATGACACATCTTGTTCCAAGATTGTGTGATATAAGGTCTGATGTGAAATTAGCTTGGCGAGTGGCATCCAAGCTAATTTCTCAAAGTGTGGGTCTTTCTCTTAGTTTTGGTTAATTTCCTGCAAAATAGATATCCTGTGTGGAGATAAATCCTATGTTTAGTTTTCTCTGGGCATAAAATTTGTGGCATGTTGGAAGTACATTCTGATTATAATTCATTTATGCCAAAAAATTTTGTGCGTACTAAGATTTTGCTATTGTGCTTAAAATTTCTGGCTATGACATTAGTGCATCTCCTTGAAATTGTTATACTTGTCCCATGTCATTCTGTTAATTTTCAACAGTGGACTTTTCTTTCATTCATTGAACTAAGATCCTATTTTTTGTTTCAGGAAACAAATGTATTTAATGGAAAATTGCTATAGCTTCTCATTTTAGTCATTGATTTGTTATCTGTCTGATGCATGCCTTCTCTTTCTAGGTTATGTTTCCATCAACACTTCTTGGAACTGGTGAAAATTGGACCTTGATGAAAACTATAAGCGTTACTGAATACTTAAATTATGAAGCAGGTTAGTCACTAATGTCTACATTGTATGCATCAAGGTAAAAGTTGCCACAGTAGTCTAACATTTTTGTGCTGGCAGTGTTTCTGTTTATGACCATTTAATTTGATGACTTCTCAGGGAAGTTTTCCAAGAGTAAAGGAATAGGAGTTTTTGGTAATGATGCAAAAGATACAAATATCCCTGTAGAAGTGTGGAGATACTATTTGCTAACTAATCGCCCAGAGGTAATCTTGCTTTTTCTGATACTATTTCTGCTCTTGGGTTCAATACTTTGACCTGTAACAAACCAAATGTTAATTCTTTTCACTTTGTGAATTAGGTGTCTGACACATTGTTTACATGGTCTGATTTGCAAGCAAAACTCAACAGCGAGCTGCTTAATAATTTGGGCAACTTCATAAATCGTGTTTTGAGCTTCATTGCTAAGCCTTCAGGTAGAGCAGTTTTTTTGACATTCAATCCTGTTAGCTATCTTTAGAACCCACTTGTTACATCACAAACTTTTCACAGGATCGTACTGGTTTATGGTGCCAGTATTTGGGTTTAGTCTCCCAAGTTATTGTGGGACTGGCACTTATGGGAGATAAATTGTGGAAAATTTCCCCTGATATGGAATTTTACCTTCAAAATTGATGCTAATGGTACAACCGGCTCATGATTGAACTACTGTAAATTCTCAAAGCCCTGTGAACTATATTTGCAGGTGCTGGATATGGTTCCGTTATTCCTGATGCTCCAGGTGCAGGCTCGCATCCTCTGACCGAGAAATTGGCTGAAGAAGTCAGAAAACTCGTGGAACAATATGTTGAAGCCATGGAGAAGGTATTTGTGATTAGCTGTGTAACCTTGGACACAACTTAGCATTTGCCTCACTTATTAATGATTGTCACACATCAGGTTAAATTAAAGCAAGGACTGAAAACGGCAATGAGCATATCAAGTGAGGGAAATGCTTATCTTCAGGTACGTCTTCTTCCATTGATTTGTTTAACTTGCTCTTTCCATTTTTGAGTTTTCTTGTTGGGGTGGTTGTTAAATTATATGTGTTCTTTGCTGTGTAGGAAAGTCAATTCTGGAAACTTTACAAGGAGGACCAACCATCTTGTTCCATAGTTATGAGGACTTCAGTTGGGCTAGTATATCTTCTTGGTTGTCTGTTGGAACCTTTCATGCCATCTTTCTCTGTCGAGGTAATTTAGATCCCTTGCACATATATTCATAGCATTTTTGTTCTCTTCTCAACTCTTTATCTGATTTTTCCATTCTGGGAAACTTTGTTACAATGGTGCTTAAGGTTTTCAAGCAGCTTGATTTACCTCTTGAACAAGCTTCTCTTTGTGATGAGAAAGGGGATATTGATAGGGCAAGAAGACCTTGGGAAATCATACCTTCTGGTCATAAAATTGGAAAACCAGAGCCATTATTCAAGGAACTGGTAATGTCCTTGGGCCATTTGTTTTACATTCCTCATCACTATATGTGGTTTGCCTGTGCATGCTAGAGCCTTTGATATGTTGGAGGAGGAGATTACCCCACTCCTATTGTGTCTCATTTGGTTTGTTTGTGGTTAATTGAAGAATACTTATTCATGTACAGAAAGATGAAGAAGTGGAATTCTTCAGGAACAAATTTGCTGGAAGTCAGGCTGATAGGAGAGAGAGGGCAGAAGCTGAAACAGCAAAGATTGCTGAGCAACTGAAGAATACCAAAGTTTTAGGTTACAAGTCTTTTGACGTGGATTGAGCTTTAATAAAACTTTGCAATTTTGTTTATAAACATCCAGAAAAATGTTTTAAGTAATGTTAATTTGCATAAATAGCTGCTAGTTTTAATTCCATCCCTAATTGAAAATCAAAGGCTCTCTTGAAAATTCAAGCTATTTCTTAATTGCATCTTTATGTATGTAGACCTTTTAAGTTGCTTATCACTAAACAGCCTAACCTCTCTGTCAGTCCAAATAACATCATTTGAGAGACCTTATTGTGGCTCGGCTGTTACAATAAATATGTTCACATGATCTTCACTGTTCCTAGTTGTCCAAAATTGAGCTTTAATGGCAGTCTTTTTTATCTTGAATGTTTTTAAAGAGGAACTCTTGATAACAATCCTCGGGTTACAATTGGATTCATCATTCAATGTTCTTTTTGTGTCTATTTGGAGCTCACCTAATACCTGGAAGTTTGAAGCAGCTGATTGGGGGGAATTTCCAGTCTCTATTAATATTTCCACTTTTGAGCTTTGGTTGTTTTAAATAGCAGCCTTCCCTGCCAATCTTGTTCTTCACAAAGAATTTTGCTACGTGGTGTGAAATTACATTCTCGATAGCTGGCTAAAAATGATGGCTCTTTTTCTACAGATGGTGCTGGAAAGAAGCAGCAGAGAAAAAAACCTGCTAATGAAGCCAACTCCAAAAAGGGGACAGCTGAAGAAGAAATTTCCATAACAAGACTTGATATTCGTGTTGGCTTAATAAAGAAAGCTCAAAAGCATCCTGATGCTGATTCACTATATGTGGAGGAAATTGATCTGGGTGAAGCACAGCCTAGAACGGTTGTTAGTGGACTTGTTAAGTATATACCTCTGGAGGAGATGCAGGTAATTATGTGAGAGCATAAATTATGTGCTTTTGGAAGAAACAACTATCAAATTGCCATGACATTGATGATATGTTATTGCACAGAACCGTAAGGTCTGCGTTCTCTGCAACCTAAAGCCAGCAAACATGAGGGGCATTAAGTCACAAGCCATGGTTCTTGCTGCCTCTAACAGTGACCATACCAAGGTAAGCATAACCCGACTACCAAATTTGATTTGTATCTTTTTATACATTTCTTGTGGCTTTGTTTTTAAATATGAAATCATTCTAAACCCCTTCACTGATTGATAAGGGTACACTTCTGAATTTTAACCATTGAACCCAGAACAATAAAGGAAACATATTACTTTCCAACTTAACTTACATAATACTTGGATACTTTGTTCTTTTAGGTCTCTTGGCAACTCTTGTTGCTACGATTATATTAAGCAACATTGAATATTGATATGTCATGTGTGGTTTGGACTCCTGGGGTGGACGGTTTGACCAGTAAAACATATGTTGGGTGAACTTGTATTATGGGATGATCCTTTTGTTGGAGTTATTGATCCTGCGAAAGTATGGTTACTCTCTTCAATGCATTTATGGAACCGAGTTTTGTGATCATTCTTATTTTGCCCTTATCATAGTTGATATATGCGGAAAGATGTACATTGATGAAATGAACCTTTGCTGATTTATTTCATCAATATTGACAAAATTTTCAGGTTGAATTGGTTGATCCACCCCATTCGGCTGCAGTTGGGGAGAGGATTACATTTCCGGGGTTTGAAGGCCAGGCAGACGATGTCTTAAACCCAAAGAAGAAGGTTTGGGAGACACTGCAAGTGGATTTGCAGACTAACCAAGAGCTAGTGGCTTGCTACAAAGATATTCCACTTACCACTTCTACTGGTGTATGCAAAGTGGCATCCATAGGTGGTGGCTCAATAAGGTAGAGAGATGGTTGCTCTTGCTGGTGGAAGTTAGAAACTGAAAACAAAAAGGTTTTGAACTGTTTGTCTTCATTAATAACAATTATTGGGTGTAAAAGACCAGTACAATTTTGTACAAGTGGGAAGATGTGGATAATAAAGATCCGGTTTTAGCTTTGGAAGCCACGCCCATGTTTAGATGCAGGTTATACCAAAAGCAGAGGGCTACAACAGAAATAGACTGCGTTGAAGATCAAGAACAAAGAGTTTAAAATTCTTATTCTATTTATTCAACTACGTAAAACGAAAATAGCAAATCCTTTCCCTGTTTTATGCCACCCCAAAAAGAGAATACTATACGTAAACATCAAGTTAAACTCTTCTCCTGCTATTGACCATCTTTTGCAGACCAAAGTACAGCTTTTTGAAAACTGAGGCAAAGTACATGCTGTTGAACTATATTATTTTCTTTTAGGCTAATTGAGTTCGCCCGGACCAGAGATCTCGAGTTCGAGTCCTGAAAATGGAAAAATCTGTTTCGCCAACATTTTATCTCTTATGGGTTAACCTGGTGTGAGCGAGAATTATTTTGAGAGTGGATGACTTAAAGGCGCCTTCTCATGAGTTGAGACCTTTCTAAAATATCTCGTGGGCTTACCAAAAAAAATAAAAATGATAATGATTTATTATTTGAACAGGCTGACAATGAATAATCTGTCGTTCAATTTCTTGTTTTATTATGATGTGAAATGTCATTAAAAAGGATTTTTTGTTTGACTACAGGGACAAAACTCATTTAAATGCATTGAAAGTATTGATCTAAATAAAATGGTTTAGTGTTATGAGAACTATTAAGCATAATCGGCGTGATAAGTCAGGTAACTAGTACCATAGGCACCTAAATAAACATGAAGAAGGTGAATTGGTTGAGATGGTACTAAAAAAAAAAAACATCGAAAGCAAGGAACGTAGATAACAGTACTAATGGTAATATGGTTTCAATAAATAGTGAAGAACAAGACAGTCTGGTGTGCCTATTAAATATGTAAGTTACTCTTATTGATGGTGAGCTTAACGAAGTTGATCCTGTGCATACTAAAGTTGATTATGTGTCTATTATCACAGGTGTTTTGCCTACTAAAGTTTGATAATTTGTCTAAAGAATCTGTGCTTAAGGTCAGTGATAGTAACTTATTGGCTAATTTAATGTGAAATTGGAAAAACTAGCGGTAAACCCTAGGTTAGTAGATCAAAATACAAAATACAAAGAGAGCAAATATAGCAAACGAATTAAAAATTAGAACCATGAAATAGAAAAAGGATACGAAGATGCACAAGAGGATTCCAATTTCGAAAAAGACAATGAGTATATTGAGAGTGATAACCTAAGTCAGGACTACACAAGTTCACATCAATATGTTGACAGTGTATCGAGAGGTAAATACAAAACCTTTATTATGATCCAACTTGTAACATTCTAGCTTTGGATGCATGATCAAAGTTTGAATATTTGAGAGAATTACGGAGGCAATTATTAAATACTCGATTGCGAAGAGTTTAGATTTGAAATATATAAAAAAAAGAAATAAATTTTGGATGAGAGTAAGATGTGAGCCATAGTGCCCTTAGTTACTTTTTGCAACAATGGAGAGAAATGACAACAATTTTGTTGTGAACAAGTTTGAAACTTCACATACATCCACTAACATAAATAAGTTTATCACATTGAAATAGATTTTAAGCTATTATAAGACATGATTGAATCACAACCAAACATCAAGGTTGCTATTTTAAAGGCCTTACTAAGGAAAGGATTATGAATAGATGCGAGTTCCAACTATTATAAAAGAGCAAATGTGGATTGTCTTCATGATGATGCATGAGTGTTGTATGGAATAATTTGCTAGACTGTTAGGATAAGGTGACAAGGTGAAGAATAAGTACTCAGGTACGACAAGAGTAATCAAAACAAGTATTAATGATAAAAGGGTGTTCGTAAGATGCTATAGTTGTTTCAATATTCTTAAAAGAGGTTAGATTGAAGCCTGTAGAACAACTAGCAGGTAGTTACTGCACAAATGTGCAGTAAAAATTTAGAAACATATATTGCCCAGTTGTTTTTGGGAATTAAAAAGTATGTATATATAAGTTTTGTTATAAATGGTTAAGATGTGTAAGTGAATATTGTTAAAGTTAAAACTTAGAGGAAACATTGGTAATGTATTGTGCAAGACATAATATTGTAAGAGAAAAGAGGAACAGGTGAATATTTAAATTGGATTAATAAAAGTAGAAAGGAAAAACGAATAATCCAAACAAATGAAATAAAATTCGTCATAATATTTTAATAAAGAATATATCAATTGCAAAATTTGATATGAATTAAAGTAAATCAATAAAAATTTAAAAAGAAAATTTTGACCAAGTAGAAAACAACCAGTAGATTGAGCAAATAGAACGAAAACAAGAAATCAGCAATACAAGACATAATATAGGAGAAATACAGTTCAGCTCAATAAGTAGCAAAAAAGACAACAAAACAACAGCAAAAATAGTTTATATGTGCGATAGGATTACAGCCATCCAAGCAGGATCAATAAATAGAAAAAAAAGATAGAGAAACATTAACAAAAGGAGTTTGAAAGTGCAATAAGATTACAAGCATCTGAGATATAATAAATTTTGGGGATTATATTATCAATCGATAATCCTCAAGGTTATGGAATAAAATATCATCAAATCAATGAAGTATTTAGTGATGATGGTGAAAGTAGCTGAAGTTTGACCAATGAAATATTGAATGAAGTTCCATTTGTTCTTGGTAATACATAGATCAGCTATGGGCTGAAGAATATGCTTGAACCTGTTAAGACATACATATATAGTATTTAAATTATTTTGGACGCTAAAAAAATCCTGCAATTTGAACTAATACAAAAGCTGGATTGATTTACCTCGAGCTTACTTTCCGAGGTCGGTAAGGAAATGTAGTAGTGTCGAGTTTCATCATCTCAATTAGGGGATTAGGACCTCAAAGCTACTTGAAATACCCAAAGATTTGTCATTGAATCAGCAAGTATAAGAACATATGCCCAAAAGCTCTTACTAGGTGGGAAATATTGAAACTATTCTTTCCAGTAGTATCGCATCGTGTAGTTAGGTAGAGGCAATCCAATCTTTCCATACTAATGGGAATCTAGGGAGGCAAATTGTAAAATGTCAAATTCTAAAAATTACCACAAACCGGGAAGCCCTTTTTCCTATATGGACATAATTTGTCATTTTTTTTCCTTTCATCTCTACCTAAAGATAGCAAAAACTAAGGTTGTTAAGTAATTGTTGGGCCCGGGTCCCGATCCCCTATTCCCGAGGTGGCCCCTCGGGCTGCGCTCGCGGTGCGCTTCCCAAAACGTCAGACCCGATCCTAACATCCATACATAATTCGATTCACACATGCAATTTCGCACACAATATATCATATGCACAATCATTCTAACTATGAATTAAACACCCCCTAAGCCAAGGGGCTTCATGCCATTACAATCCGAAGAAAATTCAACAAGTATTCTAACCCATACATAATACAGAATAAGTCTAAATCCAAAATACATGAAAAATGCTCCATGATGACATGCTCGACAGGCCAACCAAAATATTAACTTAATGCAATGATCTTTAACTATTGCGGAGTTCTTCGATGCCTGGCAAGGATCAACTG
>JANIPM010000005.1:13836474-13863949 GCA_027478405.1 Erythroxylum cassinoides
CTAATTTTACCAAATATTTGTAATAAACAGCTAATACAATGCACTGGTCAAATCAGCTGATATAATCAGCTATTAGTTAAATGTAATAAGCTGAAACAAGGCCATTATATTTAGTTGATTAACTAATAATTGAATCTAAAAATAAATACATACAGTACCGTAAAAGCTAACAATGTTGTCATCTACTCAACTTATATGTAATTTTAAATCTAACAAAACATTCCTAACAAATTACTATTGTGGAACACCAAAGTTGATAAAAAGTCTATATTCTTCAATTTAGAGTTACAAATATTAAATCACATATTATGTAATTAAATACCACTATTTGCAATTTTCTTGTATATTTTAGCATCACTTTTGCTTTTGCCAATTCGCCGTGTGGCTCGTGCATGTTATTACACCACTTACCACTTCTTGTTCTCAAACTTGAACCTTTTATTGCTTTTAACTATAATTTTTTTCCAGTTGATTTGATATATTCACTATCTGTTATGATCGATAGAAACTTATACCAATCATATTAGGAAAAACTTTATTATTTCTTTTTACAGCCCTAAAAATATAAACAAAACTGGAAAAGTAAAACAAACTTGAGGCGAGGACCCTCCCGACAACGCAGTTGACACAGATTCGATTCCGCGTAAGTTGCCCTCTTTTTCTTTCTTTCTTTCTTTCTCTTATTTCTTTTCCAAGGCTGACAGCGACCAACGAAGACGAAGAATTCTACAGAAGCTTCCATTCATATAAACGCGCTTAGCACTCGCATTTATTTATATATATATATAGAGAGAGAGAGGGAAAAGTCGAATGTGTCAGAATTCGACCGTATAGATCTGGTTGTTTAAAGTAAGTGGCCATTTATCGTTTCAATCTTTTTTGGATTTTCTTGAATTTTTTGTGTTTCGATGAAGTTGAAGTAGCTATAATTGGTGCACGACAATGCTTGGGTTTCTTTGACTGATAATTTTAGGAATTCATAAAGGATGATGTTGATTAGGGCTCTTCTGTTTCGCGCTGTTCTTCAGTTAACATTTCTGCCATTATAACGTTCGAGATAATACAGGCATGCAATCTTAACTTGTGAGCATGATTATTTATCATTTGCTTTGAATGGTTAGAACTGGAGATGGCAAATCTGATT
The DNA here is from genome assembly GCA_027478405.1 of Erythroxylum cassinoides. Lineage (NCBI taxonomy): Eukaryota > Viridiplantae > Streptophyta > Magnoliopsida > Malpighiales > Erythroxylaceae > Erythroxylum > Erythroxylum cassinoides. Next base: position 13,837,619 of record JANIPM010000005.1, read on the forward strand.
TACTGGTACATCTCACAAGTTGAGCTACCAGATTGAATCGTAAACAGGCTGGTTCAGTTACCTTCAGTCTCTCTCTCGCTCTGTCTTTGGAAACCGGATAATAAACTGCGACTTTATACTTTATTGGACAGAGCACATATATTGATCGTCAATAGAACTAAGCAAGTGCCCACTTGACTGAACCTGCATACTCAATGGAATTTCCATCAACCCTTATCCAGTTTCTGATTAGTTGCTGAATGCTATTTAATATGTTTCCTATATCCAGTTTTTGTATTTTGAATTATGTTCAAAGTGTCAAAACTAATGATTCACACCATTATTTTCATTTCTTATATTGCAGATAACTTATCTATTATAATTATTCTGTTTCATAGTCTGATTTTGAAACAGAAAAAGGAAATTGACTCTCCTCTCGAATCTTACTTTTCTTCTCCTTTCTTTGGGAAAAGAAGTTAGTTGATGCAAACTGTCATTACTATTTTCCTTGCTTGCAATCTTTATCATAAATATACCAGCTGTAATTGCATTTTCCTAGCTGTTTTCCTTGTTTCTTACTGAAAATATACAAAGGCATATTCCTATTAAAGAAGTAGTATTTACTGGATGGGAATATATTCTAGAGACGATAGTTGAAAAGGGAAGCTTTTACATGTTTTGTTCTCCAATTTGAGTGGTAACTTCTTCTTAGTGATGTTTAATAGAATAACTGAGGTATTTGTCATGGTATGCATTTGTTTGGGCAGTCGATAGAATGGAGAGTTTTGGAGAACAATTCATCTTGGACATTGCATTGTTCGGACTGAGAATTAATGATTAATGTCTTTCCTCAGATACAAGTCACAGGTCTTTTTCTATTACCATGTATTCTGTATAATGACAAGAGAAAAAAAAGAACTGGAATACTAAAATTGACCAAATTGTTCCCTTTGATTTGCCACGAACAACAATTTACTTCAGTAAATTCTTAGCTAAACAGTTACAATTTTGTAGGAGGTAAGAGGTATTTTAAGGCCCTAGGCACATTCTTTTCATTCGAGAATCACATTTATACTTTCTGATTCATTTTTATCATGTTTTTATTTTTCTGATGAGTGGTTAACCAAATTTTAAGCTTTTAATCTTGGAAATTATTGAACACATTACCAAAGGCTTTTGGTAGAGTTAACAGTACTAAAATCGTGAATGTGTTATGCACACTATTTAGTTACATGTGATAGACACTATTTGAGAATTTTTGTCAGTTTTCCAATCGTTCTTGTTTATGATGAGACGAGGACCTGCTCAGTGATAGACTGTAGAATTAGATCTATATCTTCACTTTGATATGGATTCTCTTATAGCCTGTCTCTTATTGATTGCTTAAGATGCCTAATCTATCATGGTTGTCATACGACAAGTTCTTCATTCCTCAGTCTATTGCTGTTTTAGAAGATGTTCACTTGCTTGTTGCTCGTACTTAAAACTCAAAAGTTCATGAGACTGCTAATTTTATTTTGTTATTTTAGGAATCAAAGTGAGTAATGAGGGAAGGTATAATAGTTTACTTCGTAATAAGAGTTTTTGGAGTTGTCTTTGCTCTTTGTTAGATTGTTTCTTGATATATTTACTGTAATAAAAAATTCTTGCAGTATGTTTTGTGGTGTTAACAGATCATTGAATTGACAAAACAATTCAACTAATTCAGTTTCTTAGATTTCAATGTCTTGCAGGTTATGGCTTCTACGGCATCTAAGCAGAAGCAGCAGTAATTAGATTATCATACACTTTTGGCAGACACTGGAAAACATGACTGGAGAGATTTCAAGTTTTTGGGGTCCCGTGACAGCTACTGACTGGTGTGAGAAAAATTATGCTTATTCTTCACATGTTGCAGAATTCTTCAATACCATATCAAACATCCCAACCATTGTTTTGGCACTTATTGGGCTTGTAAATGCTTTGAGACAACGCTTTGAGAAGAGGTTTACAGTACTTCACATATCCAACATCATACTCGCTGTTGGAAGTATGCTATACCATGCCTCATTGCAGCACGCGTAAGTGATGTTCTGTTTTCTTTATGTTGATTCACATTCATGACCTCGGCTTGTTACTAATTGTAATTTGTATATTTTAAAATGCACTATAGTGAAGCTGTGCTAAAAATGTGGCTCATGATTATTTTTTCCTGTATGCTTGTACTGCTTACATAAATGTCTTGTCAGTCCTGATACATTTAAATCTGCTTTACAGGCAACAGCAAGCAGATGAAACACCAATGGTGTGGGAAATGCTTTTATATTTCTACATTCTCTATTCACCAGATTGGCATTATCGAAGTACAATGCCAACCTTCTTGTTTCTGTATGGAGTTGCTTTTGCAGTCATGCATGCATTAGTTCGATTTGGGATTGGTTTCAAGGTACATTATTTGATACTCTGTCTTCTCGGCATTCCCCGGGCGTACAAATATTACATTCACACAAAGGATAAGTGTGCTAAGTGGATGGCGAGACTGTATTTGGTTTCCATATTCATGGCAAGTCTCTGTTGGCTTTGGGATCGAGTGTACTGTGATACCATTTCTGAGTGGACTTTTAACCCGGAGGGGCATGCTTTATGGCATATTTTGATGGGGCTCAGTTCATACTTTGCAAACATATTCCTGATGTTTTGCCGTGCCCAACAGTTGGGATGGAATCCGAAAGTTAACAATTTCTGGGGTGTTTTCCCATATGTGAAGATTGACAAGCCGAAGTCCCAGTGAGAATTGCTCCATGTAAAAGATTGTCATCATTTTTTGTTTTAGATAGATTTGTTTTGATATGGATACATGGTTTTGGCAGAATGACAAGCAATAGTAGTAATCACAATTCTTTCCTTCCCTCTCTGAAGAGCTGAATGTTGAGATATTCAGTTGGATTTTGGTTAAATTAATTTGTATAATTCATAGTTTTGCTCCCACATATAATTTATAAATAATGCTCAGAGTCGGATATATTCCAGATAACTTGACAAGTTATTTGCTTTACTCCGTTGGCTTATGATTGACATTTTCAGTTTTTCCTGTATAAATGTTATGAGAACGTAAAACTCTACAAAAATTGCTTGTTCATCGTAAATATGTTAATACATAACCGTCTTAATTTGTACGACATAAGACTTAACCTGCATTATAATTGATTTCACAGCAAAGTTAATAAAAGCACATGAGCTCTTGTATATAACTGTGAATATCACACCAACATAGCATGACGGTTTTTACATCATCAGTAGTAGTGTATAAAACATAACATTTCTAACAAAAATAGCTTCAAGTAGCGTATTTGCTCCTTAAAGAAAGCATTGACATTGAGTTGTAATCATAACCGTAAAAACTGAAGATCATCGATTCACTGCACCTGAGTAATGTTCTCAAGATGTTTTTTTGTGGTTAGATCACACTGTTATCAAAACCATAATTCAACAATGACAACTCTCACATAAATTTGGTAACAAACACTTAAAACGTGTATGGAAACTGTAAATTTATCTGTCAAGCAGAATTGAAGTACGATTGTAAGACAAACTGTAGAGCCATGACCAATTATAGAACCATTGACATGGAACACCTATGAGAGAATTGGTAGTGTTTAACATGGAATTCAATAAGATAAGATGAGTTATTTTAACTGTGAACCGAAGAGGCCTTATAGCGGAGAAGATTGAACTATTCTCTCCACTATCGTTTTCTCCCATTCATTTTCATTAATCCACACGGAACTTTGTCGGCGCAAGAGTTCTTTCTTCTCTCTCTTCTTTTCTTCCCTCTTTCTTTCTCCCATTCTCCAATGTTCAAGTTTCTCAGCTCTCTCTTTCACCTGCATTTGCAAGGTTGAAGAAGTGATCAGAAAGATGACTAAAGACAGCTTGTCAATGGGAATAGATCAAGAAAAACAAATATAAACCAAGTGATCTGAAAAATAAATTAATCCAAAATACGATAGCATACATGTCTTAACTCCAAATAAGCACAAAGGGGAGTGAGAGACACATGTAATCCATCCATGCAGCAACTATGATGAATAGAACAACAATCCACAGCAAAACAAAGCAGCACTTTATTCACTTTCCTAAAATTCCCCAAGCCATCATAATCAGACCAAGTTCAGCTTCATTACCATACGACTTTGAGAATTTCCAATAAAAATTCACACTGATTGAGCTTCATCAGAAAATGAAAATTTAACTTCTATACCAGCATGGCAACAGCAGTCCCTAATGATACCACTGCACAAATTCATCCCATCCTACTCTTGTAGAATCTGAGATTAACTTATCAATAAAAAAAATATGCATGTGAATGACAAAATTACAAAAACATCTCAGCCTCTTGTCCTGAAGTAGAACAAGTAACAAAAGTCAGTTATAGCCTAATTTACTAACTTATTTTTCATCTATTATTTTGATTAAAAACTCATTATCCAATTTTATTACTATTTCCCAATAGTGTGCACCCTTTTTCGCCAACCGAATTATCATTCACATTTTCCTCCTCAGCTAAAATGCACATGGAGCTTAAGACTTGATTAATTTATTTGATTCGGGTCAACAGAGATTCGCGAGCAATGCTGCCTAGTTTACAACCATCAGATCAATTTCCAGTAGTTAATCGCTAGCATCTTTGTACATAATAGTTGTTTACAGTCCTATTGCTCAGTGGATTAGGAAACCAAATGAACTTCACAATCCATAGTTTCGTAGAGATAATCACTCTTGTTGTGCTATGTTTCAATGTACCAAAATAAACCAATTATAATGAAACTCACACCTTAATAGGTATAAACAACTAAGGTTTTCGGTATCAGAAAATAGATCAGTAAGCAGAAGCAGTATGCCTACCCAAAGTTAGGGTGGTAGAATCAAGAGTCATTTCTACTTCACGACACATCACAAAAGAGAATTCTGAGAACTTGACAAGGGCGAAACATAGGGAGCTGACAGCGACGTAATTGTTTCCTTAGGTTAAAATCAATAAGGTGCGAACTCAATTAACGTGCTGCAGTTACCATAGTCCAACAAGCAAAAAGGCATCTTATTCTCTCAAGCTGGAACAACTCCTTAAGATTTCAATCATTGAATAAACATAGAATTACGATATAACATCCCGTTAGATCATCATTACACCCCATTAAGTCTCATAGTATGTATTCCTAGAGGCTTAACCGCAATTAAGTAAGAGATAAAGGTATCTCCTTTTTGCAACAAAATACACGAAGCCTGACACGCCAAACCAAAAATTTCTCTTATGTAGCAGAATGCTTCAGACAGAAAAAGGAAGCCAATTTAATCAGTTCGTCTAACACCCCAAAAACTACAACTTCAAACTTTCATAAGATGCCACATGATCTCTTCCGCAATACTAAAATACACTTGTATAAACACATAGAAAGAGGTATACAAACCAGGGTTTGTTGAAACTCCTCACGAGCAATCTTGCGCTCCTCAGCTTTAACTTTGGCAGCCTCAGCCTTGAGTTTCTTACGTTCCTCATTCGCAATCCTCGTAGCTTCAAGTCTAGCCTCCTCCTTTCTCTGCTTTTCAAGGCGGATCAACTCAGTATCCTTCATATACTCCCTCCTCAAATACTTGATCTGCTTGGCGTAATCTCTTCTAAGTCCGGCGAGCTTTGCTTCGGCCTCCTTGGGGGTTCTGGGTCTATCCCAGCTCCCGATGAATGAGTTTGGTTCCAAGAATTGGTGGGTCTTTTGATGGTTGTTTTTAGGGATGTTAGTGGTTGAAGAGAAAGAGCGCACGGCTGAGCGCACGGCGAAACGAGTGGCGGTGGGCATTTTTACGTGGTGGTTGTAGATGGTCGAGACGATAGAGGGTTTGGGTTTAAAGCTTCTAAACTGTGGGTTTAAACTTTAGAGACAGTGAGTCTTTAAAATTATATATTTACTTAAATCTGCTTTTAATAAGAATTCGTAAGAAAAAAATGATGGGTTGCACGTGGCAGACCCTCGCCCCTCCTTCACTTCACATTATACAATCATTCCGCTCTCTATCTAGCGAGAAGCAGAAGTGGAAAACAATACTCACCGCCATCTCTTGTATAAGTAACCACAGCCACCGGCTTCACACCACCACCACCACCACCACCACCGTAGCTCACTTTTTTCTTGTTCTCTCTCTGTATATCGCTTGGATTCTTTTCTATCGCTTGGGATACGTAGTCTTATACGTACACGAGGACAATTTGGCCATGGTCAAGAAGAAAGTACCTGATTGGCTTAACAGCTCACTCTGGTCCACCACCGCCCCATCCGCTAACGATCCCCCTCTCTCCCGATCCTCTGAAGACCTCTCAATTCCCACCGCTGCACCCGTTCCCGTCACGCCTCCCAAACCCCAAGTCAAAGATCATAAAGAATCACGCACCAGCAGTATTAGCAATACCGGAAATAGAAACAACAACAACAATAATGGAAACAATTGCAACAGTAACGTCGCACCAACTGACGATAATGGTGGCTCCTCCGGCGGACCTTCACCGGAGGATATTTCGAGACAGGCTCAGCTGTTGACTGAGGTTTGATGAAATTGCGTTGGTTTTGGTTTTTATGTTAATTGTTTTAAAGTTTTTAGAGAGATATTTGATAGCGGAAATTGGAAATGTGAAATTTTGCAGTTGTCGAGGAAAGTGATAAACATGAGGGAATTGAGGAGGATTGCCTCGCAGGGGATTCCTGATGGTGCTGGCATTCGTTCCACGGTCTGGAAGGTACTGTTTTTTCTGTGGAACTTCAGTTTCTTTTAATATTTTCGAGTGATGAAGGTTTCAAGTCTCATTTGCTTTGTTAATTTTTAAGGTTTCCAAGACAACGGCATATTAAATGTAGTTGTGTATGTGTTCTGATTTGATCATTTTGGTAAATAGTAGAGTAAATATGGTTATTCTGCAATCAGACTGTCTTGTCTTGCGCCTATCTGAAACTTAGTTTACTGGATTGGCAGCTCTTGCTTGGATATTTACCACCAGATCGTTCAATTTGGTCAACTGAATTGGCTAAGAAGAGATCTCAGTACAAGAATTTCAAGGATGAGCTTTTGATGAATCCTGTATGTACTTTTGGTACTTTGAGGCCTATTATGATTCTAAGAATTGAGTATTTTGACATAAGCAACTCAGGTGATTTTGAAGGACTAGATCTTTAGCTTGTTATGCAATTTGTTGACCTTGGCTTAGTACTTAAATGTGACATATATATTATGTTGCACTGCTATCTATAGCTTTCCTAACTATCTGTGATTGTTCAATTGCATACAGATATCAATGTATATTTTGGATCCTCCTTCCATGAACATATATGCTTTGAGTTTATTCTAAAAGCTAAATTCCCTGTGACATTTGAAGTTCTAATTGTTTTTGTGGCTGGTTAGTCAGAAATCACGAGGAGGTTGGAGAAATCGACAGGTTGTGACAATGATGAGCCAAAATCTGAAAGTGTTGGTATGCTCTCAAGATCGGAGATAACTCATGGAGAGCATCCATTGAGCCTTGGGAAGACCAGCATCTGGAATCAGTTTTTCCAGGTATTTAATCAAGTGTTCTACAGATGCAGAATTCTAAACCCAGGCAGATTCTCTCAAAATACTGATTATCATATCTATTGGGCTTAAAACACACCATGATTTCTTGTTTGCTACTGATCCTTTTATTCTCTTGAGAGGAAGCATTTGCATTCATTTGATATGTTACGATATCAAAATCATAACTTTGTCTACTTAATTATTCGTTCATGTAAGCAACGTAATTGTGAAGCATAATCCCCTGGACTTCTAAAAAAGAACCAGTTCTGACCGCACAGCTATGAATTTTTTATAAGTGCTACTGTTGGTTTAGATTGGTATAGGTGATACCGGTGCCCCAAACTTTATTTCCCCTTCCTGGCATGCCAGCAGGATAGTACCATAGTAAATGTTAGCATAGTGCCTCTGTTGTTAAAGTTGATATTTGCAACATTATCCTAATGGTTTGGACTCACATTTACATATGTGTATCATGCTTCAATAGCTTTTGAACAAATATATGCCATGTCTATAATATTACTTTTCACCTTCAAAACTTCAGTTCCTATGCTGTATGATGATTACCGTTAACCAAACTTTTTTCATTTGCATAATTTATGCTACTTAAACTTTGGAATTTGGTAGGACTCAGAAATCATAGAACAGATTGATCGAGATGTAAAACGCACTCATCCAGACATGCACTTCTTCTCTGGGGATTCACCTTTGGCAAAATCTAATCAGGTGTGCTGTTGTACATTCTGTTTGATATTTGGTTTAAGATAACTCGTGGCTTACTTAAATTTTTTCCCTATTAATTTTTTTCCCCTAACATTTTCAGGATGCTTTGAGAAACATATTAATTGTATTTGCCAAGTTAAACCAGGGTATAAGATATGTTCAAGGGATGAATGAAATTTTAGCACCACTATTCTATGTGTTCAAAAATGATCCAGATGAGGAAATGACGGTGAGTGTCTATGCTTTTTTCTCCTTTAAATTGTGTTGTAATCAGTTTCGTCACAACGTTATTGTATCATGAATTCTCTTCCTTGACAGTTTAAGTTTTGAAATTTATGTTATTATGCTTATAGAATCATTCCTAGAAGTTGCATTAGCATCCAAGGAATATGATAAAATGTTTGGATAATTTCTGGATGCAAAAATGAATGGTCGCCAAATTCACTAATCACTAATCAGTAATGTTGACAAGAATATTTCATAATATTGTTAGAAATGGTTTGTGGCCAATTGTGATATGACTGTCAATTGTTTCATAATTATTTGGTTTCATTTTCTTTATCATTTTCTGTATTTAAGTTATGCAGGCCGGTGCTGAAGCAGATACATTCTTTTGTTTTGTTGAGTTATTGAGTGGATTTCGGGATCACTTCTGTCAACAACTTGACAACAGTGTTGTGGGAATTCGTTCAACAATCACAAAGTTGTCACTGCTTCTGAAGGAGAATGATGAAGAACTCTGGCGCCATCTTGAGATCACAACTAAAGTAAGATATGCTTCTATTTTTCCTCATTGAGAAAAGTGGTTAGTTTTCATGTGTTAAGAGAATTTTCCTCTGAACTTTGACATTAGGTTATTGTCCTTCAGATTTTACATTCGGCTTCGGCTCCATACCTATACATAGATTCATGATTATCTGACAGGCTTATACTTTTGATACCTCTCAAGTCGGACTAGGCTGTCTAGAGGACTTGACTAGCTTTGACTTTACTCGTTAATCTGGCATATATGCTTTCATAATAGCCATCAACTTGATGCAGTATGGCGTCTCTAGGTTTTCGTGGTTCATCAATGCACTTAAGAGTGCATTTTGACTTTAATTTTTCTGGCTACTAACCTTAAACATCTCTCTTATTGGTAATAGTTTCTTCACTGTTTCTGTTTATGAGATATATGTATTTTTCTAGTTCTGGCATAAGATGGGAATTACATTGAACGAATGTTAATATCTTTCATCATCTTACTTGAAAAATTCACTTAAAAGTCATTAGGCTGTGCATGGTTGCAAGAATCATGAAAATGGCTAGTCCAATTCATAAATTAGGTTCAGTAATTCTGTTATTTGTGATTGCAGTACCTGTTAATTGATTGTCAAATATTACTCGGGGTATACTTTTTCAAGTCTTTTCGTCTGACAGATTTAATGTTAAGTAACTTTTATGTTCAGTAAGGATCCATTGTCAAAATCTTTAACAGATGTATTATTTTGGCTAAATCATCAAACTCAAAAGGACTTTCTGCTTTGTGTTTGAAAATAACAGGTCAACCCCCAATTTTATGCCTTTAGATGGATTACCCTCCTCCTGACACAGGAATTCAATTTCGCTGATAGTCTGCATATCTGGGACACTCTTCTAAGTGATCCTGAAGGTCCTCAGGTGAGTTTCAAATTTTTAGTAGTCTGTTACAGAATCCGGAAGATGCTTTATGGTTTTTACATGCTTTACAATATAGAATAAGAGAACTTTTGGATCAAGAAAAAAGATAAAAGCAAACTTCCCTTAACAAGTCTTGAACCTTTATATGTTCTTACACTGTAAGCCTTGAACGGGTCATTGTAAGAGTCCTACTGCATTAGGACTGGTGATCTATAGTAGGCCTTTTGCAACACCGTTTGTCTCTCTCTCTACCTATATGTATACACTAATTATATACATAATTGATGTTTGGCATTGCTGAAGAGAAGAAGTTCATTTCCTTTCTGGGTTTCACATTTTTTTATTGATTTCTACTCACAATTAGATGGTGGAGCACTTTTACATCACAGTGTTGACATTGATGTTCCTGATGTTAAGAATGATGGAAATTAGAGTTTGGAAAACTAATAACTACTTACATTTGTAGGAGACTTTACTTCGGATATGCTGTGCAATGCTTATTCTCATACGGAGGCGCATATTAGCTGGGGATTTTACTTCAATTCTCAAACTACTGCAGAACTACCCCCCGACAAATATCAGCCATTTGCTTTATGTTGCAAACAAATTGCGATCTCAACCATCAGACTGATTTCTTGTGCCCTAATTGTACGTGTTAACACTTTTTCTTTTCTGCTTTATTTTTGTACTGGGTAGCTCATATTTGTACATTGCTGGATGTAGAGGTTGGGTAAATGTCGTGTGTCTATTTCTTCTCTTATTTTTGGTTACTGTCATCTTGGTAGAGTAAAACTTTCACTGCTTCCCTCTTCTCTCTTCCTAAATTCAGAAGTTAGTTACCTAACATACATAGTTCTGTATTTGGATATCTGCTTGTTATAGTTGTTTTTTCTTCCCCCTTCCTTCTTTGGCACAAACAAAAGTTACATATGTTAAATGTCAATTACTGTCGGGCTATCTTAGTGTGAGCTTGCTATCTACAACTCACATTGTTCCAACGGACATTTCTGTTCAAGGCCAATTGAAGATTTCTTATATCTTGCAACAAGTATGGGGTAGGGTCTGCTTCTACTTGAAAGTTTTTGAACTGATTCAGATATTAGCCCTGGTTCGAATCAGTTTAAGTTGTTAGTTGAAATTGTTTCTTCCAAATTGACTGGAAGGTTAGAAGAAATAAAGAACCTTTAGTCAAATCACACAAATGAAACTGATTTATATTCCTTCCAAGCCTATGTGTTGTCGTAGATAATATAATTCTCCTATTGTTCCTTCACTGTCCCTAAATTGAAATCAATGGTCAGGTTTGAGCTGATCATTGCGAAATTGTCCTTGTATACGTATATTAAGCGATAGAAAATAATCCAAGCGACATATAGAGAGAGAACAGGAGAGAAGCGAGCTATGGTGGTGTGCTGGTGGTGGGTACTTAAAAGAGAAGCCGATGCCTGTGGTTACTCAGAAGAGATGGCGGTGAGCATTGTTTTACTTAGATAGAGAGAGCAATGATTGTACAATGTGGAGTGCGCGGGTATGCCACGTGCAATCCATCATGTTTTTTTCCTTTATGAATTATACGTTAATTTTGCAAACTTTAAAAAAAATTAAATGATCTAATTCTTAATTTTAACAATTCTTGCTCTCAAGTCAGATATCTCACATTCAATTAAACTAACTAATTAATTTTTATTAAAATTTAATTATCATTTTTTAAAATTTAGGTTACAAAATTTAATAAAATTTAATTTTTTTAATTAAACCAAAGCAGATTTAAGTCAATATATAATTTTAAAGACTCACTCACTCCATTGCCATTCTCTATCTACTCCACCATAAGACATGGGCTTTAGTGGAGGTTGTAAGAGCAGATCCTGGCCCACGATAAAGTCGGATCCCAACCCATAACAATGTCTGAATGTGGGCTATTACCATTAGTATTAGTATCAACATTCCCGTTCAGTTCACTCCATCTACACCGTCTCCCTCCACCTGTCAGTCTTCTTCAACGGAAAACAACAACAATACCTCTCGTTTCCTTTCGTCTGGTTCCCCGATAAAACACGCAAATTCTCCCTCACCAAGCCACTGTCACCGTTGTTCGATGCTCTCCATTCCCTAGGCTGTTCTGGGGCCTCAGGACGATGAGGACAGCCCATGACCGCTTCTTAAGTTCAGCTATTGAGTTTTCAAGTTGGAGTGTTGATGGAACAAGACCGCTCACCGTCGTCGGACCTTGGGGAATCATCGGAGCCGGTTAAACTCATCGAATGGGAAGACTACGAGCACGAGGTTGCCAGGTTGTGGAGCCTCTCATCTGCGCTCAAAGAGGCTAAAGATAAGAAGCTAACTCTTGAACAGAAGCTCCAGCCTCTCATTCAGGTAGGGTTTTGTATATGCACAAATTTTTTGGGAATAATGTTCAATTGAGCCGGGAATTCCACAATTGATGAACTTTTTGCTGCATATCAGAACTTTTATTATCTTGTCATAAAGCTTCTAATTCTGTTTTAGAAGAATAGAAGCATCTTCGTAATTTGTTCGTCTAGGTTGCTCTTGAATATTAGATTATTATAAGCCACTAGTATTCGCATGGCATTTTCTCTGTTATGATTAAATACTATTGATATAATTATTTACTAGGATGCTTTGTTAAGTTGAATGGGATTTCTTTGTGCTTTGCAAAGTATGTTAAAGCAGCTAGTAATATGTGCTTTTCAAGGCTCTAGTTCCGCAATTTTCAGTGTCAAAAAGTAGGAAATTTTGATCAATGGACTCTGTTTGCTTTTGCCTTTTATATTGATTGTTCAAACTCTGAGTAATAGCATTAATTCCTTTTTGTCAGTTGACCTTAACGTAGTCGTAAAAATAATTACTATGGTTTCTAAAAAAGAATTGTCATGCTTATGGATTTATTGTCCTCATATCTTCCCTCTTGGATTCTTGGCCCTTAATTGATTAGCCCGCGGATTAGCGGGCGGCAATATGCTGAGCAGGTTCAAACTGAGTCATTAAGTCGATTAAATGAGCTCGAGGAGATGCGGAAGAAGATAGAGGTTAGAAAATTGATTATACAGAACATGTCAACGCATACTAAGGTCTTGGTTGAGGATGCTAAAAGGGAAGACGAACAGCTTAGGTCTGAAGTCCGATCACTTTTGGTTGCTGGAACTGCACTTTCTATTGCCAGCAAGCAACTTCAGGTAAAAGAATATAGTAAAACATTTAACACTCAAATTCAAGGAAAAAAAGACCTTAAGAAGTATTTACTTGTGTATTTCATTGTTACAGTCCATCCAAGGCATTTCCAATGATTGTGTTTTCTGTAAACTTAGACAACTAAAATGAATTTTAGTTCATTGCTTTTACTTACTGATATATGTTGAATGGGTACAGTGAACAAATAGTATACTAACTAATATATGTCGGTGTTGGTATTGCTGCAAGAGAAGCTTTTCAAATTTGGTGGTAGAAAACATAGGACTACCTACATATGATATGCCCTGGATCATGTCTTATTTGCATTCCTTTTTATTTTCCTACTATTAGAAATAAGTAGATCAACCCTTCCAGAAGTTCATGAAATTGGAATAGTTCCTACATAAGGGTGTAGTGGTTGGAAATGACTTCCAATGTACTCTTCATTATCTCATGACTGGAAGAAATCCTAGCTTAATTAGAAGTTAGCTCTGTTTTGTTGAATTTTGTGCTTATTTATTTGAATTATGCTACAGTAGAATTGGTGCTCAGCAACTTCTCATTTCATTCTGATATTAAACTGATAGTATTCCTGTTGAATACTTTCTTATGCCATAGGAATCTAGAAAACTGCATGCTGGAGAAAGGGGCTATACTCGTCTTAAGAATCTTGAGAAGATGCTGAGGAAAAGGCAGCAGTATATGATATCCCAAGTGTCATTGCTTTATCCTGTAAAGATAACAGCTGGTCCTTCTGAAGAGCAAGAACTTGAATCATTTCCAAACAGTGGTACATCGGGTAATGTTTTTGTGAGTTTAAAAAATGTTGCTTCGGTAACTTAAGATTAAGCAACAGCTTAAGATTCTTTTCCCTCGTTCGGGTAACCCTGAAACAAGGAAATGCCTATTTCGATCACGATTTCCTCCAGTATACATAGATATTTTCAACTTAGTTATATGTTCATTGTAGTGACTTTCTAAGCCTTTTAGCCCCTTCTTTCAATTACTATCATTATAAACACTTCATTTAGGAAGCTTTCTACTTCAGGCAAAGTTCTCATATCTTTGGTTTTGGGTTGGCTTGTTGCGCTCATTAAAAATTTTTTATCAGCAGAAGTATCTGCAACCCCCTTTGTTTGAGTGCTTCCTAATCAGCTTTTGATTAGCTTAACTTTAGTTGTATTGACTTCCCTGTGTGCGTACACTTGTGCTTGCTTGTGGGTGTTTAAAAAGCAAATGCTCTGTGGCCATATTATGTTTGGAATATTCTCCTTTTATTGATTCATTGTTCTAATTGAAGCATTACAATTGGTGGTAGAGCCCGGTATATATCATCTGTTGCCCTGATGTATTATGCAAATTGCTGGGATTTTTGTCATACTTACCAAGTTTTCTTTCTTTTACAGGGAATTCCACTGGATCTAAACCTGTTAATCAAGGCTCCTTAACGATTTTAGGTCTGCATTTGAGCATGGCTCCTTTTACAAAGAAGAGCTTTTTCACCAATAAGAAGGAGGTCCAGATGTCTGCAAGTGCACTGGGATACGTTGCACATGTGTGCTCTTTCTCCTTTACTTATCATATTTTATCAGCTATTCTCTTCATGAATTGGATTTTGTTACTTCCATAAGGGATGGCATACATCTAGATTTATGATATCAGGATTTTATTCTAAAAAATTCCATGTCTAGGTCAAGATGATTTGTTGATTTTTAATTCTGTCATTTTTTGTTATATGATGATTACACTACCCTCGCCGTTAAATTGTTTTCCTTCATCTTGCCTTTGGTAGGATAGTGAATAATATGCTTTGGTTTATATTCAAACTTTTCTTTCTTGATATATTATTTTATTGAAAACATTTGTTACATTTCATGCAGAAAGAAATATCTATGCTGTTTTGTTGGATGCGACATTCAAAGCTATAATTCGATCTGCTTTTGATAATTTAAACTTGCTTCATTTGTTGATGCCTTTTGCAGGCTGTTTCACTCATAGCTTCCTACTTACAAGTTCCTTTGCGCTACCCTTTGCGCCTTGGAGGTTCTCATTCTTATGTTCGTGATTTTGCTCCTTCAATAGAGCCCGCATCATCTGATTTGTCGTCAAGTACATCATCTATGGTGAATACTAAATTTGTTGAATTTCCCCTCTGTTTAGAAGGTCAAGATACAACACGAGCAGCTTATGCTGTATTCCTGTTGAACAAGGTAGTGAGTTGTCTCTGCCTGGCCCCATTTTCTTTTAGGTTTTATCCTGACTGTTGCAGTTCCATATTGCCTGTGATAAAACTTTTACTCTGGTGTTGCTTTTCCCCTTCAACATTTTGTAGGTTGCATTCTTACCAAAACCTTTAATCATTATAATTTCCAAAATTCTATTTACTCTTAGGAAAGTTCATACAAAGAAATAGTTAGCTTCAGCCAGCGTTTCATTGTGTAATGTGTATGTACGGCTTAAATCCTTTATGCATTGATGTTATTGCCATTTCAAAGCCCTCCAAATACATGTAGGGATATTCAATTTCTTCTTTTGGTTATCTTTGAGATGGCTTATTGATCTTACTTTATCTTATTCGATCCTTTTTTTAATTAGGATGTATATTAGAAGGGAAATAATCACCCAACAAACTCATGGGGTTATGTGTGTATCTTTTGTTTTCTTCCATAAAATTTTTCCAAATTTCTGTATTAGATAAAACGTTATCTTGCCTTTTCTTGCATTCTATACAGCTTTTCAATTAACTTTAATTTTCTCCAATGGGTATAGGATTTGGAGCAGCTTTTGAATTACGTTGGTGCCAAAAGTTTGGGACCACGCCAAATACTGGTCAATTTGAAAGAACTTATACGGACAATACAGTCTACTGAGTTTTTAGATTCATGATGATCGTCGATCTCTAAAGTAACTTTCCACCTTTGTAAACGGATCATTTGTATTCTTATACAGGTGCTAATTTTTGAAGCAGCGCCATTTGCATTTGCAGATTTTCCTCAATTACGGGTTGATCCATAGAAGCTGATGTTTTAAGTCGAAGTTCTCGTCTCTCAAAATTCTAATAAACTCATTCAAAGTTTTGAACAGTCAATGATATCACTTACTAGCGATTTAATTTTTCAAACATGAATATTTCTGACTTTTTAGGTTACAAATACATTGACTATGAAATCTTTCATTCTGATGTTAGAACAGAATTGACCAACTAGGATTTTCTTTTGTTCAAAAGGGCTTGGTGTAGCTTTCACCCCTATAATTGAAACTTTTTGTGTAATATGTGCGTGAAAGTTAAACGAGTCCTCTTACTTTGGTTCTCTGTAATGGTTACACAAGCCACAAATTCCTAATTCGACTAGGACTCTTGTAGTCTTGTTTCTGTTTTCCATTTTTAATTAATATATTGTTCAGATTTGACAATAAAAAAACTATAATGAATTCAAACATTTGTAAAAATGTATCAAACTCAAAAGTGGGAAAGAGTTTGATGGTAAAATAATAAGTTATCAATTCTACCAGTAGCAATCACTTAAAGAGGGTAAAATGCAGGCATATATGAACATGTTAAAATAGAAACAATGATTAATTAAAAAAAATATAATTTCACATTCATTAATAAAAATGATTATATTTTTTGTTAAAATTAAGAAGAGTATTTTTTCCATTCATTTTTAATTCACATACAAAATATTTATTCGTTATTTAAAAATACAAAGTACAACAATAATCATATAAGAAAATAATGAGATATTGTCTTGATATTTATTCTTCATTATTTTAGTGATTATCGCAATTAAATTAATAGATACATAATATATTTAAATTAAGAATTAAATTATGTTTTATCTGAATTTAGGTTTAAAATCCTTTTAAATGTTAAAATTTGTCATATTTTTTTTGTTTAAAAATAATTTCAATATTTTGTTATCTTTACATATTTAACCTTAAACTCAGGTAAAATGATTTCAATTATTTTTGGTCAAGGTCAATATTTAAATGTGCCTTTTCAACAAAAATTGATTTGAGCGGTTCCACGTCAACTATTCAATTTAATTATTTATTTTTAAAATTTTAGTTATATTTATTTTACTAACTTTAAGAATCGACCAATTTATTAAATTGATCAATTAATTTTTGTAAATTAAGAATTTTTTAACTAAAATAAGCCAATCTATTTTTATTTAATAATATTTTTAATTAAACTTCAAATTATTCAAATAAGTAATGACAATATCATTTAATCATAATTCAAATTCTTTAATTTTATTCAATCTTTGGTTGATTTTATAACAATTTAATATCTGTTGCCTTTTTTTGAACTTTAAACCTTTTGTCTTTAATTTTCAGTTCATTTTTAAAACTTTTTTTACTATTTATTTTACATTATAATCTTCAATAATTAGTTTAGGTTCATAGCCCTTTGTATAACTTCATAACACATCGTTTTAGACAATGTTATTTTATGTTCTAGTTTTAGCCAATCACAGATAAACAATGTTATCTTATTTAACAATTAAAGAAATCAATTGATCAAGACAATGTTATTTTATTAAATATTAATAAGATAATATCGTTATAATTCTGAATTGTCAAAATCTGATTGGACCAAATTTCATGTTAAAGAGAAATTATATGCTTAGACCCAAACTAACTTTTCGTCATCCTCTGGTTATTTACTCCGAAAATGGAAGAGAAGTAAAGAAATTTAACTACTGTCTCTGACCTCTGATTACAGATGTGGCATATTTCAATGCAGTTAGATGTTTCTCATGAAGATGGCAAACATACTAATGAAGGGTGCTAATTTTATGATGATGATGCATTACTATGCACCAGATGTTGTTTTACTTTTGATCTTGATTTTTTAATAATTAAATAACTTAAATAATTATATCTTAAGTTGAAAGACTTATGTTGCAACTCAAAGTTAGGATTTTGACATGAAACATATCTCTTTAAATAGTGGGGATTTGATACTAACTTTACTTTTACATTTGGATACATACTGCTTCAAGAAATGAAACAAAATGTGTTCCTTTTGCAAATATTGTTCTTCTTTCATTAGAATGTTAAAATCCTTCAATAGCATCAGAGCTTCTTTGATCTTTATAGGATTTTATATGAGTGAAAACAAGTTAGGAGACCCTCATAAAAAATGTTAAAACACCTAAGAAACTAAGGTTATTCTCTGTGATGACCACAAGCAGTAGTATTTTTGCTCCTCTATGTTTTGCAAAAGAAAATTATCATATATGATCAGGAAAGATGGAAGCTTATTTGAGAGGTCTGTTGCTATAGGAAGCAATTGAATCAGACACAAAGGTTGAGTTACCAAAAGATCCATCCTTGAATTAGATCATGATATATGAAGAAATTGTTTCTAAAAACTATGGAGCCCTAAGTAGTCTTCATGCGGTTATAAATAAGGCTACCTTCACAAGGATCATAGTATGTAAGACAACTAAAGAATTTTAAAACAATATGAAAGTTGTATTCCAAGGTATTGAAAAAATAAAGCAGGTGCAGATCTATAACTTGAGACAAGAATTTAAGCTTGTTAGGATAATGAAACAAAAATGTCAAAGAGTATATAGATAGAGTTACGAAAATGGTGAATCAAGTAAGATTTCTTGGTGAAGAGTTATCACAAAGAAGGATTGTTGAAAAAGTTATAAAAATAACTTTATCTGAAATGTTTGAAGCCAAAATCTTATCACTTGAAGACGCATGGGATTTGTCTCAAATCACTATTATAGGGAGAAAAGAAAAACCTTTAGAGAAGAAGCAAGTTCAATTAAGAATGCATTTATTGCATCTTAAAAAAGGACATATTAAATATGTAGAAGGGTCTTTATTCAAAAATAGACAAACACAAGAAGTTTACTAAAAATGGTGAAGGAATAAATATAAAAAGAAAATATCCTTCTTCTCCATATTGTAAAAAGACTAATCACATATAATTTTTTTTGTGGTAATCAAATTTTAGCCTAAAGATAGTTTGGATATGTGGAAAGAGTTTGAAAAAACAAAACTAGTCTATAAACTCAAGCTTTGCCAACTCAGATTAATAAGAATTTGAAGTGCAAGAGAAGAAACTTTTTATTGTTGCTACTAAAGAATGTTTTACTGCAATTTAAAATAATGATTCTAGGAGGATCGATAGTGGATGGATTCATTATATGTCAACAAATTTGAAATATTTTAAAACCTTGGATAGAGGATACACTTCTAAACTAAAGCTTGGTGATGGAAAACTTGTAAATGCTGAAAGAACAAGTTCTACAGTTCTGCAAACTCTGTCAAGTATAAAGCTTATTTATGATGTGTTACTTATGCTTGAAATTAACCATACTCTATTAAGTATTGCATAGCTTCTAAATAAGAACTACTCAGTCAATTTCAAGAACAAATTTTACGAAATTATTGATCCTTCTAACATAAAACTTTTATCCATCAAAATGCTTAGGAGCTTTAATATTGATTGGAAAAATAATGAAGCTAAAGCTCTTGCTATTATTGAGTATATTTTTTCTTTTTGGCACAAAAGGCTTGGTCACATACTTTGTGATGATTTGAAAATGCTTTAAAAGAGAAAAATAGTGAATGAATTGCCCAAAATGGTTGTGGCCTCTAGTATTTATGATGTTTGTCAAATTGGAAAGTTGAGCAAGTTATTTCTAGTATATCAAGTATAGAAAGCAAATGAAAAACTCCAACTTAAGCACACTGATATATGTGGACCTATATGTGTGCCTCTTTATAGTGGTAACAAATATTTTCTTTTGTTCATTGATGATTTCTGTAAATATTGTTGGGTTTATTTTCTTAAAAACAATATGAAATGTTTTCTATGTTTTAAAAATTCAAGGCAACACTGGAATATCAAAATGCTTATATAATAAAGACATTAAGGTTTGACAATGGTTCTAAATATACCTCTATACAATTTCGAAATTTTCTCCAAAGGCAGACGTTCATCATCAAATAGTTACTTATACACCTTAGCAAAATTGTGTAAATGAAAGGAAAAATAGATTAATCATGAAAATGTAAGATGTTTAATGTTTAAAAAGAAATTACCAAAGAAGTTGTGGGCAGAAGTGGTAAGGATTGTTTTGTATCCTTATAATAGACTTCCAATAAAACTATTGAAGGAAACAAACCTTACAAAGCATGGTAAGGTGTTAAGCCATCATTGGCTCATTTGAAGATATTTGGAAGCATATGATGCACACATGTTCCTAATGTGAAAAAAGACAAGCTTAATTTTAAAGTTGAGGTTGGTGTTTTGTTGGATATAATTATGTGTCTAAAGGATACATAATCTTGAATCCTATAACTAAAAAAGATTTATATAAGCAGAAACGTAAAGTCTAATAAGGATGGTGCTGAAAATTAGGAGAAAATGACTTGAGGATCCTTTGATAAGAATATTGTTGAAAATGTGCCTCAACTATGTTATGAAAATTATGAGTAGTTATCTGATAATGAGCATTATGTAGTTAGGGGAGCAAGAAATCTTGAGGATATTTATGGTAAATGTAACAATAATTTAATTGAACATGCTACAGTTGATTAAGCTTTGAACTTTCTTAAGTGGAAAGAAGCTTTGAAGGAAGAATTTAAGTTGATTATCAAAATCAACATTTGGCTACTTATTGATAGACTTAAAAATCAATAAATAATTGGTATAAATTAGGTTTTCAGGCTAAAGATGAATCTTGATGGTTCAGTTAGCAAATACAAAGCCATAATAGTAATGAAGGACTATTCTTAATAACAACGTATTAATGTTACCGATACTTTTGCTTTTATGGCCATATTTGATATAATTAGATTATTACTTGATCTTGTTTCTTACAAAGGATGGAAATTTTATCAACTTGATGTCAAATCAACCATCCTCAATGGTGTACTTGACGAAAATATTTATATTGAAGAACTTAAGGGTTTTATTTTTCAAAATATTGTTGATAAAGTTTATTTATTGAAAAGGGAATTATGTATTCTAAAACAAGATCCCAAAGCTTGGCACGAACAAATTAACAACTACTCGATTGGCTTGGGATTTAAAAGGAGGATAAATGAAGCAACTCTATATATAAAACTAGAAAATATTGAAATTCTAATTATATCAATTTATAATAAAGATAGTCTTTTCATTAAAAATGATTCAAAATTAGTAAAAGAATTCAAAAAACAAATAGAGAGCTTATTGAAATGAATGGTCTAAGATTGATGTGCTATTTTTTGGGAATGGAAGTGCCACAAGCGTTAAATGTCATTTTTATTTATTAAAATAAGTAAGCAACAAAGTTATTAAAGATATTTGTCAGGATACAAAGTTGTAAGCACATATGCAATCTAAGGATTTAACCTAAAATCTAATGTTGGCTTGAAATTAATTAAAATTTCAATTTTTATAAGCATAATTGGCTCCTTATTATATTTATCAATTATTAGACTTGACATTAGGTATACAACTGATGTTTTGTTTATATTTATGGATATGCCTATTGAAAATCATCTTAAGAAAACAAAAAAGATCTTTAGATACATTCAAAGCATTATCTCTTTTGAAGTGTTCTTCAGGAAGTGCTCAAGTAAAAAGCTTCTTAGTTGCATAGATAGTGATTGTGCAAGATCAATAGAAGATTCAATAAGTACTTAAGCTATTATTTTTCACGTGGTACATGAATCATGAGTTAGAGTTCAAAGAAGTAAGTCTCAGTTGTTTAATCTACTTCTTTGTTGCAATTAATCAAGGCTTGAGGTTAATAAAAGTGTTGAATGATTTAAAGATGAAGCAAGAAAATGCTAAAAAGATTCTATGTGACAATAAGTCAATTGTTGTGGCAGTTAAAAATCTAGTTTTTCATTGCTAGACAAAACATATTAAGATCATGTATCATGTAATTAGAGAAGCTAAAAATTCATAATGCATTATCAAACAAAAGAATAATTGGTTGATATCATCATAAACGGACTGCAAAATTTAAGATTTGAAGACTTGAGATAAAACCTTGGAGTTGTTGATAATTTTTGCATCAAAGATGAATGGTGAAGGGTGATGATTTTATGATGATGACGCATTACTATACACTAGATGTCATTTTGTTTTTTATCATGATATTTTTGTAATGATTGAAAGAACTTAAATGATTGTACCTTAAGTTGAAAGATATGTAGTGGAACTCAAAGTTAGGCTTTTGATAGGAGACAAATCCCCTTAAATTATGGAGAGTAGATATTAACTTTACTTTTATATTTGTATATATAGTACTTGAAGAAATGAAATGAAATGAGTTCAATTTACAAAATCCTTTCTTTTGGAGAAATTTTCTGTCTTTCATTAGAGCAATGGAGTCCTTTACATGCATTTTATGCTTCTAAATATGGTTATATAAATCAGACTTTCCAATTGGCTAGTTTAGTATTTAAGATAAAAGTGGTGAGGATATTGAAAAAGAAGAACATGGTTCTCGAGATCTAGTTACATGGTTTTAGGTATTTAAGTTTTTATTATGTTATTTTTGTTTACAAGATGGGATAAGTGGGTGTATATGAATATTCTCTAGGAAAATGCATAAAAAGTTGCAACTTTCATGCCAGGCCTAAGAATTCGCTATAATTGTTTTCACTGGTGAACCTTCCGAGAATAAGAAATAGGTAGAGAAAAATGCAACAATGGCTACTTAGCCATCTTTTAAACAATGCAAGTCTATGCATACATATTTCATGTATAATTATAATGATACAGATGATGATTTACATACAAATCATTTCTTGACTTTGTCTTTAAGATAGTAAGAAAAGTTAAATACTTTGAACTATCATTCTATGTGCCTGTGGATATACTAGTTAGCACTCGAGCTTGTCACACTAAATTACCTTTTTTATTTATGATACGCTATTTAATTGCATTTATTTTTAAATTTAGTCTTGACCTTGTATTTTTGATCTTTCATAAGTATGCTAAGCATTTATTGATGATTCATAAATTGTTTCATATTTTAAATGTCCTTCCATATACTTTTAATACTTAAGCATATTTATACATATCTAGAGAACCAGACTTTTCAAGAAATTTTTGTTGTTTATTTTGAACTTAGGGTTTCACGGATAATTAATTTTCATACATTATCTTTTTGTTCTTTGGCAAAGGAAGATGATGACAAGCTTTAACAAATTGTAATATAATCATTCTCATCAAAGACAAAAGATACTTCCGAAGCAAGCTTTCAAAGAAACAATAAATTAATAATTTTATTTACCTTTAAGGAGATGCTCCTACTTTTTTATTTAAGAAACAATAAATTAATAATTTTATTCACCTTTAAGGAGATGCTCTAACTTTTTTATTCACACTATTTTGACTCTAACAATCCCTTTCCATTACCACCTATATTAAACCTTGCCACCACTTATTCCAGCTTGATGATTAGTATCCCAAATTTTCAACATTTTTCTTTATTTGTTTCCCTTTTTTGGTGATTTTATTGTGTAGCAAAGAATTCTTCTAATTTACATATTCCTTACCATTTCTAAAATGAAACTTTCAAAATCTCTTTTTTTTTCCAGCACTCATTACTTTATCAATATAAAATTTGAGTATGATCAAGTTGTCTTTCAACCTCTCTTATCAACTACTTTACCTTCTTTTATAATAAACTCAATTTTCTTACAACACAGCGTACTAAGTCTATCACAGATGTTAAGGTTCAAACCTCAAATCATGATATAAGCAATACATCTTATGGCATTCAACTCACTTTTATTGCTAATGTTTAATCTCTTTGCTTTTAGATGAACACACATGATAAATAAACTCAATATCACATTATTTGTAACATACCACTCCCATAGAGCATAAGCCCACAAATACCAAATGATATTTGAGAATATACTCTATGAAAATGGTACATTAGGATAATCAAACTAACTCATTAAAGGCATCAAACATATCATATACGTCAAACATATCATAAGCATTCTAAATGTTCATTTCTTTCTATTTCATTCACAAACATAAAAGTCATATGTGTCATTACAATTCAAAATTCACATATACATTACACAACATTGTTTTGAGTTCAATCTCAGTACTAAATATATAACATGAAATGGGATGCTAATATACAAGACTCTAACTAGACTCTTTCGATTCAACTGATTAGAGCTTCAAGCCATTCTTGTCCCCAAAATGCAAGTACTAGACTTCTACTATATTACCTTAGTAGCTAGAACTTCCTTGAACTTGAAAAAAATAATGCTATAATTTTGATGAGTTTGTGAACTCAGTGAGTGAATCATCATTGATGTATTCACTCAGGTAATATCACAAAAACAAGTATATCAAAGTTTATCATCCTTCCACAAGCATATCATGTAAGCTAGCATTGCATATCACAACACATCTTCCATTAACTTGTATTGTATTTCATTATTTCAAAACAATTCAATAATTCATTTCAATTCAATCATTTGATACATGTAGGGATGTACATGCAAATGCACATATGTTCTTTTATTTTGTTGTGACCAAGTGCCTATCAACCCAATTTCACTGTCCCATATTCGTTGTGGATACCGAGATCATATGTGGCCCGTGTCTATTGTGGATACCGAGTCCATATTATTTGAGCTTGAAGTTCTTTTTCATAATCCTGAGCTCAAAGCACTTTTCTACACATTGATCACTTTGATCACAACTCCTTTATCTGATCAAGCATTTCAATGTGATGAGTTGCATCGTTTCATATGCTATGTTTTCACTTCCTTTCATCTCTGTGTACTCATGCCACATATATCAAAATCCTCAGATCTAAGTCCAACAATTATCAATCAGTTGTGCACACGTTCCAAATTAAACATACAATTCATACAAAAGCATATATAAATGATTTCACACATCTAAGTTGACTCACAGTACGGTTTAGAACAGTTATTGCCTCGATGTTTTGGAAATGTCTGGATGTTGACGATCACCTTACGCATCTATTGTCATGCAATAGATACACACATAGTTCACAAATCACTAATTTGTTTAATCATAGGAATATACAATCATGCACATGTATATGTGTCATGTTTCAATGCATGCTCAATTGACTTTTTGGGTATGTATTCTTATGCATAGATCTTGACTATTCAATTTATGCTTATACACCTTAAGACCATTCAAACATTATATCTTGTATACTACCATTTTGCAATCAAGTTTGTACCTTTAAGTTAGCTTGATTTACTTGAAATTCATCAACCATACATTACACTTATCCTTGAACATTTTCATGATCAAAAAGCCTCTTATAACACTCACATAATTGTTACTTTAAATCTGGAATTTCAGCAAGCTTGATCTATACATTCACCAAACTTTTTTCAGCAATATATATTCATATATTTACCCAATTCTCATTCATAATTACCCCATGTTCTTCAATGCTCATTCTTCCATACCTTATACACATTACTCGTGTACTTAAGATCATATTTGCATTAAAAGAATCCATTTATTCCTTTAACAAATCATAATTTTCATATTTGAATACAACCGTAACAAAACAGCTCATTCTTTAGGTTATGACATCAATTAAATACATAAACTTATTAAGCTCTTAACCAATTAATCAAGCACCAATCTTGGTACATTCCTAAGCTTAATTAAGTCCAAATATACCAATTTAAAGTGATTTTTCTCAGCTGGTTTGATATATAAACAAGGCTGAAATTAAAATTCCAAAATTTGTCATTAACATCACTAATGTGTGTAACTTTACTACCTTCAATACTTCACAAATTTTACAAGCTTAGAGACATCACTAACAACTGAAATTTTCCAGATTTCATGTTCTTTAAGATTACTTCATTCCAGGTTAATTTAATGTCTATATTGGTTACACTAAGGCTTACAAAATTCTACTCAATTATGTCATTAACAGTCACTTTTTTACAAACACACCTACAACTCTAATTTTCCATATTCGAAAACACCTTAATAACACCTATCTTTAGCGTGAATTCCTCATCAATTATACTTCAAATCCTAACTTAAATCATCCATTCAACAGCCTATAAACTACTATTTTTAATATATGTAAAAACAGAACAAAAAATTATCCATTCATTTTTCATTTTTCAGCACATCTTTAACACCAACACCATATTCAATCCATCCCTAATTATCCATAATAAAAATTATGCTAACAT
>JANIPM010000005.1:14223022-14261785 GCA_027478405.1 Erythroxylum cassinoides
ACATATGCAAACAACAATGTTTGTACTAACCATGAACATTTAAAACATGCAACCCTCAAATACTTCAAAAACTTCTTTACAAAAAAATAGAAGTAGAACCAAACAATCCATTAGGAAACGAAGCAAGAGCACTAAGTTCTTTCATAATGCTCTAATAATAAGAAGAAACTTCAATAAGGTTGGTTCACTAACATATGCAAACAACAATGTTTGTACTAACCATGAACATTTAAAACATGCAACCCTCAAATACTTCAAAAACTTCTTAGAACCACCTATAACTACTCATCCTTGTAGCCAATCATTAGCTCTTTCATCACTAAATCTATCAACCATGAACAATT
Source organism: Erythroxylum cassinoides (assembly GCA_027478405.1). Taxonomy (NCBI): domain Eukaryota; kingdom Viridiplantae; phylum Streptophyta; class Magnoliopsida; order Malpighiales; family Erythroxylaceae; genus Erythroxylum; species Erythroxylum cassinoides. The sequence goes on from JANIPM010000005.1 coordinate 14,223,367, forward strand.
AGAAGCTCCAACTAGAAGCTTCACCAAAACATATATGTGCAAAAAGCCCTAATAATCCTCAATTCAAACAAGGCACAAAGTCTATATCGACTTGGTGCCATATTTTCAAGAAGTTTAGAGATTGGTGTGGGGCTTTGTCAGTTTTGATATATTGGAATTTTTTTCTAAAGTTATATGCCTTATTCTGAAATGCTTTAGCCTAAATGCCCTATAAGACTTTAGACCCTTCACTTATTGTAATATGTTATACAAAATTATTTTCAAAATATTCTTAACTAAAATGGAGGAAATCATGAGTTCACTAATCAAACCAAGCCAATGCTTTTTCTAAAAGGAAGAAACCTAAGTGATAATATCCTAATAACATAAGAATTATTCAAGAATTAAGATGAAAATTTGAGCACAAAACATTGTGCTCTAAAAATTGACTTCAACAAGACATTTGACTCTTTAAATTGTAGTTTCCTATTACATATTATGGAAGCATTTGAATTCCCTACTAAATTCACTAAATGGATTAATTAATGCATCACAAGCATAACTTCCAACATTTTAATGAATGTAGAATCAATAAAAGCCTTCAAGTGAGCAAAAGAGTTGAGACAAAGAGATCCTTTAATATGTACAGAATCCTTAACTAAGTTTATTGACAAAAGAATAAAGTAGAATGAGCACTTCAACTATTACTTAGGGATGCAAGAAGCTCAAATTACTTCAATTATCTTTTGCAAATGACTTTCTTCTCTTTTATATGGCTGACACAACCTTAGTCAAGCTATTTATAAATTATTTACACATGTTCAACAACATTTCAATATTAAACATCTTCAATATCAACAACAATATAAATGTTTTTGTAGGAACTATTAAATTAGCAAAACAAATAGTTTTAATTATAGAAATTCAGTAGCTACCTCTAAAATATCTGAGAATCCCTATTATATCTACTAGATCACGCTCAAATACTGCCAACTCCTATTAGATGCTATCCACAAAAGACTAGAGAATTTGAACAATAAACATTTTAGTTTTACAAGGTAATTGCATTTAACTATAATGAGTAGCTTGTATATATATTGGTCTTTTCAACTTTACCTCTCCTTTAAAATTGACTAAAACCATTGAGAGATTTTTTAAGTAAATAAAGAATGGCAATGACTCTTCACAAGTCAATATTAAATAGGTTCACCTACATGTACTAAAAGAAAATGGAGGAGTGAGCTTAAAATCTCGTAATAATGAACAAGATGTTGCTTATTAAAAGGATACGAAAGTTATTCACAAATAAAGAATCCTTTAAGGTGCAATAGGAGGGATGCAAATCGAAACCTTAAAAAGAAGAACCTTTTGGAAACTAAAGATTAGAGATCATATTTTTTTGGTCCTTGACGTAAAATTTTAAGCTAAGGGATATCATACAACCTACATCAAGTGTATCATTATAAATAGGAAAAGTTCTTGATTTTAGTTCCAAATTTGACATCCATAAGACCCCTTATTTAAGCTTCCCAATTCAACAACACTCATATCTAGTCTTTCCAAGAAACCAAAAGTAGAAAGAGTGGTTAAATAAAACAATTGGAATTCTGTCGGTACCAAAGGTCTCCCAATTATAATGTGCAACTTTCCAAGGTATTTCCCTAACTTAGCAGTTGAGGATGAGATCATATAGCTAAAACATAGATGAGGTGCATTCATAAAAAAAAACTTACCTAGAAATTCTCAAAAACAACACCTCAACAATTCCATGGAAAAAACTGATATGCTTTACTTCAATTCACCCAATGCTAAATTTCTTCTATTGCTAGAAATAAAGTAGAGACTAATTTACCCCACAATCAACTCGATATGTGTGCAATGCAATTCAAAACTAGAGACTGACAATCATTTGTTTTTTAACTATACCTTCAACTCACAATTTTGATAAGTGATGTTGGGCCTTTATAACTCACATTACAACGAAAAACAATGGACTATATAATGGATACAAAAGGTCATCATCAACCAAAAGGTTATAAAATCATGTTCAGGACAGAAATTCCACTAATTGCTTTACTTATGGCATTTGATTCGGAAAAAATTCCATGATCTTGAAAAATGAGCATAGATACATCAACATTGCAAGCCAAAAACTAACACAATAGATCAGAAAAACTGTGCTAGCAAATGCAGTAGCAAATTCACTAAGCACCGATATATGTGAAATCTTGGGTAAGCCAACTATTGCAGAGGATTCATCCTTTTGTGCTTTAACTTCGAACTTGAAGCTGAATTTTCGCTGTTAGCTAACTTCATTGTTCTTCACTGCTTGTAAGCTTAGCTTGAACTTGTATCCATCTCATGGTGACTTTATTTTATTAATCCATTTTTAACCTCCGAAAAAGAAAAAGAAACAAGAAATTAGCAAGCAAAGCATGATTTCTTTTGCTATGTTATGATTTGTTCTCCAGCTTAAACGCCTTCCAAGTTCCAAGTGAGTGAGCTTATGGTAGCACTGAATCTTGCAGCTTGGATCTTCCTTGCAGTAGTAGTGAGAATATATATATAATATTGATTCTTGAGTAGTTAAAAATAGGGTAATTTTAGATATTGTTTCTGATAACATTAATTAGCTTAACAAAGAGAAGAATCAGCACCTACAGCTAGTTGGTACGTCGATTTGAGAATAAAACAATTAATTAATTATCCATTACTATTTGCATCAACTCCTTTTGATTTGCTTATTCGTAATAGTTACCTAAACAACAAAATTCCTAATCCAAATAGGATTGTCTTCTTCTTCTTCTTCTTTTTTCCCTTCGTTTCTTATTTCTGATTATTTTAATGGTATTAACTATTAAGTTCTACAAGATAGAATACAGAGCCTAGATTGGCTTACCTCTCGTTCTCTTCTCAACAAAACCAAAACTAAAACCAAAATCAACCACTATCTCTATCTGCCTCTTTCCACTTCTCTTTAATTGCACAAACCAACAATGAAGCTATCCAGTGAAGACGTGAGCATTGTCATGAAGGCGGTGTACACTCCAAGGACAACAAAGACATGAGCAAGGCTTTCTTCAGTTACTGGAACTTGTTCAAGAAATCACAAATTAGCAAGCACGACTTCTGCTGCAATGTTGCTCATCTGTTCGGTCACCACCAAGATTTTCTTCTCCATCTTAAACACCTTTTAATGTTGTGAGTGAGCTCATGGAGGCAGTGAATCTAAGAACTTGGACCCTCGCAAGGACATAGAAAGTTCATCTTTTTCATTTCTTTTATGTTTTGTTATGTAGTAGCAATAGTTAAGAGAAAATTATGATCGTTAAGTAGTCAAAGATAAAACCCTTTTTCTATAGAAGTTTTTGATTAAAAACGTTCTCTTTTTTGTTTATTTTTTAATATTCTCCGTTACGTTTCTTAATGAAGGAACCTCCAGCTAGAGAAACAGAGGACGATGATGCCAGTATGTGTACACAAAGAGCTTCTATGTTGTATTAAACTATTAACGTTAAGATAGAGGAAAGGATACAATACTGATCCAAAGCAGAAGCTTAACAATGGGGTTTAAGAATCAATCTATACACTGGTTAAGTCTAGAACTCAATGCATAAATCTGAGATAGCAATAATGACTGCTGATTCATGTGAAGAAGATAGTATGCGTTGAAAACAGAAATAGATAGATTATGCAACTTTACAGAACATCATCCTGAAGCAGAAACTGCTGTTGTGGAAATAAATACGATGAGGCAAGCAAGTATATTACCTTAACTTTGAAGTATATAATAGGGCATCATCTGAAATTGTCCACCATGTGGAGCATTCATGAGATGTAGGACTAATGGTTAATTAATTAAAGCCATCATGCTGGCATTGTTGATTTTTTGCTGTTCCACAATAGGACACCTGGTGATGGCCAATTCCTCTGGAGGCATCAATATGAGGTCTTGTGGTACTGCTATTAGCTTGGGACAATCGTAAAGTGATAGGCTCTGGAGACAAGGCATTGCATTTCTCATTGTCACAGAGACGTTACTACTGCTAGAACTTGCGCAGCTAGCAGCATGAGCAGATGATGTTAGATCCCACTTTTCCCACTCCACCATAAACCGAAAAGTTAGTTCCTTCAACTTTGGGAAAGCGATGAACGGTTCTATACTATCTTTCCTTTCCACAACAGGATCTAGTCCAAGGAACTCTAGACCTACATATTTCACACTATTGAAATGGCCAATTAGGAGCTTTTCCAAAGATGGCAATCTCCCCAAAGAAGGTAACCTTTCACAGTTTACACAACTCAGGAGCTTCAAATCTTTCAAATTGGTTAGCAATGTTAGCCAATTGGGAAAGGAAGATCCACCATAATCATAAACCTGTAAAACTTCTAGGTTTGGAGGTGGTTCAAGAGCTTCAATCACTTTCTCCATCACCTCTTTTGGCCCCAGAGCAAATACTAAGTCCAAACTTAGAAGATGCTCCTTATATTTCAAATCTGCCTCTGATGCTTCATCTATATCCATGACCTTCTCTAACCCACTAATCTCGAGATCACCTCTCAGATCATTTAGATATTTCAGTTCTGAAATGCTACATCCTTCCCCCTTCCCTTTTACAATAAACTTGCACAAGGTGCGGAGATTGTATAACTGGCCAATTCCTTGTGGCAAGATGCTGAGGCGGTCAGTTTCTTTAATATTAAGATGTCTCAGGTTAATCAATTTTCTAAGGCCTGAAGGTAGTCTTTCAAGAAGTCTACAACAATAAAGGTCCAATGTTTGTAAATTGTATAACATGCAAACTGTATCTGGCAATTGTGCCAGATTCAGTGAAGATAGGTTGAGCTTTCTTAGATGCAAAAGCCTACCAACCTCACTTGGAAGCTCTTCTATATTAGTGTGACTCAAGTCCAACTGCCGAAGAGACGTCATGCAATGAAATAAATCACGAGGAATTGTACTCGTATTCTCTTGTAAGACCTGCAGTGTACGAAGATTTTTCAACCTACAAACAGCAGGGTGGAGTTGTCCCATTTGACCCAACAAGGTAAGATGGTGGGTTTCTTTGTGGAGATGATCCCATTTGGACATATTTTTTCCATCAACATTCATGATAAAGCATTCATTCTTTGCAAGGAACTGTACAAAGTCGTGCACAATATCATGCATCTTGCAAGAAACTACTCGTGGGTCTTCTCTGTCCACTGCTAAATCCTGAAAAAATGACCGCATTGCTAAGTTATCAAAGTACTCTTCACCTATTTGTTCCATTTCTAAACTTCTTGATGATGCTAGGAAACCCTGTGCCATCCACTGCTGTATTAATGCATTTTTCTCTATATTATAATCTTTAGGGAAAATAGCGCAATAGGTAAGACAACGTTTTAGTGGGGATGATAAGTCGTAATAACTCAACAACAGAGAAGCGAAAATTCCCTTCTCAACCTCTTCTAGCTCCCACAATTCACTGTCAAGGACGCTCTTCCAGGCTTGTTTCGTTTCCTTGCAGCGCAATAGACTACCTATAGTCTTTATAGCTAGGGGTAGGCCTTTGCACCTGTCTGCTATTCTCCGACCAATTACTTCCAAATCATCACGATCCTCCCTGCTCTTCCCATAAAATGCAAGTCTGCCAAACAATGTCCAAGAATCTTCAGGAGATAAATTCCCTAGAGGAAGCATAAAGGTGGCTTCCATCATTTTTGAAACTCTCTCATTCCTAGTAGTCACTAAGATTCTACTCCCTACAGCTCCAGATTTTAAGGGAATCTTTATTGGTTCCCACTGCCTGAAGTCATCAGTCCGCACATCGTCCAGAACAAGGAAAAATTTCTTTCCCTCAACACATATCTGAAGTTCCTTTTGCAAATCCGACCAAAGGAATTCTTTCCCCTCAACACTTCTTTGAAGTTCCTTTTGCGAATCTGACCAAAGTACTTTCCCCCCAACACTTCTCTGAAGTTGCTTTTGCAAATTCGACCAACCAGACCACATTACAGTTTCAATTATCATTTTTGCTATGTGGGTCTTATCAAAAGGCTCAGAAACACAAATCCAGATCTTGTAATCAAAATGTTCATCTTCATCATTGAAAGCCAATTGAGCAAGAGTTGTCTTCCCCATCCCTCCCATCCCAAGTACAGAGACAACAACCGGGCAACTTTCGTAATCAATATCGTCACACAGCATACTTATCAAAGAAGTTTTAACCGAATCCCTCCCACAAACCTCAGAAACATCAATTAATGGCGTGGTCTCCAGTCTCTCCGGTTCTTCACGACTCTTCCCTTCAAGTGCAAAATGGAATTTGTCTTTCTCAATGGCAACCCTACTCAACCTCTCCTTAATACGTTCCATCTTAACACCAATATCCCTATAAGCAACACTTCTGTTGAAACAAAAACATAAAGAAATGAGACGTACCGACTTTGTTCGCGGGAAATGTTTGAGCTTTCTCTCAGTTTTGGGTCCACTGATTCTCGTATTCCACTCGTCTAACACATCTTCAAGATGGTATGCTATGGACTTGAGCTCTTCCAACCAAACTCGTACCGAACTCTCCTTTACTTGCTTCTTCTCCGCATCGTTGAGCACTGATCTGATTGCGGTGAGTGTAGTGGCAAGATTCTCAGCCTCGTTTTGCCCTCCAAAAAGCAAGCTTAATTCTCTTTGAATACCAGTTTCAACGGCTGATGCCAACTGCTGCAACACTACCGACAAAAGGGCATCAGCCATTGTCCGATGACGAGAAACAGAGCTTGTTGATTAGCAGCTTGGATTGTTATTGTCTGAAAGATGCCAAAATCGACTGGGAGAATGTAATAAAATAGTACTTTGGGAAGTCTGAACCAGAAAAGTGTTGTTGAGCCGTTTCCATCTGTGGATGGAATAATATCGCGCGAAGTGGAATTGGTTTTATTAATTAATTATATTCTCTACACCATTGACTATGTTGTCCCATCGCAAACCCAGAACTCATGAGAGAATGACACGTGTTACTTGGTTCGGAAGTGCTAGGATTAGAGAAGGTTCTATTTTTGACGTGGAAGAATCATTTTAAGATTTGAGAAAAGAGAATTTTGGAAATTGAGGATAGAAATAATACACAGACAAGTAATTTCGTTGAATGTCACACTGTTTCGCTTAACTATGGGGTATGTACGTTATTTGTAATATAAATTTATATGTTACAATAAAAATTTAATTAAAAAGATGACACTAATTAAGATAGACCCATACGTATATTTTTAAAGTGATATTATTTAATGTTAAAAATAAATGCTTTTTACAAAATTCTTAAATATTAAAATATTTGAAATAATTTACCCTTTATATTTTATAGCTAAATGAAATTCCACTTAGGAAGGAACATAGAAAATAATGATAAAATTAAATCAATCAATTGTTTTAAAAATATATGCAAATAATAATATCATCATTTAAAAAATATTTTCATTGATAAGAACAAAATGAAATATTTTAAAATTTTGTTAACATTAAAATAAATATCTTTATATTTAAATTTTTATGATTTTATAATTGTGGTATGATGTTTTATCGTTGACAAAGATATTTTGTCATTTTATTTTTCTCAGTTTATGTATCAATGATATTGTTTCAATAACATGGTATTTTAATATGATTTGAAATTAACACACAACATCAATGTATAAACATAATTAACAAAATTAAATTTAATGATGTTTTGAAATTTGATTTAAATTTGACAACCATTTGTTCAAATCTAATCTAAAAAGTATAGTACAAACTGACTAAGTCCCTAATGCTCATATATTACCTAAATTTAGTAAACAAGAGTTATGATTAAACTTAGTTCGGATCCAGCTTTAGTATTTGATAACTAAACATTGAGGAATTGCATTGGTACTCCGACTCCCAGTCTTACAAGATGGTGGTTCAATTTGTGTGAGGTGGGGATGGACCTTGGGCTCCTTGTAATTGAAAATGAAACATAGTTATAGGCGTGATTTGATATGTTAAACCAAGTCAAGTCCTTTTTATTACGAAGTAATGATCCAGCTTATTAGAATTAGGGATAAAAATGTCAAATGTTGTAAATTTATTTATTTTTGGTCTAGTAAATAAAACTTAAATTAAAAATTTCCAATGTAAAAGAGACAAGCATTTTTATGCTAACAAGTAGCCCTCCACTTCTATTATATATATATATATATATATATACCTATATGGATATCAAATGTAAAACAAATTTGCTAACCTACAAAGTTTGATATGCCAAAATTTGTTCTCCTATATATGTTTTGGTTTAGGACTGCTAAATTAATAAAAATGGAACATCCACAAAAGAACAAAGCCCGTACTCCCCCATTCATCCAAGTGGATTTGCAGTCAAAGGCAAAAATTTCTTAGGAAGAAGCCATGTTTCATATAACACAAATTTATAATGCACCAGTTGTATTCATGGAATTGATGAATAAAACTTTTCAGGAGTATCTAGATTAGTTTATGATAGTGTTTATTAATTTAAGGAATGTGTTATAGATTTTTAAGAAGAAACAGTTATATATCAAGTTAAATAAGTGTGAGTTTTGAATGGAACGAGTAGCTTTTCTTGGAAATATGGTGTTTAGAGAGAGAGTTATGCCTGATCCTACTAAGGTAAAGTCAAATACAGAGTGGGAGTCACCTAGAAATGCATCAGATGTGAGAAGTTTTTTGGAAATTACTAAGGGACTTTTTATGATAGCTAGCCTATTGACTAAGTTATTAAGAAATGAGTTTAGTTTTAGTAGGCTAAGCAATGTTAAGAGAGTTTGAAGGAGCTTAACTGGAGACTAACTTCTAAACCAATTTTGCTACCGGAAGTGGTGGAGGTTTTGAGGTGTGTACTAATGCTTCAAGGGTAGGTTTGAGATGTGTATTGATGCAGCATAGGAAAGTGATAACGTATGATTCTTGTCAGTTGATATCATATTAGTTGAACTATCTCGCCCATAGTCCATAGTTACCAGCAATTATATATGATTTTAAGATTTTAAGATATTATTTGTATAAGGAGACATTTTAAATCCTTATAAATCATAAGAGCCTCAAGTATATCTTTACTAAGAGGGAGTTAAACTTGAAGCAGAGAATATCGATCGAGCTACTGAAGGATTATGATTGTATTGTTGATTACCTTCCAAAAAAGGTAAATGTAATGGTGGATGTTTTGAAAAGGAAAAGCTTAAGTGTGATGGCTAATTTGAGCGGACATCGTCGAACATCATTAGTGGAGTTGAGGGCACTGAAAATGATATTAAAGATTGATTATGTGGGTGGTTTATTGTTGATATTACAAGTTCAACTAGATTTGGAAGATGAGATCAAAGAGGTATAGGCTCAGGATTCTTATCTGGCATGGATAAGAGAGAAAGTGCAACAGGTTAGGGAGACTAACTTTTTAGTGAGAGCGGATGGAGTGTTGGTGATTGAGAATAGGTTTGTATACCAAGTATAGATGGATTATGAGAAGAGATTCTTAAGGAATTTTATTATACATCCTAATACCACGAAAATGTATTAGAACCTAAGACCTTATTACTAATGACCAGTGATAAAGAGAGATATGGTAGAGTTTGAGATGTTTGATGCTGGACCCCACTTTCGAAGCCTAGCATTCGGAATCAAACACGGAAGCAGTACTTGACCTATACCGTTTTGGGACATCAGGCATAACTTTCTCTAAAGACCTTAGATTAAGGTGTTCATTTGATGAATAGAAAGAGGACTTCAAGTTCTACAACTTTCATAAAGACCTTGAAAACTAATTCTATCATATAAAGGGTCAAATTTAGACCAGAAGATGTTTTGGTCCAAATTTCTATAAATATACAAGTAATATTTCACATAAATTTCTCATATAGGGTCATTTTAGTAAACTCGTTCTCTAACAAACACCCATATGTTTGTTTAAATAATTCTATACTTTAATTTATGAGATCGATTACTTCCTTCATAGGGAAAAACATAACATGCTAGTCTTTTTACGTTGTATTAATATCCAGTTTTAATAGAATAATGACTAAAAGCAATTTAGTAATAATACATAACTATAATATGAATATAATAATTATAATTTTATCACAATTACATTTGCAATGTATAATTATTTTATAGACTTTATCATATATATTTACATTTAAATATGTACACGATAAAAAATGCCTTAAATTTTTTTTATCACTAAACTACAATCAACCGATAGGTTGTAAAGTATAAACTAAAAATAAGATGTCCATAGATGTAGCAAAGAGGGATAAGAATTAGAATTGTCGTTCTGTAGAAATATAAGGCATGGGATTGAAGATTGTATAAATCTACATAACGTAATTGATGACATGTTAAATCCATGTGATTAAGGTGGTTTTTAAAAATTATAGATTTGACACCAGGTAGGAAGTAAGAAAGGGTATGCATCTAATAATACATATGAAGAAAATGATCATCTAATAGTAAGGGTGATCTCTTAAACATGTGATAAAGGGTTTAAGTTTTAGGTTAAACCTTATGGATAATGCATATTCCTTTGTATATGGAATGATATAGATTTGAGAAAAACATTTGTTTAAAAGGCACGGTCCCTGGATTACTCAATTATTATCGATATGATTACCGAAGTTTAACTTTTCAACTTATAGCATTTTATTTTCAACAAATTCCAAAACTTTGAGCTCTTAGTCAAAGAGGAAATTTTACTCTCTAGTTCAAAGAAAAATTCCCAAAACCACGAGTTTTAAATCTATGAAGGTTATTTATCTCTATAGCTGTTTTTGTTGCCTTTATTTGAAGGGTTTAGATACTCTGTTCTACTTTAACATAAAATGAGGTTACTTTAACATAAAATGAGGTCATATTAGGAGCAGAAATAGAGTTGGAACAAAAAAGTAAATCAGAGAGGATCTGAACCCTTCAAATAAGGGGAAAAAAACGAAAAAATAACTATGGAAATAAATTACCTTTTAAATCAAACAACGTGGTAAAAACAAGGTTGGATTGTTGGAACAAAAAAAAGTGGAATAGAGGATTTCATGACTTATTTGTAGGAACTTTGATCTAGTTGTCATTTTGTAGAGAGAGGGTAGTGATTTGAATTATCAAATCAAGTGACTCCGTTCTTTGTTCTTGTTGTTCCTCGAGCAGTTGACGGCTTGATGTGAATGCCTAGGCAGTGTGCGAGATCATTGTCGATTGGAATAGAACCAAGTTCTTTTAGTCCACACTTTATGCCCTTTCTTTCACACTCTCTTGTGGACGAGATTATTACCACAACAACGATCCACATAAATATGATCATACTTCAAGGTAACAATCGAAGTAGTACTTCAAGGTCTTATTTTCCGTCTTCCTCAAGGTCTTCTTTTCTGTCTTTTGCTCCCTTGGACAGTTGGACTTGGCAACTAATATGGAAAAGTTCTGAAACTTGTGCTATAGCATTATGCAGAAGTGTACTTTGCGCGATCTAACAGACACAAACAACTTTCAGTTTAAAAGTTTAGAACCAAAAACGATAAGCATGCAACCAAGAGTTCATGTTCAAGAGACCTTCTTGTCTATCAACCAGCTCTTCCAAAACTGTCTCCATTTTCAACATAATCATCCTCTGTCTGAATAGAATATCTCCTGAGTCGTGCGCTTGCTTATTTCCACATGTACAAACTCCTGATCCTTCACTTTTTTCCTTTCATAACTCTCTTCTTTGCCACCTGCTCCTCTCAAAATTTATAAACTGCCGTGAAATCATTGCCAGATTATCTCCCTCATTCTATGCAAAGATGGGTTGGTTCTCAAAATCTGTTATTGCATTACTATTTGTTGCTTTAATCTGTTTGAAAATTCATGTTCATGCGGGTATACCAACAACTCTTGAGGGACCATTTAAGCCTGTGACAGTTCCTCTTGACAAGACCTTTCGAGGGTATGCTGTGGACTTGCCAGACACAGATCCTCGAGTTCAAAGGAAAGTCAAAGGATTCGAGCCCGAACAAATTTCAGTGTCTCTCTCTACCACTCATGACTCCGTTTGGATTTCTTGGATCACAGGTTTCTATGCCTCACTCATCATTTGTCAATAGCTTCATCTTCTTTCTAGCTTCTTCCCGTGATTTTTTATCCATTGGTTGCAAGTTCTGATTAGAAGCTAAGTTAATGTTATAAACAGAAGAATAGGAGAAGATTGGGAGGTTATGTTTTGTAGAGACTATCTAACAAGATGTTTGAATCTTGGCAATTTAGATTTTTGTGCTCCAAGTTTTAACTGTTTATTGTCAATTTTGAAGAGGTGGGTTCTAGTGGAACAAATTTGTATCCTATCTGTTGTCAAAGTTTCCAAGTCAGATAGTTAACTTCTATGCTTAAAAGTATCTCTATAGATCGCTACGCGAGTGGTTTAAAAGGTTTACTGTCAAACTTAAAAAATTGGTTTCAAAGAGTTACTGTTATATACCTGAAATATAATAGTATGATTCGTTAAGCTATTCTGTATTCTGGAAATAAATCTGGACTCCGGGTATTTTATAATTCCTGCCAACCAGAGATGCTAACATCCCTGCTTTATTAGCCTGCAAACTGACATTCGCGTGCTTGAATCTGCAGGGGATTATCAAATTGGCGACAACATAAAGCCCCTAAATCCTGGAAGTGTTGCAAGCGTTGTACATTACGGAAGGATGAGATTTTCATTAACTCGCCAAGTTCATGGCCAGTCTCTTGTTTATAGTCAGCTTTATCCCTTTGAAGGCCTTCAAAACTATACATCTGGTATTATACACCATGTTCGCCTCAAAGGTATGTTTGCCAGAAACCTCATTGCTGTGAATTTCTTTATTATATAAATCATCTTTGCTCATATGGATTTCTTTTACTTCAAACCTTCCATCACTTTACTTCTGGGACGCAAGTGTGCGAAAGGATTTGGCTTTATAACAGCTAGGAACTCTCAAACACACTGCTGCACTACTGGTCTCTTTGTGAACAGTTGGATTGTTCTTTACTTCAGATTGACATGATTCTTGAACTCGATACGTTAATTCAAGTAGAAAGTTAAAGTTGTTGTCAACTTTGCCACAGACGTTCAATTATGCTTCATACTTATAAAGTTCACTGGAATATAATGAAGACATAGTTGAATGATGGCCTTGTATGACAACTTAAAGAAAGAAACACATTAGGTTGTTTTTCTTTTCTTTTTAACATTTCCAACATTGGTATGATCTTTTTGGATACCGCTGTAACTTCCATCAACTATTAGTCTATGGTTGCTGTGAAGTGCCTTATAGTTTTGCTGCTTTTAATCTAAACTATTTATGAGCCATTGGAATTAAATTTCATACGGATTGTTCAAATTTTTGGTTAGCGGCTTGTTTAAATTTGTACTAAATTGTCCTTCTGTATTTGGCAACATGTTTTAACTTTTTCCTTCTTCTGTACGTGGGCTTCAACTTAATATTTCTTTTGGTATTTCTGCAGGTTTGAAGCCTAATTCACTGTATTATTATCAATGTGGTGATCCTTCCACAGCAATGAGTGGCACATATTCTTTTAGGACAATGCCAGCTTCAGGCCCCAGAAGTTACCCCAACAGAATAGCAATAGTAGGAGACTTAGGTCTTACATATAATACAACTTCAACCGTTGATCACTTGATCAACAACCATCCTGATCTTATACTATTGGTTGGGGATGTTACTTATGCTAACCTGTATCTTACTAATGGAACTGGGGCTGATTGTTACACATGCTCGTTCGGAAACACTCCCATTCATGAAACCTATCAGCCTCGATGGGATTACTGGGGAAGGTATGAATCTAGCACCTCATTCATACCTATCAGCCTCGATCGAAACATAATTATTTTATCTTCACATATCTGTGATAAAATGGAATCAAGATTTAATCATCTTTCTATAAAAAAGATATAATAGTATCTACAATTTCTACAAGAGGGAAGACTTCTATTTAGTACTCTTTGTTGGACCAAAGATAATTGTGGTTGAACCTGAAACTAGATATTGAAACAGGTTGTACTAACAAACTAAAAGAATATATGTTTTTCTTTTTTTACTTCATTTTAGACATTTGCACAGATAACCATCTGATTTAGCTTAGATTCATTTAGTCCTTCACAAAAACATGGTACTGAATGAAACTAGAAGCCAGGATCATTTATTTTTCATTTCCTTTCATTATGGTCTTATAAAGAGTTGATTTTTTTTAATGAGATCAAGAAGGAAAGTTGGTTTTTTTGGTCCTTCAGATATTCCTTTCTAGTCGATATCAAAAGCAACTTGATCTAGGTGATAATTATTGAGTTTTGTTATCTGTTGTCAGGTACATGCAACCTGTAATATCTAAAACTCCAATAATGGTTGTTGAGGGAAATCATGAGATAGAAGAACAGGCAGAAAAACAGACATTTGTTGCCTATAGTTCCCGTTTCGCTTTCCCTTCGGAAGAGAGCAGGTCATCTTCTACATTCTATTATTCTTTTAATGCCGGTGGCGTGCATTTTATAATGCTTGGTTCCTATGCTAAATACAAGAAATCAGGTAATGGGATCAAATAAAATTTTTGATATTCATCTTTGTTTGGTGGTAGACATGTGCTTTCCATTTGAGAACCGAAAGAAAAAATAAGTCCTTATATTTGCACTATCTTTGGATTCGAACAGGGCATCAATACAAGTGGCTGAAGAAAGATCTAGCTAAAGTTGACAGAAAAGTAACCCCATGGTTGGTGGCTACATGGCATGCTCCATGGTATAGCACCTACACTGCACACTATAGAGAAGCAGAGTGTATGAGGGTAGCAATGGAAAAGTTGCTGTATAAGCATGGTGTTGACATTGTATTCAATGGACATGTAAACCTCTAATTTTCTTCTGCCTTTTCCAGTGAATCTTGATTTACCGTTATTTGACTATAACATTTTGATTTTCTGACAACGAACAGGTACATGCCTACGAAAGATCAAATAGAGTATACAACTACAGTTTAGATCCTTGCGGACCTGTCCATATTGTTGTCGGTGATGGTGGGAATCGAGAGAAGATGGCTATTACACATGCTGATGAACCTGGTAATTGTCCAGACCCATCTGACACACCCGATAAATTTATGGGTGGCTTCTGCGCATTCAATTTTACTTCAGGACCGGCAGCTGGAAAATTCTGTTGGGACCGTCAACCTGATTACAGTGCATACAGGGAAAGTAGTTTCGGCCATGGCATTTTAGAGGTAACCCCCTAAGTTCTGCGATTATGCTGCATCAAGTGTCCTTAATTATCTTTTGGGACTCAGCTCTTGAGAGCTGAGATGGGTGGGCAAATGTGATTGATATGTTCATCTAGCTTATTAAGGCAAATTCTCGATAACACTGCTCAGGATTGGAAAACAATTATGGCTCCACACTACCTTGTTGCAGGTCAAAAATGAGAGTCACGCCTTGTGGACTTGGCATAGGAATCAGGATATGTACAACACTGCCGGAGATCAGATTTATATTGTAAGGCAGCCTGAAATGTGCTTAACTGAATCAAAGGTTACAA
This sequence comes from Erythroxylum cassinoides, assembly GCA_027478405.1. Taxonomy (NCBI): domain Eukaryota; kingdom Viridiplantae; phylum Streptophyta; class Magnoliopsida; order Malpighiales; family Erythroxylaceae; genus Erythroxylum; species Erythroxylum cassinoides. The sequence continues at coordinate 14,238,912 of JANIPM010000005.1, forward strand.
GAAGGCCATAGGAATTATATGCTGGCTTGAGGACCATTTAAATGGTATCATGTAATTACCAGTGAGCCTTAACGCCTCTACTGTTGGTTCCGGTTTGAATTCCTTGCAACGAATGGAATCAGATTTATTAATTCCGCAATAGTACATATGCCTTCGCAAAAGTCGGTTGCTTAATTTTATGTGAAGAGTCAGTTTTGTAATAAGACATCTATATTTTATATCTATAAATAATGGAACTTTATTCTTAATTACACTATTTTATACTTTTTTTTGAAAAAATACACTATTTTATAATTATTGATTTAATTTTGACATAATGCCCCTAACTTCATATAATTACATTGATATCTTTTAGGATTTGACATAAAATAGTAGTAGCAAACTCAAGTTTGATTTAATATAAATTTAAACTTAATATTTCTTCTTAATACTTGATATAATTAAATCACTCTTGCTAGTTAAAAGTTTTATAGTTATATTGCATATATAGAATTTAACATATGCATCAAATATAAGTGAAATTAAAAGAAGAGAAGAAATAAAAACTTGAATCTTCATTCAATCAAATATTCGCTTAAATCGCATTTATCCAGTCTCATTTGATAAAAAATCCTCATCATTGAGAAGAGTCTCATTATTATTATCATTTAAATTTATTACACCAAATAACATGTCAATATATTTTCATCCGAGATTATCTTCCAAGTCACTCTCATCTACCAAAATCGATTCATCAAAAACTCAATTCACTAAAAGATCGATATGATTAAGGTAAATTAGATCTACAAAACTATTTGTTATATTAAGGCTCTCAGTAAACAAATGAAATTAAGTTATTAAGAAAACTTAAGAAATTATATTCAACTTAATAATGATAAATGATAATAACATACCTTTATCGAAGCTTTAAAATGTATCGAAGAAAGACCAAGTCGTTCAATATTTTTTGATCCAATCTATTTCTTTTCTTGTAATGGATAAATTCAAATGTGTTTCAATGTCTTTCCTACCCTCCTGCACTCACACATTGACTCATAAATCGGAGCACAAACTTTTACAATTTTAGAACACCACTTTCGAATTGGTACTATCAAACAACTATAAGACAACAAAAATAACATTATAAACAAAATAAAGTAATGATTAGTTTCTAATAAGTAACAAAAGTAAAAAATATATATATTTATATTAAATTTGTCTCTTTAATAAATATCAATTGACATCACAAAATTGAGCTTAAGAGATCTTGTTTTATCTCATAGGTAACAATTTTTGTAATAGTTAATAACATTTTCTTATTAACTTCAACTTTCTTTATAAAACTTGGTCCAGATATACATTATTCATCGCTGCAAACGTCGGAGAATAAAGTTGTATCTCTTATCTATCATTGATGACTTCCAGTGAGCTCTGAGCTTTCTTGAATTTTTAAGGGACTGTTGCTAGTAAGGGATTTGGTGTATCCAGTAATTAAGTGTAGATTAGGCAATGGTGCTTTTGTGAACTTTTGGTTCGATAATTGGCATGCCTCTAGTCCTCTTTGGTTGCGTCAAGACCTGGTCGGTTTCAAACATAGGATTTCTAAGGTGGAGTCGGTGGCAGGGGTGGTTCGGGATAGGGAGCGATGGAGCAGGTGTAGATATGGACATGTGTTGGAGTTGGTCTTGGCTGGTGTTAGGCTTGGTAATGCTCCTGATGGGTGGTTGTGGACAGCCAACCCTAAAGGGTTTTTTACCTCACAATCAACACAAGCTATTGGTTGTGAAAGGATGGCAGTGCTTTCATGGGCGGACTTAGTGTGGCAGTAGGTACTTTCTCCTAAAGCGACGTTTTTTGTGTGGTTGGCCATACTGAACCGGTTGCGAACGAAAGACTGCTGGTTTGGTAATTTTGATCCTATTTGTGTACTATGCAAATTAGTTAATGAAAGTAGAGATCATTTGTTTTTTGAATGTGTCTACTCAAAATCGGTTTGGAGTAGGATTATGCTTTTGTTGGGGAGAATTCCCTCCTCTTATCAGTGGAGTGAGGTGGTGGCAGTAGTTATGCAAGAATCTAGTCGAGGTCGGATAGATGGCCTATTGTTTAGGACCATCTTTCATATGGTGATTTATAATCTTTGGAAGGAGAGGAATCGTCGGTTGTATAAACAGGAAGAACGCCATCAGTATGAGTTAGTGGACTGAATTGTCAACATGATTCGGGAGGTTCTGTTGGCTCATGGCAAGCATGAATGTGTAAGCTTAGCTATGAGAGGTCATTGGAATATTTAGCAGATGTGAGCTTCTAGGCTGAGAGGTTTTTGGGGTTGTACCTCTTTACTTTTCCAGATGTAGGATTGTATAGTGTAGTGTTTGGCTTTTGTTAATATAATTTCTCTTAAAATTCCAAAAAAAAAAAGATAAGGTCTGCACAAAGAAGACATACTCCTTAATTGCTTCCTCCGCTCTCTCTTTGGCATCATAAAAGTAACTCATTATTGCCTTATCATCATTATCAGTCAAACTAAGTATCCTCACCAACAACTCACAAACTTGGATGAAAATTGATATTGAGACTTTATAATCTTTAAGTATAATACTAAAAATCTCCAATCCAATATTAAACCTAGCATTTTGAGATGCAACATATTTATTACTTATAAATATTTGCCTTAACTCCTTCTTCATCAAAACAAGACATTGAAGTGATAAGAAATTAGTTGCAAATATTGTATTAGTAGGACACAACAAATTCCTACCATTGTTGAAATCCTTGCTCATTAAATTTAGGACCCATGTATGATGATAAATGAACTTGGTCACTTTTTTTTTACTTTCTTCCTAGTCTCATCAATGATAGAAAAATATCTAACCTCTTGTATATTTTTCAACATTAGGTCAATACAATGTACAACACAAGGAGTTCCAATAAAAAGAATTATACTCACTTTACAATCTTCTTCTAACTGCTTTGTAAGCAGAATTATTTTCAGTAATGAACTGAATAATATTTTCTAGTGCAACTTCATTCACAAGTTTATCAAATATCCAAAATGAAGAATTAACACTTCTAATAAGGTCAGATGTAACAATAGACTTTAAAAATATTGTCTCATTTGTAGAATAAACCAAAAAAATTGATAATAGTTTTTTGTCTTCTATTTGTCCAACCATTACATATGGTTGAATACCTATAAGTAGTACAAGTAACTCTTCTTTCAAACAAATCTATTTAGAAGTTTACCTCTGTAGTTATCAATTGAAGGAGTTTGTATCCTAGATCATAAGAGGCAATAGCATCCACCATAGGCTTATAATAATAAAATTGAGCAACGTTGAATGATATACCTAAATTATATCACCATCCAGCCATTGACATGTACACATTATGAGCCACTTCTCTAGATTATAAGTCACTACAAATTGAAGGTTGAGCTTCAAGAGTTGTTCATGGTATAAAAAAATTAGACACATGTCTTCTCTTCTTTTCCTAACGTTAGGTGTAACGTATTGGGTAGGAATACTACCACATTCAACATCGCCACTTTCATCTTGACCACTGCAAAAGGAATTTCTATTACCAATTTCATAGTTCAATCTTTGCCTTCTATCTTTCTCATATTGATACTCTTCATTCATTTTCTATTTCATGTTATGGATCATTTTCTTACAAGACTCTATATCACTTTTTATCATAGCCAAATGCTTTTTTAATCTTATGATTTCCACCTTTTAAATATTTATTACAATATAAACAAATGGTATGATTATTTTAGGAAACAATCTAGCATAATTCCAAGTTGGATCATTGAATTTTCCTAAAGCAGCTGAATTATCAAGACTACATGAACTTTATTTCATTTATTTGTAAAAGTAAATAAACTTAATAACTTCTAACAATCATATGATATACATATGTAAGTGAATAATGAACTTATATAAACGATTTTTTAATGTAATTTAATTTATAGTGGTATGACAAAATAAACTTTAAATTACATTCATCCTCTTAATAGTTGATCATCATTCCCATTCAACATCCTCCCTATTCTTAGACATTCGATCTCTACTGAGCCCATGCTTTCTTGAAAGATCTCTAATATCTCTTCACCTTTTTTTCTTTGTTTGATTCCTCTAATATGCTAGGTAAAAGTAAAGAGTTAGTGTCAAAAATAATTACGGATTTAGTACTTATCTTCGAGCTAAAAGATATGTCTTTTTCTGCTTCGAGTTCCTCCTCTGCTTCTTCCACACAAGTAACTCCTTGAGTATTATACTCAAGATTCTCAAGCTCTTCATCACTTTGCAAGATTTCCACACTTACGTCTATAGGGTATGCCTCGGGTTGATATGGTCACTCCTCTTCCATTTGTTATTCTAGGCATTCAATATTTGCTACCATTTCACTTATTTGGCTTGACAAGTTCTAGTTTCTAGACATTACATGCTTCATTTCCTTCTAGAATTGTTGCAACTGCTGTTGTAGGCTCTGTTAAAATTGAAGATTATTAGCAGTCACAACATTCATCAATTCTTCCAGAGATGTACCTGAATTTTGTTGACTCTCCACATCTTAGAAACTAGACCAAGAATGCCTTTCGTCTCGCTAGAATTGTAGGGTATTTTGTTGAAGTTGTATACTCTTTTGAAGCTATTGCATACCCTGTTGAAATTGAAGATGGCCAGCATTACAAGTCTTAATATAGTCATCCAAAGGCATACTTGAGTTGTGACAAGAAGCTTTCAGCCCACATGGGAATTGTTGTGTGTCCTGTAAACTATCATATAAGTAATTTTGATGGTTATTTCATACATAAACCAAGTTAGGTTGATCAGTCTAACCTTGGTTATAGGATTGAGAAGAGTTAAAGAAAAAATTACATCTATCCATGATTTTTTTATTAATCACAAACACGAAACAGAATAAAGAAAGGATCACGAAATAACTGAAAAGAAAAAAATTATGAAAAAATATATACAAAATACCAATTAAATTACAAACAAAAACAAAAACACCACATTCTCCAGTAACGATGCCAAAATTGACAACGTGTCATAAATTTAGTCAAAATAAGAATTCTACTATAACAGTGGTAAGTCTAGGCCGATCCTATAAAGAGTGTGTGTAAAGTTGTTGAGAGTGTGTGTAAAATTATTGAAATGAAATTAATCGACGTTTAGGTTTAGGGGGTTTGGTTTTTGAAATAAGAAAATAAAATAAAGCTAAATTAACTAACAAAAGTAACGTAAACAAAACATGTAAAAATGACAAAAGTGGAAAATTTGGTGGGTACCTGATTTTTTTGTTCAATCTCAGACTATACCATAATTAAATATATTTCATTGATTTATTATTCTTAAACCTCTCCTACAATTATTAATCATGGGTTAATAATTAACCTAAGTTTTCCTTTAAGTAGTGTTTAATCAAAATATGATCTCTAGATTCAATTAGGTAGTAGTCTTACAAATTAGGAAAACCGATTAATAAAGGCAATAATCACATACAATATATTATTTAACTTAGATTATGTTATCTCTAATGATTACGAATCATTAGTCGCTACACATGAATTTCAACGTAACAATTACAGATTATATCGAAATTCTAGCAATGAGTTTGCAAATAAACGATTCAATGATCGCATTAAAATCATCTTTTCACAATACTCAATGGGTTCATACACAAATAATTGAACAATAACGAGAATACGATTATCCATACACAAACCAAATCAATTAACATAGGATAATACAATCAATTTGTAATGAGATAAAGAAACAATTAAAACAAAGAAAGAGTGCTTAATTGGGTCATTGATGTTGATGTTGCCTCCGAACCGGAGTCGAGAAGCTACCCCTTTATGGGTCTCCTCATAATGGAGAGCTTACCTCCATCTTCGTGCTTTCCCAAATCTCTCGAAGTTCCCCGTCGATTCAGCCCAAAAAAAACTCATTGAAGAACCACTCTCCCTTTTCACTACTGTACCTCCTTTGCTATTGTTTTGTCTTATTTTCTGAATTAATTCCTGGTCCATTGTCACTGTTCACTCCTCTTTTAAAACCTATGACAACCTTGAAAAATGTGAGTTGTCTGCTTCTTTGCTTCCACTGTCATTTCATGCATCTACGCCTACGTTTTAATGCTCCTTCCCAGCTGTGCATCGTCGTCTGGTACTCTGCTACTGTGTTGTTCGTTTGGTCATATGCTTCTTTCCTTCTTATGTTGTGTTTCACCTTTTACATGCATCTATTATCTAGCTAGCTTTTACTTATGCACTGTCGTATTGGTGTTCTTCTTTGTCCATTAATTTTCATGTGTCCTTTTCTTCGTGTTTTCTTTTTTTCTTGTTTTTTAATTTTTTTTCTTCTCACTTCATGAAGACAATTGCAAATTAATATTTGAAAAATAGCCCAAATATCGAGCTTTCGACTTACTTTAATTTCTTTACTTCCGAATTGTGCCTAAAATCACATATGAATCAAAGTGAGTATCTTAAGTAATTATATGTTAATAATCACTAAGTGTTATGAAATAATTTTATAATCAATTAAACACTTATCAATACATGTTTTGATGTTTAAGTTAAAAATATTTATGTTATTTCATTTTCAGGTTTTTGGATCATAAAATGGCAATTATTTTTTAATGTGATTAAAATAGGGAAAAAAAGAGAATGACAAGAATACAATTTAAAAAATATGACGATAACAAAAAAATTATTGTGAAAGGTTAAAGACAACGGGAAACCTAAATCTAGAGGTCAAACAAAACAATGAAGTAATTGAGGTGCAGATGGTAATTAAAAACACAACAATAAAAAAGAAAGAATATATCAAAAATAGATATTTATTAAAAATGGAATAGTTTAAAAATTAATTAGCTTATTCCTCGATTTATTTATTTTACATAAAATTTTATATAGATTTTTCAATTATTTATAGTTCAACTATGATTTAGGGAAAATAGAAACTAAATTATTCCACAAAATTGAGTTTCAAATTTCAAAAATAAAAATTTATTAAAATAATTGACACGTTACACACAAATAAATTGTTTAAATAATATCACTATTGCATAAAACTGATAAAAAGTATTTATAAGTTGTGCTAAAAATATTAAAAAATCCAAGTAACTTGTACAAATTAAAAATATTAATGAAAGGCAGAAAGAAATAATTTGACTCATTATTTTAAAAGATTATATGAATTTCCGAAAAAAGATTTTATAATTTAATATTTGAAAATTCTCATTTTTATAGTTACCTTATGTCACTTTTTTCATCAAAACATTGGATAAGAAAATGATGGAGTAGTTAGGTCTATCCAAAATTTTATAAAAATTAAAAAAAAATAGAGGGTTTTTATGATTCATTCGCGGACGGATGGTAAAATGCACAACATCTGTGTTTCAAAGTGACGCTCTCACGTTGGCCATGGATTTACAAGAACCATGTAGATATGTGTCTCTCAAATGACTGAACTCTGAAGAGAAGACTATTCTTGTTTATTAAATTAACACGTGATACTTCTACTACATTTAACTAAAAGGTTCACAGAAAATAATATATAATATGTTAATTATTAACATCTTGAGATTGATTCTTGTCTTAGAAGTTAGAAGCATCAATTGCTTGGTGGCGAGTATAAACATGTGATTGCAGGATAAGAACCCTTTATTTCCAGAAATTAACATATTTTATATTTGATTCTGTAAACGAGGAGTTGACTAGTTCAGTATGCTATTTTAAAGGGAAAAATACATTTTGTTAGGATTTGAATCTTAAAATTTTAAGTTTATATAGATTTTAACTGGATTCAATGGTTTCATTTAAATTAGAAAAAAAGAGCTTATATTAATAATACGCATTGAAGAACGTGTATTGCATTTTAAAATGATTAATAAATTAATCTCCAGATTGGCATCTATAGGACTTGGGAACGTGGTTGAATTGATGTAGATAGAGACGATGCGGACTGAATTAAGAATAAAAAACAATTCAATTGGCTGATTAGTTGTCATATTAAAAAATATTATGAAATTAATTAGAATCAAAATTAAAGTGCTACATAAGGTTGTTGCAATGGATAAATAGTGATTAAAATGCATAAATAATATTATCCATAAAACATTGCAGTAAAGTTGGCGACGGGTTGTCAATATTACTGATGATGATTCTTTGTTCTGTCAATAAATATCACAAATTTTATTGACGGTTTGTTGTGTTCCGTCAAAAAATATAATAAATTTTACCGATGTACTTGTATTTTCCATCAGTAAATATTTTAAAATTTTGTTTAAAAATAATCTCGACATTAAATTTTATTTCATGATCTTATGGTTACTGCATAATTTCAACAGTTATGAATTATCTGTGCATAATATTTTGATTTGTTTATACATTTAATTTATTTAAACAAAAATTTGATTGATAATATAAAGTTAAATTATCTTAACTGATAATAAAAACATTAAATTATACATAATAAATATTTGTAATTCAAATGAAATGACTATAAATACACTATTGTCTTAGTAACCACGGATGCTCTGATTGCTGCGATGAGGTGTTAACCCTCCCCTTCAACTCATCCATCTCATTATGGAGTCAAGCTATTTACTGCATCAACTTTTGCAACTGAGTTGCTAATGTCTGCACTGTGCTTCGAAGGTCATTGACTTCATTGGTTGTCGAACCGTCTATTAGATGTTGATGTACTGGACGTGAAGAATTGTGAATAATATGTGTTCGCAAATGAACCTAACAGGAAAATCCTTTCTCGACGGTCCCTACCACCTATTACATCAAGATATATCTGACTCTCATCCATAGCTTCAGAATGTTGAGGTTGTCGCTGAATACTTTCTTACATTTGGTCCTATTGGGAGGTGATGCTTGTATTAGTAAATGAAAATTATTACGCATTAATATTAAAACATAATTTCACATACATTAAGTTCCCTACATAGGTATTGACGAATGTCACATCGTCATGCTTCTTAGTGTGAGTGTGCAAAAAGAGCTGATGGGGTGTCAATCTCATGCGGGTAGACTTTTCATGCATAATAATAAAATGTTATAAGTCAATTAGAATTTATAAAAATTTCAACAAAGTTTCCTCTATTTTTATGATATTTTCCCCCTTATTGAACTAAGAAATTTACTTAAAAATACAGCCATATATGACATTAGACATTTATAACATTATCATTCTCCATAATATACATATTTGTTTAGAAATATAAGGTAGTCGTACACCAACCTTGTGTATCGCACTAACAAAGTCTTGATAACATGTACGTGCTCGTCTCTGCCATATATTATTAATAACCGTGTCAAATTCAAAATCCAAAAAAATTGAAAATAAAAGGAAAAATACGATAAATACTTATAATGTATTAGTATTTATCTAATTAATGTATAAAAATCAATTAAAAAAGAAAATAATATTTTTTATTGTACCTTAAACTCTTGATAGTTATTTTGTGGCCTGAGATATATTCTTCTATACATAGCCCTCAAGATCAATCTTCTCTTTAATTTTGAATGTCATGTTTCTTGGGCACGGTCCAGATGGAATCAACATAATATAAAAACAAATAAGTTTATACCATTTTTAAAATTTAAAGTTATAACTTAATTATAAACATATAGTGTTTCATGTATTTTCACTTACAAATTATTGAAAATTGTGATGTAAGTTCTTCCATCAGGTCCCCCAGCCCCAGGTTGGTAGCTGCCTCCTTCATCCGCATTGTTTTCCCTTGATATCTTTGTCGCTATAGGGGTAGTGGATGATCTAGGGGTGGTGGATGGTGTAGCACCAGGTACAGAAGGTGATGCCTCATCTGGAAGTGTAGTAGCTGGAGGGGGAGGAGGTGATTTGTTGTAGCTACCGAATGTGATGGTTCACCTAAACAGTATGTACTTCCGAATCGTTGTTTGAACTTGAGTTGCATTATATCATGTTTTCTCTTTGGTGACATATTTCAACTTAAAATTCATATTTAATTGAATTTTTTAGGAATATAAGAATTTGAATTCAATATTTTACACAATATATTGAAAAGAAAATATCTGATTTGCTAAATATAATATTCAATTACAAACATAAATTAATCCCTATCATTACTTAATTGTAAATTAAAATCATCTTCTTTTTCTGAAGAATAAGAATTAAACTCAAACTCCTCTTCAAATCTTTGATCCTTGTCATCTTCTCTAGATGAAATTTCAATATATTTATTAGATGGATCGTTCAAAGGTTCATTATCATCATATGTTCCAAATGCATTTATTTCATAAACATCTTTCTGAAACGTTTCACTTTCAATTCTTTGATCTCCTTTTCCATGTGATTCAGAAACACTTCTAGGTTTAACTTTACAAACGGCCAACCAATCTGGCTTATTTCATTTTAAGCTATGAAAAGGGATATAATATACCTGAATCGCTTGCATTGCCAATATCAAAGGTTCAAATGGTCTCAATCTTCTTCGGTTGTTAATTTCAACTAGATTTTATCGACTATGCACTTTTGTACCAATATTTGGAATTAGATCAAACCAGTCACACTTAAATATCACACTTCGCTTTATTGGCAATGCAGGGTACTCAGTTTTAAGTATCTCAATAATTTTACCTTAGCAATCATTAATTCTCCCTATATGCAAACTCCACTGTTTATTGTTGTCGTGCTATGACCATGATATTTTGTATGATATTTGTATCCGTTAATGAAATACCCCAGGTACAATTTAACAGTTCACATATCAAAGAGTATAATGTCACTTGAGCACTTAAATTTTATAATTCAATCATTTCAATAACTGTAAGTGAAAACTTACATATTTCTTGAAAAAATGAGGAAAGTGACTTCCAACTTCTTTATTGATATCATCCTGTGTTTTGTCAGCATTAGTTTGTGTAACAATTCCTTGTATAATCTAAAAACATTATTATATATTTCAATTATGAACAACATTAAATTTCAAAACCCAAATACTCAATTTCTACTTACTGCATGAAAGGTTGAACCTCTTGACAGTTCAATAAAATGTAACTATGAGCAACTTTAATTTCTTCCTTTTTTTAACATTCTTCTTGTTGAATGTTCATATGTTCATCCAAGATATGTGAAAATGGATAAGTTACCATCAGTATCACTCATTCCTACCCTATCGTCATTACGAGGAACTTTTCTTTCTCTTGTGTGAACATGTGGTTCAAAATAATATGAACAAAATGTATTGGCTTCCTTCACTAAATAAGCAATACATGTTGAACCTTCAATTATAGTCTTGTTTTTGAAAATTTTCTTAAGTGATGTAAATACCTATATTAGTGAATAGGGTTATTACAATTTAATTGTTAAAACATGTTATTACTTCAATTAATTCGTTTTTTGATGAATTACCTCTCAAACAGATACATTGATCAATATTGAACTGGACCAGCTAGGTTTGCCTCGTATGCTAAATGGGTGTCAAAATGGGTATCATTGAAATGTTTCCATACAGTGCACCTAATGGATAACTTATTATTCCATCTTCATGTTCGTGTTCATTATGCCATCTCATATGAGATGCAGTAACATCAGAAGCGTATAGTCTTTGAAGTCTTAGAGTTAGTGGGAAGTAATATAGCTGCTTCTACGGTACTAATTCTATTTTATGAGACGCTTTTTAGGCTTAAACTTAGATTGACCACAAAATTTGCATTCTTGTAATTCCACATTATCTCCCCAATATATCATACATCCCAATTTTCAACAATAAATCTTTTCAACAGGCAAACCAAGACTCCTAATAAGTTTATTCATATTATAAAAACTATTAACCATTGTATGATGAGGAGACAATGGTTCATTATACCATTCAAGAATTTTATCAAAACTATGATAAGAAGTATGCCCTTCAAACTTTATATTCAATATTGAAGCAATTGAAGATAATTGAGTCATTATCTCACAATTTGTCCATAATTTTTGGTCAGCTGAGTGTAGTAACTCAAAAAACTATTTTGCATGTGGATTTGGTTCTTTTTCAAGATTTTCTATATTTTCCTTAAAGGTATAATCAGTCATTTGCATCCATATTATTTGTTCTAAATCCAATCCCCTCTTCAAATTCATTTAAGTTCAAAACAAATTGTACTTGATTAACCTTTGAGGTGCTACAAATAAATGGTTCCCCTTATCGTGTTCACTCAAAATAATTGGAGACAAACCTTTTCTTAGAAAATCCCCGTTAACTTCATCAATAGGAAGTAAACGAATGTGTTTATGGGTTAAGATCATGAGCTATGGGTTAAGCCTCATGGGAGCTGCATTACGAGCTATGGGTTAAGGTTTATGGGTTAAGATCAAAATTATTTATTAACTGAAGATCTATTTTTTTGTTTGTAATCATATATGTTAGAAGAGAATTCAAAGACGCACTTAAGGATGTGAAAGATAAAATTCTTGGTGAGCTTGATTTGGTATGGAAACATAAAATGAATTACTTAATTTTATAAACTTGGAATTTTTAATTGAATAGTTTAGATATTTTTATTGAAATTGAGAATTAATGTTAGAAGTTTAATATTTAAACTAAATTAATTATGTACTAGTAACAAATATAATAAGTAAATATAAAAATATGAATACTTTGATTAATACATTATTGTAACATATACAAATTATGTAATAAGTTTAAAAGAAAATAATTATTATATTAAAAAAAGATGTATGTAAAGATTCGCACATGAAAAGTAAAGAGAATCTAATCATTTCAGAGAGCATCAATAAAATAACCCATTGACATAATTCAGATATTTGGAGCTATAAGTCAAACCCATCCTATATTAATTCATTAATAAACTAAAGTTTATACCACAAACAATTTTTGATTGGTGCAGGCCATTTACGTTGAAAATGTAGGAAGTTCAAATGGGAGATTCAAATCACAAACAAACACCCAATTGAATTGAGTACACAAAAATCTAGTAAGTAATAAAACTCACTTACCTCAACTAACACGGAGAAAAAGTCACTAAAGCACGTGAAGGAAGAAGATGACGGAGCTAGAATGAGCTGACAAATAAAGAAGATAACCAAAATAAATCAAATAAGACAATGAATATCAAAGCAGTATGTAAATTGATATAAATTCATGTTCAAAATTCTTCGTTATAGAATTTGATTATCGCCATGTCATGTAAGAAAATCTAGTCATTTGCCTCTTAAAACATAAACAGGATGATAAAAGTTCTCTTTTCAATGAAGTAAAAAATGCAAAATGACTATGGTGCAAAATATAGAAACAGATACAAATTCAATTAAAATGTATGGAAAATCATTGTTGACATTATCAACAAACAAAGGAAATGAATGCCTATTGAAGCTTCTCTTCAATCTCTTTGAAAATAGAAAAACTGTCAATAAATGAGTTCCTACAACTAAGCAATAATCAATAAAATCTTAGCTAAGAACCTTAAGTAATTGAAAAAGATTTTAAATCAACTGGATAAAATTGAAATTTATGTAGCATCATACAATTTGCTTAAAATTCTGTAACTATTCAATCGAACAAAGACATACTAGAGAATAACTATGCCCTTGATCATTAGGGGAAAAAGGTTAATAACTAGATGTAATTAATAACATTCATATTAACTTGAGCAATAGTAAGAAATGCCTTGCTACCTGGAAAGTTGAAATTCAAGGATTCAACTAACTTACGGATTCTAAATCCACTAATTTAAAATAACTGAATTCTAGTAATATTCTTCTTTTGTATGAACTCAAGTTTGACTTGTTTTTAAACTTATCTTTCTTTTAACAATTTAATTTCTTAAAATTTAGAAAATATTTCTCAAAATATCATTAGAACAATTATAGTTAATGTTTTCAAAATCATACCAAAAGTTAAGCTGGTAAGACAATAAGTATAAAATTGAAAAGATTCAACTGAAATTGTTTATTTCAATGTCTTAGAGAAATTGCCAAAGATCATCCTCTCAGATTTCACAAATTTTATATTTTCGTAAAAGAGGACCCTTATTGAAACCATTTGTCTTTTTACCACTATGGTTTAAACGTAATGGTCTTTTGAACTTTTCAATAAAAAACTAAATAATGAAGGTTGCAATTAGTTACTATTTTACTCGCATGTTATTGGTAGGTTATATTCCAATCAAATTAGGTAGAAATCACCATCAATACTAATGACACAGAGTGAGAGAAAGAGAGAAAATCAACATCAATCAAAGCTTCTAAATCTAATTTAGGACCACTAAAAGTGTGGCCTACTAATAATTTCTTGGTCCATCCCTTCATCTTTAATTCCATCAATCTGCTGCTCACTACTTCTATGCATCTTTTTCTTGGACATTTCTAATTAACAAAATTTGGTATTTGATCATTTGATAACTCTAGAAAAAGATTTAACCTCCTAGTCAGATGATGCATCATTTATCTTTATTTATTGTCTCAATCATCTTGTTTCTTCTCCTAAGCTCCAACTAGCATTATCAGGTCAGCCTCTCTCACTATCTATTTCTCGTTTTCTTGTCTTCTTGTTTATATGCCTTATCTCTTCCTTTATAATTTTATTGAAAAAAAGAGGGAATGTTTATATATATACATATATATTAAAACTTGTCTATTCTTAAATTGAATTTAAACAAATTACATTCTCACTAGACTGTTTGTTTCCTTAACGGGAAAGTTGTGCTTTAGGCTTAAGGAAAAAGTTTCTTACTAGACTGTTTGTTTCCTTAACGGGAAAGTCGTGCTTTAGGCTTAAGGAAAAAGAAACACTCAATAGAATATCTTTTAGGATTTTATAAAAAAAAGACACTTCACTAATTAGTTGCTAGGGGGATTTGTTCTCCTATCAATTTGATGGATAATTTTACCGAGGAAAACATCTCCTATCTTTAACCAAAATGAAAATAACTAATTAATTAGAGTTCATAGGAAATACATAGTCCAGGATTCCAAAAACGAAAAACCAAGAGGTTTCAGACAATAAGTGACCATTCTAATACATGTTCCTCAAATTGACGTGAACAATTCCAAATGTGGACAAATTCAAAATGTTTTTAGGTATTAAACCCATTTCTTAAACTCCACACAAATTCAGTAAGACATCCACACAAATTCAACATCCACACGAACACAGTTTGGAAATTATGAAAGCGGTACATAAAACCCAATACAAAACACACTAACCTCAATCGATGAATAAACGAAGACGTAAAAGGAAGAAGGGAATAAAAGCACGAGAAGGAAGAAGGGAACTAAAGCACGATGAAGACGTAGAATGAAAATGCAGAAGGGAATCGAAACATGCAAAGGAAAAAGATGGATGCAGAAGGAAGAAGAGGGATTGTGAGAAGGGAACTGATGCCCCCATACGGCAACACAGAACCGGTAGCAAGAGAGAAAAAGAAAGGGAGGAGAAAATGAACATCGAAGGACCGACTTCGTGGGTAAGCACCAGAAATTTAACGAAAATGATGTCTTCTAGTAACAACGTCATTTTTGATTTATCAAAAATGTTGAAGATGAAGCTAATGGTGGTTTTTAAATTTTAATTTTACCGACGACCTAACCCTTCCGTCGGTAAATAACTGATGGAATACAGTTTCATCAGTACACCCTAATTCGTTTATGTTTTATTAAAAACATTGCAGTAGAAGCAAACGACGTTGTTTGACTTTCAATTTTACCAACGGAATACACTTCCGTCGGTAAATGACGACACTTATTTTTTTGCCTACTATCCATGCCTCTTTTACCAATGGTGATTCTTATTCCATCGCTATATTCTATTGCAAAAATCAGAGGATAATTTCCTATTCAGCTTTATCGATAGATATTTTTCGTCACAAATTACCATATAATATGACAATTTTACTGACAAAATGTGATTTTTCATCGCTAATTTTCAACGGTATTGTTTCTATCAGTAGTTTTCAGTCAAAAATTAGTAATTTTTTTATAGTACAACTTCCAATTTTGATCTTGATCTTGTCAAACAATGTTTTGCAATCTTCATAGGTTAGTTTCGTCAAGGTAATAGGCACATCAAGATATATAATTAAGAGGGGGATAATAGGAATAAATGTGAATTCCATCAAGCCATTACTCAAGTGCTCACAGTCTCTATAGAGAATAAGGGAAGTTTTCTCCTAGCTGATTGGTAATCTAGATACTCTGATAAATTGCTCAAGTGCATCCAACAGACATTGAATAAAGGATTTACTTTATAGGAGAAAAGGAGCATATCATCTACAGAGGAATGATGAACGATCTCTTATTGCCCACATTTTTTATGAAATTTGAAGCCCTTACTTTTATCTACCTTAGTGTTTACTGACCTTGTAAGATTCTCTATGCCAATGGTGAATAAATAAGGGGAAAAGGGGTCCCCTTCTTTAAACTTCTAATCCCTTGAAAGAAAGTAGAAGTATGCCCATTTATTAACACTCCATATAAAGAGGTAGTGATGCAATCTCAAATCCAAATGATGAACTTTATTGGAAAACCCACCTTTTGAAGGGAAGCAAGAAGAAATTCTCAATCTAGGGAACCAAAGACTTTATATATATCAATCTTTAATGCACAATTCCTACTAGACCCTTTATTGTTATAGTTGTTGAACAAGTTTTGTACAATCATGATATTTTCCCCAATTGCCCTTCTAGCTATAAATACAACTTGACAACTAATTATACCGAAGATGATGATTTTTAGCCTCATAGTTAGGATCTTAATATATGGTTTTGTAAAAGATGATGCAACAAGAGATAAGCTTTAAGTCTTTTAAGGAGTTAGGAAATTTAGGGACTAGATATAGGAGTGTTATATTCCATTTTTAATAGCTTAGCGTTTGTAAAAAGTTCCTAAAAAACTCTAAAAACATCCTTTTTAATGTATTTCCATGATTTCTGAAAAAACTAAATATTAAACCCATTAATGCAAGGGGCCTTATTTGGGTTAATAATAAAAATAGCCTTAATGATCTCCTTATTTATGATTGGATTGGTAAGTATGCTACAATAATCAGGGGTGAATAGGTTAGGAATGAGGTGTTATATATTTGAGAATGGATATATCTCTTTTTATTTTTCCCCCATTATCCTTTCAAAATAGAGTTTTGCATTATTAAGCAAGTTTTTCTACTTAGTCACCAAACTGCCGCTCTCATCAACAAATGATGAAACAATATACCTATTTCTTTTAGATATGAGGCTTTTATAAATGTAACTAGTATTTGATTCATCCTTTTTCAACTAAGAGACTTAAGATTTTTGTCTCAAATTTAAGCTCTGGATGTGGATAACATCCAGGTAGGTGTTTAACACCTCCTTCTCTTTTACTTTCCTATCCTTTTTAATAGGATACAAATACAGTTCCCTTTGCTAATGAAGAAGATTTTCCTTATCCTTTAAGACTTTCTGCTTATCTCGACTCATTAATTAAGAGTGCAGGCCTTTTAGATCCCTCTAACAATAATTAGATTTTTGTGGAATTGTAATGACTTATAGCCTTGAACTTGGAAATATAGTCCCTTTTGTATTGCCTCTTTAAGTTCCTCTCTCTTAGCCAGGCAGCTGAAAAATCTAAACTGAATCTTTATAATCTTGTTAACTTTTAATCCAAACATCACAATCAGACTAGGGTTGAGCATAAACTCTTTAGGAAATGAGCCTTGCTCATTGAAAAATTAAGTAATCCCTCTTGTTTCACTAGTCCTCTGTCTAATTTCCTTCTAATATGTCATTCACCCTCCTTTTTGTTCCTCTAGGTAAATCGGAAGCCACTAAAGTTTAGGTTAGTTACTTCTGTGGATGAAAGGCAAGAGATAAGGACCTTATTTGGTTTGGAACTACACCTACCTCCTTCAAATTAAGAAGCCAGGATAATGCAATTAAAGCCTCCAAAGATCAACCATGGACCTTTAACTGTACAACGTAGGGTCATTAGTTCTTTCCATAATACCTTCCTTTGAAATATATGATTAAAAGCACAAATGAAGCTTACTAAAAATGAGCCAAATTCCCCAATCTTTGTATTAAGTTCAATTCCCTATATGGAGTTTTGCATTCTCAACACTTTAGTTTGCCTTGGACAATAAGCTAGTATGATCCTTCCTGGTTTAAGGTGAGAATGATTAGTATTCAATTCCAACTTGTTCAAGAAACCTGATCTTATCAAGCTATTGCACTCAATTTAGTCCCAAACAAGTTAAAAATCATAGGATTAGCAAATTTAATAAAATAAACTATTAGAAGGTGCTTTTTAGGGTTATTCATATCTCTTATATTATAGGTTAGAATTGACATGTTAAGTTGATTTATTGGTTTTATTTTTGGCCTTAAGACCTGATATCTTTTGCTTTACTGTGCTAAATCCATCCTACTGCTTTATAGGTAATTGGTTCAATTTTAAGTTTTTTTATGAGAGCTAATGGAATCTAAGGATTTACTTGGGGTTTTGTGTTGTTTAGGCAACCTCTTTAGGTTATTAAAGGTTTCTTTTGCTTATCTAGTGTGTCATTATTTGTTAGAGCATCAACTTAAGCTTCAATTTGTTTTGGACTAACCTCCTTAGTTGTTGTAGTAGTTAAATTCCTTCCAACAAGCTTACACGTATTCATTGCCTCCATAACATCAACCTGAGCATTAGTTTGTTTACAGTCGTCCTCCTTATTCATTGTAGGAGTTAAACTATTTCCAATAGGATTATCCATATTCATTAACTCCAAAGGTATACCTAGGAGCTCCTCATAATCACCTATAATAAATGTTCTTCTTGTCAAGCGACATTACTTCCCTAGTGTAACTAGAGTGGGGCATCATTGTTGAGGCTTTATATTGTTATATATCAGTTAGTCTCCTTTACCTAATTGTAGCAAAGGAATGATCTTTGGTAACTCCCTAGTGACATCCACGTTTATACAAATTCTCATATAACAATACTTTTCCTCATTGATGTCACCTAATCCATGAAATAAGCTTACTTGTGTAGTTTGTAATTAAGTAGACTCAAACCATTAATACATTAGAATTCAAGTGGGATTTTGATAGAAATTCACTCATAAAGGTACTTGATTTTTGTGAACCTCCCCCAACTTAATGTTTGGTTTCCATATGTGAAGGAATATAGGGTAGCTATTGATATGCTAGGGACCCATTTTGATGATTTCCTGCATAGTCGAGGAGCTAGAGAATTTGAAGAGGAAAATATGGTCTTCATTAGGAACATATCCAACAAACCTTGAACTTTCCATTATTTCATTGCCCATAGTTTTATTAAAGGAAAAGTCAAGCGTCTTCCCAGGAAAAAACTAACCATTGTTGAAGATGGGTAACAACTCCCTTCCTCAAAGTTTACAAAAATGGAGAAACCAACAATTCTCCGTTGTAGAGGAAGTGGGCATAATAGTGGAGAGAAGAAGATGAGTCTCCAAGCACATATTTCCAAGTTTATGATTTGGAAGAAGAAGCTCCTTTACTTTCTGCTTAAATGAAAGAGGGTTGAGGCACCTCTGAAGGATACAAGGACTTTGAGGCAAAAAGGAAAAGTTAAGGAGAAACTTTGTCCTACGTCTAAAACTTTCAACAAAGAAACTATAGGTACTAGTTTTGTAGGGAGGTTTGGAAAACTATTACCAAAACTGTTGACTTAAATGAGAGGGAAAGATAAAATAACTAGCTTGCCCTTAGACCACCACCTTGCAGTGCACTACCGAGAGGGAGTCGAACTAAGCTACAACTGGTAGAATGAGCAAGAGACAATGAGGTAATGAGTAAGTAGAAGAGAGGAAAAGTAAGAGTGAAAGGAACTAGATGGATTGATCTTCACCTGAGAAGGAAAATCAAACTTAGAGAGAGGCGAGACTGTTTAATATAATTTGAGGAAAAAATTCTTTTAAAATTCATAACATTAATGTTTCAATTTCCACTAACAATTTTTTTTGTAGTTTTAATTATTATATATTAACTACGTTGAAAAAATTAAAGGAGCTTTAAGGAAGAAAAGGAATGTAAAGGTAATACGACCTTATGAGATACTCATAGAGATGTGTTATAGTCTATAAAAGGACGATCTTACTTGGTTAGCCACCTTTTTAATGTGATCCTAAAGTTTGTCAAAAAGTTGGATAAGGGAAGACATCCAAAGCTATAATAACTATATAGGTACAAAATTACTTAGTTACATTAGGAAGTTATGGAAGAGGGTGATTGAGAAGAGAGTGAGAAAGGATATACCTATTTAGGATAGCCAATTTGATTTTATACTAAGAAGATCCGTGACAAAAGTCATATATCTCTTTAGACAATTAACAAAATATTATAGGGATATACAAAGAGACTTACACATAGTTTTTATTGATTGAGAGAAGGCTTGTGACAAAATACCTAGGGAAGTAATATGAAAATCATTAGAAGTTAAATGAGTTCTTGTTGACTATATACAAAAAGATATTTATGAAGTGCTAAGACTAGAGTAAGGTTAACAAGAGGAAGATACAAAACATTTTTCTATTAATATCAAGCTACAATAAGAATATCCAAGGGGATGTGCTTGCTTTGGAGGGATATACTAGAGTCAAAAGATTTTAAAATGAGCAAGATTAAGATTGAGTACTCAAAATGTAACTTTTTAAGTCACAGGATTGCATCCAATGTGAAGGTCAAGACTGGTACTAAAGTTATACCACAAAAACAGTGGCAAGAAAAATGACATAGATCATTATCTTAAATCGGGGTGACTAAAATGGAGGAACATCTTAGGAGTTTTATGTGACAAAAAGATACTTTTCACACTAAAAGGTAAATTATATTGTTTAACAATTATGTTGATTATGCTTTATGGGACAAAGTTTTTGCCTGTCAAACAGATGCATAGTCGTAAGTTAATAGTAGTGGAGATGAAGATACTTTGTTAGATGTACTACTAATACCAACATTAATAGTAAAATAAGAGAGACATGGCTTAAGAAGTTTGGATAGGTTGAGAGGAAACATCCTAACTTCCTAGTAAAAAGATGTGAGAAAATTATGCTTAGGAACTGTAAGAGAAGAAGAGTAAGACCCGAGAAGAATTGAGGAGAGATGATAAGAAATGATATGACCTATTAAAGCTTAATGAAGACTTGATCCTCAATAGAAAACTTTAGCGAATTGAGATACGGATAAACGATCCTACATAAAGAGTTTCTTCTCTTTTCATAGGTCTTTTGAACATTTTTCTTCAATTATCGTATTTTTTAATTAGCCTAAACACTTTTATCGGTAACACTTATTCCTTTAGTTATTTTATTTCACAATTTTCTTTTTAAATTGCTTGTTTGTTTTATTTACTTATTTATTTTCTTTCTTGTTTTTTTAATTTACTTTTACCTTAATTAATTAATTAATATTAATTTTATTTATGCAATTATTTGTTTATGTATTTGTCTACTGTTTTCTTCTAACCACTTTCAGAAATCTTTTTTTCATGTGGGTCTATTGAGAAAGTTCCCTCTATTAGTTAAGAATAAGGCTATATACTTTTAGATCTCTTCAAACCCTGCATTTTAACAGGATTTTTACTGGGACATTGTTATTATTATAACTTATTATTGATAAAGTATTTTTACACACTCATCATTCTTATTTTTAATGAATTCAACAACACTTTGAATGTAATAATTATATTAAATCATAATACCGTCCACATCATTTTGTTAATACTAGTTTCTTCTCAACAATACCAAAGAGAACTATAAACTACAATTTTTTTCAAATTAAACTATTAGAAGATGTAATTTTCCAAACTTAAAATTTTAAAATAGAGTTTATATCTAGCATTACTTAATTTTAAACTTTAAGAGTAAATGAAACTTGAACTAAGAATAATTTTAATTTAACTTATTATCAATTTTATTTTTCCTTTTTTTGATAGAAATCATCACGAAAAAATATACATAAAATTTAACCTTTTAGCTTCTTAATTTAAAAGCTGATATTATCACTTTATTTTGGAACAAACAAATTATGACAAAATTAAGAATGAAATACTAACCTAGAATCGTTATGATATTGATATTATTTTGAATGCATGTGTAGTTAATTAAATATTCTTACCTCTGCAGAAGTATAGATATTCTCTGTGATATGGGGATTTCAGTCCTTTGGGCTATGAATCTACTAATTACTTTATCATCAGCATATGCTTATCCCATAGCAAATCACGCGAAAAAAATGTCTGAATTAAAGTCAAAACTTAAATAAAAAATCAATTTCATAATATAGCATATCCCGAGGCTTTGTTCAAATTTCAGCAGCTTCAGGCCCTATCTGATTATAATAAGGTTTTGTTCAAATTTCAGCAGCTTCAGGCCCTATCTAAATATAATATGCTTCCTTAAGGATATACATTATACAGTATGCACTTCTGCTTATAAATAGTCTGCTGCTGTTTTCTTGGCTTGCACCTCCACTAACCATCTGTATGCAACCTTCTGTGTCTCTGTAGTCACAACATCTTTGCCACCTTTTCTGTCCCATTCCTTGTATATCTACAGGTCTTATTCCACTACTCTTGCTTGCGTGACCCAAAAATGGGCTTGGTTAAAATGCCTGGAAAGGTTCTTTCTTCTGTTCTTGCGCTGTGTTTGATTGCCCTAGTTCAGGGTATACCAACTACCCTTGATGGACCTTTTAAGCCTGAGACCGTCCCCCTTTATGACAAGAGCTTTCGTGATTTTAATGCTGAGGACTTGCCAAATGACTACTATCTTCTTCAAAGAAAGGCTACAGGTTTTGAGCCTGAACAAATTTCTGTGGCTCTCTCTGCAAATTACGACTCCGTTTGGATTTCTTGGATTACAGGTATCTTCATTAATTAGCT
>JANIPM010000005.1:14619964-14633726 GCA_027478405.1 Erythroxylum cassinoides
ATTGTGATCTGTATAATTAAGATGAGAGAGAAATGAAAGGTTAATTTTGGAAGAAAAATTATAAACATGCATACAAAATCAAGAATGACACTTATTTTGAATAATTAAAATGTATCTAAAACGACACTTATTATAAATCGGAGGGAGTAATTTTTTAATGGTATACCTGAAATAGGAGAGTTAAATGCTGAATTTGCCGTTGACTAGAGAGAATAGTTGAGTCAAACGTCTGAGATGTTTTTAATTTTCTATGTATACTTTTGGTTGTACTCGATTGTAATTATAAAATTATACATTTGACTAAAATAAATAATCTTTTTGTAAAAATTACAAAAAAAAAGTTGCTTACATTTTTGACTCGCTTATAATTCTTACAAAAATGGAAATCTTATGTATTAAGATGCGTTGAATTAACTTTTGGTTTTAATTTTTGGCTTAATGTGCTTATTACATTATACTTAAAACAAAAATAAATGAAAAACTATTTCTACAACGTTAATTTTGTAAATTTTTCATTTTGAACGATACCCTATGACGAGTTAATTTTAAAAGCTCTTGTCAACTTTATATATATGAAGCTAGAATAAAAATAAACTAACTAATCTTTAGTATATTTGCCCATCTACTACCTTTCGAGTATAGTATCCCAAATTGTGTTGACTACAAATGTTAGTTATTTTGTACTAACCCTTTGATCTGAAATACAAAATGGAAAAATAAACAGCACATTAAACAATTGCAATTCGAATATATTATATTTCTTAATTGTATTTACCAGCATTTCATTTTACTTGGAGGTGCTGGTTCACTTGATAAGCTGCGGATTCAATTGTCAAAATCACATTGAAAGCGTGAGTGGAAGTAAAGTAATGTAATTAATATATGGAGTTATACTAGGCAAATTTTCTAAAGAATAGAGGCGTTATTATAAAGTATAAATTCATCATAACTGAAGCATCGACGGAGGAGAATCATTAAGACCTACAACTCTTTCGATATCCTTAGACTTTAATTGATCTAAAAGCAGTGTGAATACTCCAATTAGTTATTTGACCTGCTACTTTCTTGATTGCCTCATTAAAGGCGATGGCTAACAACCTTATTTAATGCTTTCCTCCTTCTAATTATAGCTATTTGTTTAGTTCACGAGCTTAAATTTAATTATTTCCTACTAATATAGAGTGATGGAACCAAACTTATTTAAAGGGTGATTTTAAGAAGGGACAAAATTTTAAGAGGATGACATTTTCAAACAATCACTACAAGAAAAATGAAATTTAGCGACGAAAATTACCAACGAAATGTGTAAATCTTATTTAGCGATGAAATTTATTGACGGAAAAAGTCATCAGAGATACGGCCGTAAATAAATTTACGGACAGAAATTTAAATAACCGTAGGTAAATTTACAGACGGTTATTTTGTTAGATCGGTAAATTTACCAAAGGAAAAAATTTTCTGTTAGAAAATTACCAACGGAATTGGCTATTCCGTCAGTAATTACCTATGGAATTTTTTTCCGTCTATAAATCTATTATATTTTACTAACGGAAAATGTTTTCCGTAGGTAAATTTGCTGAAAACTATTTTCTAAAATTTACTTGCAAAGTATTTAGTTTTTGTAGAAGCCACCATAGAGAGAACTTCATTATTTCAAGTAAAAGAATTGAAATAATGAAATTCATACTAAAAAAGAACTGAAATCATTTATTCAAAGAACAGACATTTCATCAAACACCTCACATGTATCAGAAATTTATCCCAATATCATAACTAAAATCACGTCTTGTCTCTTCTATCACTGATATTTATACCTTAAAGTTGTTTTCTAATCACAAAATACACAATTAAACAAAAGTAATAAATACCTAAATTAATTAACTTTCATCCAATATATGAAAAAAACACATAGCAGTAGTTGCAAAAATACCTCTACTGAAAGACACGATGACAATGGCTAAAGAAGACAACACCAACGAGCAGAAAAGGAGTCCACAACAGAGAAATGGGCTCCAAGAAAACTGAAAAGGAGATGCAGGAAGAAGGAAGAAGAAGAAAGGAAGAAGAAGACGTAGGTGGGAGGGAGATGTCGGGTGAGTTTGAATTTAAAAAGAATTTACCGATGGAATTACCGACAGAAATTTCCATAGGTAAACTCAAAAAAAATTATTCCGTCAATAATTCTCGCCTTTTTACCGACAGATATCTTATACCGTCACTAAATCCTTTACCAACAGTAATCTTATTCCGTCGCTAAAGTTCATTGCAAAATTTCCTGAGATGATTTCCCTCCATATTTAGCGATGGATATCAGTACCGCCGCTAATTAATAAATTTTTCCATCAATTTTACCAACAGAAATGAATTTTTCGTCGGTAATTTGCAACGGTATATATTCCGTCACTAATTTTTCGTCGCTAATTCTTGCTTCCCTCCATATTTAGCAACGGATATTAGTATCGTCGCCAATTTATAACGGCATACAGCAAATGAGACAATTTCATTTCCCTACATTTATAATGATCCTGATATAGCCCATTGCACTCCACCATTTTTGTCAATAGTCTTGAAAGTCCCTCCATCGCCAAAGTGAATAAGTAAGGGAATAGAGGGTCCCATTGCCTAATCCCTCTATTGATCATAAATGGTTTTGTAGGAATCTCATTTACTAAAACACTCATGGAAGTAGTTTGAATACATTGAAGTATCCAATGAACAAACCGTGTAGGCAAACCAATCCCTTCTAAGCAATCGTTCAAATATCTCCATCCGATCGTATCTTACGCTTTATAAAGATCAATCTTTAAAGCACAACTGTTAATCTTTTTGCTTATATAATATTCTCCCAACAAGTCTTGCATCATCAATATGTTATCCTCAATACTTCTCGAAGGGAGAAAAGCCCATTGGGCTTTGCTTACCACTTTAGCCAGTACACCCTTAAGATGTTTTGCTAAAAAAGAAGCTATTATTTTATACACTGTTATGCAACACAAAATTAGACGATAGTCCGTAATCCTTTTTGGTCGCTCTTTCTTGGGAATTAAACATAAGTAGGTATGATTGATCTCCTTCAGTAAGTTACCAAACGAAAAAATCTCTAGCACCACTTCCGTTAGGAGTTGACTTGTGATACGGACTAGGAGAGTTGATATCAAATGTAATGGAGAAGGTGTTCCAGCAGTTAAAGCTTAAAGTAATTATGTTATTATTGATATTATTAATGAAGACTTCACATCTAACTAAACATTTTTCAGCTTATTCCAAAGCTTGAATAGTATGATGATATCTCATCAAGTCTGATATTGGTGGTTCTAGTATTTAACAAATCTTTTGTTAAGATTGAGAAGTCAATTTTTCATTTATTCTTCTTTCTAAATGTTTTTGTTCTTCGAAAGTACATGTAGCATGGTTTAGTTATGACAACATTCTTCATATGGTTTTAGAAGAACAAACGATGTGTTAATTCATCAGTTCATGATCCAGCACAGCTTGTAATGTACCCATCAACATTGAACTCTATATCGATCGATCCATGATTGTTGCTAGAGACCCACCAGCACTTGCCTTCCATCATATATAATGTGATCCACCACTAGTAATAAACACCACCATAACCCAGCAAGACTTGCAGTTATAATCAAATATCATTTTAAAAAAACCATAAATTAACTCAATGCGTTAAAGGTCAAGTTCAAGGTAAAAGATGGAACAAGAAGTACATCACGTACGAACTCATAGCGGCTCATATATGTTGCTGCAATCGGCAAGGCACGTAAAGTCCTCGACACTGTGCCCATGCATCTCTACATCAATGATCAGCCTCGCGATCTGCCTACCCTTGTCATTGGCATTTTTTAAACATAGAGTTCACCACTACAATCATCTTAATCTCTGGTCTCGAGTCAGAGCACTCTTTACGGAGAATTAAGAAGGTTTTAACTAGAAGAGATAAATGAGTAACTGTGATCGATGTTCGATTCCTTGAAGTTATAGCCAAATTTCGGAGCACTAAACAAACTTGGACCAAGAGTTGACAAAAAGAGTTGCGGAGGGGGTAAATCCCATATGAAATTAAATCGAAAATTTCATAAAGCCACAAAAATTAAATGCTTAAAAAATTGCTATATATAAATATGAATGGAATATTAATAAACAAAGAGGTGCTCATATTTCTTTATTATTGTCAAAATTATTATTTTGTAATTGTAAAGATTAATTAATTTAAATTCAAATTAGTCAAGTACTATCTAAATATCTCTAATTGTTGAAATGATATAAATGTCAAATATGTCTCAAGTTTGTTTCTTAAAATATGCTGTATGTGACTATTTGTAAACACTTAAATGTAATTGTTACTCCTGAAAATGATTTTTAAAATAGAATTTAATGTGAATGGAAGAAAGTCAGCAGCTTTAATACTAAATTGTAATAAAAGTTCATGCGTACTCATTTAATTATACCTTGTTTGCCCTTTTTGGCGCTCGTGAACTTCTTGTTTGTAGTCGTATACTTTAGTTGTAGAAGTTATAAGGCTATCCTGCTTCTTCTTTGCTTTACCATCTCTGTCTGTGCTTGTTCACTGGGTGCTGAAGGTTGGCTTGTGAGAAAACCCGAAATGGGTTGTTTCTCGGTGTTCATGTTTACACTATCACTCTCGCTGTTATGGTGTTCAGTCTCAGTTCAAGGTGACTTTCCGACTACCCTTGAAGGACCGTTCAATCCTGTTACTGTACCCTTTGATAACCAGATATTGCAAGGGGATGTCACAGACTTGCCCGACACTTACCCTCAAGTTCAGCGGATTGTCAGAGATTTCGAGCCTGAACAAATCTCTGTATCTCTCTCTTCAGACTATGACTCTGTCTGGATATCTTGGATAACAGGTTGCTCTCTTTACTATTTCTTTTGAGTTTCTTTCATAATATTCAACTTACTGTAAAACGGAGGTGGAGGAACAGAAATTGGAAGTTTAAACTCTCTGTCTTTTGTTGGTATAGATAAAAGTGATTATTTTACGTCATCTGCAAACCATTGACTATCTTTTGCTTCTAAAAGCAATGCTTTTGTGATGCAAATAGTGGCTTTTCGTGGGTGGAGAGTCTGAATTGATGCTTTGAGAAATCAATTTGTGTCTAAACATACATCTGTAACATTGATTTCAGATGCTGTGACATTTATGGAAGTGAAGCAGTTAATTTTTGTGAAGTGTACCTAAAGGGCATGGTGAAATGAAAAAGTATGAGCACAAAATTGGTGGTTTGCGAGTTGGTATTGACATTTTCGGGCAGCTGTCTAATGTCTTCCTGTTGGAGTTGCAGGGGATTTCCAGATTGGTGATGGGATTACACCATTGGATCCCGAATCAGTTTCTAGTGTTGTTCAGTACGGAATCTCGGGAATGCCAATGAAGCACCAGGCAACAGGCTATTCTCTTGTTTATGACCAGCTTTATCCTTTTGATGACATCCAAAACTACACATCTGGCATTATACACCATGTTCGACTCACAGGTATAAGTAATATGTTCTGTCATCCATGAACTTTGCTTTTCAAGCTCATGTATTAATTCGTGAAGCCTCGATCAATTTGACAAATCAGTCTCCGGTCCCTTTAAATAGTTCAAGTCGATAGCTTGGAGCTTTGGATAGTTAGATTAGGAAGTTTGTTTGGTATTATTCCCCACTGTAATCATTTTGAGATCATTATTGGTTACTCTGCATCACAAGTCCTTCTATTATATGCTACCGGTCAATTTAGATGACAATGAAAACCAAATCTCTAGTCATTATTTGACGACTTCAGAAGTGATAGAATGTTAATAACAGAATCATGTCTCTTGTTGCAGGACTGGAACCCAATACATTATATCAATATCAATGTGGAGACCCTTCTCTGTCAAGCATGAGTGATGTCTTTTATTTTACAACTATGCCAGAATCCAGTACCAAAGATTATCCCAGAAGAATTGCGGTGGTGGCAGACCTAGGTCTTACGTACAATACAAGTACAACACTCAGTCACTTGCTCAGCAACCATCCTGATCTTGTCGTTCTGGTGGGGGGCATAAGTTATGCTGACATGTATTTCACCAATGGAACTGGGTCTGATTGCTATCCTTGCTTATTTTCACTAGATCCCATCCAGGAAACTTACCAACCTCGTTGGGATTATTGGGGCAGGTCAAACTCCAACCTTTACATATTCAGCACTTGTCCTACAAACTTATCTCAAATAATGCTAATTTCAATAACTTCCCAGTTTAAATATTTAGGACAATTGTTTGCTGTCTCAATTGTCTTAAAAAGTCTAGATGAAGCTCAAACTTGATTCGAAGTTATCTTAGAACACAATTCACTTGAGAGATGTAACGAGTAATTTACACCTGGTGGTGGAGTAATGGTACTCAAAGGAGTTGGTAGCCTTGTTATATGCGGGTAATGATTACAAAGTGCAAAATTTTAACGATTCTGGTTAAGTTTTGTTAAACCTGTTATTGAATTTCTTTACTTCAAGTGTCAATGGCTTATCATGTTTGTTTTGCTAAACATTTTTCAGATCATCTGATTAGCAACATTACTGGCGTAGAAACCATATCCTCTGCTTTTATATTTCTTGGTTAAATGGTTTAGTAGGCATAAATAAAAAATGAAAACCACAATGATTCATTTGTTGGAATTGATATAAATATCTTTCCAGTCTTCTGTTTCTCAGATTGTTTCTTTCAACTGGCGTTCAAATCTATTTCATCTTTTACCAGGTTTATGCAGCCTTTGTTGGCTAATGTTCCATTAATGGTGGTTGGGGGAAAGCATGAGATGGAACAACAAGCTGAGGATCAGACATTTGTAGCTTACAGTTCCCGATTTGCATTTCCATCTGAAGAAAGTGGATCATCATCCACATTGTACTATTCTTTCAACGCTGGGGGAATACATTTTGTTATGCTCGGTGCTTACACACCCTTTGACAAATTATGTACGACTCAATAGCCTAATGTTACCTGTTCAAATTTTATTTTACAGTTTAATTTGTGCATTAATTTCCTTTGTCTTGATAAGCAAGAGTTTGCATCTCCTTGTAAATTTCATTTTTCTCAGCAATTCTGGGCTTTTCTATCTCAGCTGATCAATATGAGTGGTTAGCTGGAGACCTCTCTAGAGTCGACAAGAATTTGACTCCATGGCTTGTGGCAGCTTGGCATCCTCCCTGGTATAGCACTTTCAAGGCACATTACAAAGAAGCAGATTGTATGAGAATGGAAATGGAGAACTTAATGTACAAGTATGGTGTTGACATAGTCTTCAATGGACACGTAAGAATCCTGTCATATGGCATTCTATCTGAAAGGTGTATCATGCTATAGGTGAATTCTGACATCCGACGGAACTGTATTCAAAGGCAAGGCAATGACTTTGTTTCTTTCAACAACCCCACAGGTTCATGCATATGAAAGGTCAAACCGAGTCTATAACTACACTCTGGATCCATGTGGTCCAGTTTATATTACAATTGGCACTGGTGGAAGTAAAGAAGGATTAGCAACTGCTCATGCTGATGATCCTTCTAACTGTCCAGAGCCCTCCTCTACATCAGATGAAAATATTTGCGGATTCTATGCTTCCAATTTTACATCAGGCCCTG
Organism: Erythroxylum cassinoides; assembly: GCA_027478405.1. Lineage (NCBI taxonomy): Eukaryota > Viridiplantae > Streptophyta > Magnoliopsida > Malpighiales > Erythroxylaceae > Erythroxylum > Erythroxylum cassinoides. Next base: position 14,627,609 of record JANIPM010000005.1, read on the forward strand.
CAGCCGGTATGTTTTGCTGGGATCGGCAACCTGAGTACAGTGCATATAGAGAAAGTAGCTTTGGCCACGGAATGCTAGAGGTCTGCTCCTGTCTCTCTAACATCTTGGTTACATTGCTGCAGAGGATTGCAAAGCCTGTCTGTTCACCATTTGTATAGGTCACATGAAAAGTTTTATGAAATAGGAAGGTTCATCACATGCAAAATTCAGTTAAAAGATAAGAAAAGATTACAGAAACTAGCACATTGAGGAAGCAGAATGGTATGAAAATCTTTTGTGCAATAGTTAGTCTCACTGCATTGTGTTTTGTAGAACATGCTATGTGAACAGAACTGGAGAAAGTGAGGGATCAGTGGTTGTCCAGAGGAAAAGAACATAACAGGCCTTCTGTATCTTGCAGGTGAAAAATGAAACTCATGCTTTGTGGAGCTTTCACCGAAATCAGGATGACTATGACATTGCTGCTGATATCATTTACATAGTGAAGGAGACTGAAAGATGCAACTGCAATCAAAGGTAACATTTATATTTTCAAGCTAATGTCATTGAGAGTTGCTGAAAATAGTAAGTCAACTTCTCCACTCATACTTGGCTAAACGAATAGAGTGATGGCCGCATGCAGAAGCAGAACAGCTCAAGTGCTTAACTAGTACTTCATGTCATTTACATTCCATAGTTTATTGTATGAAAAAACATAAGCAATTCATTATACAATTATTGGCATTCTGACCTCAAGTCAGGAACATTAAACAGGAAAAAGGTTCTCATAATAAGCGATTTATTGATGTTGTTGCATGTCCACTGCCGTCTTTTTCTTGGTTCTCTACTTTTAACCCCAAGCGTTTGCAACTTGTCATAGTGACTTCTAAGTCAACACTATGTAAGCATAATAGGCGAAGATCCCAAGATTGTGCCTGTGACTGGTTATTTTATGATATTTGCCTCTATAATGCATACTTCATTAGATATTTTATTGATACTTTTCCATTTAGAGAAAAAGACGAGAGAGTTTTTGTTCCTGAGGGACAGTTTTTCACATCTAAATATTCAACAACAGGATGTATAAGCCTACAGGTATTGGTCTGCAATAGTTACAATTAACTCCTCAGCAACTAAATTTAATCAAAAAGAAACATTACAACTCATTTAAAGCTTAGCTAACAGTGCCTTCCCACCACTGCATGAGCGCATGTATTAAAGATCAGAAACTACATGAAACTTTTTGACTTCTACCAAAACTGTCTACGGCTGTTCCCTGTGCACCTCTGCCTCAGAGCAATAACGTGGGTTAATGAGCAAACAATAGAACATATAAGCAGGAGATTAAAACTAAGATCATCATGGTCATAGACCCTGAAGAAGCTTTGGAGTTGTCTGTGGTTAGGGGAGGGGTTCTTCCTGTAGGATTCAGACCATTAGTACCGACAGAAGTTGGTGGGGTTAGTGTGGTGGGATTGGTGGCCCCAGTTGTTGGCGTGGTACCTGTGGTTGAGCCTCCCGCCGTGCTTAAAAATGGCAAATGAAAATGATTCAAGACGTTAGTCCTTTCTCAACATCGATGAACTCAAGTTCATATGTCAATCCAAGATAAAAGAACAGTCTTACATGGAAACATGGGACCATATTTTCTAGGACGACATGACACGAGTGTACCAAATTCTTAAGTATATTATCTACTTGCACACACAAAGCACAACTTAGAGAAAGCATCATTGAAATTGTATTCTGGTTTTGCACTGGAGAACGGAGGCCACTGGTGGCTCCAGCGAATTAACGCGTGGTCCTTAAAAGTAAAATGCACTTTCCATATATGTGGTAAATGTCTGGTTCTTCATCCGTAGCAAAAAATAAATGTCTAGTTCTTCAGCTTTGTTGGGAGAAATAATCATCAATGCTAAATGAAAGTGGAGAGGATCAATTACAAATTCTGCAGTACGAAGCATATCAGGGTTCAAATATGGCTATGTAAAAGCCAGAACTGAGCGTTACAAAGTGGCTAAAAGGAAACACGAGAAGGGCGTCTTTGGCTCTCTAAAAACATATGTTTGGCTAAATTCAGTGAACATTCCACTATCCCACACCCAAGGAGGACTAAGCATCTTCACCAGCTCAGATTTAGCTAAATTCAATTTTGTTTTGTAACCAATGCTCTTTTAATGCTATACTTGTCTCTATTGATGAAGATTGTAAAAGCTTTCTTTCTATATTCCAATGTTAATATAATAAAAGATGCTCTCTTTTTTTTAACATTATGTTATGTTCACTTTTTCGAGTTTTACTCTCGTAAAGTCCGAAGTCACTCCTAGTTTTTCAATCATATTCTGGTCAATATGCTTCAAGCGTACCCTGGTCTGTCAAAACTGGGCCCCTCAAACGACTGTATGTCTGAATGAGCACAACATACAATGATGACAATAAGTCACTACTAGATTTTGCAATTTTCTTTTCCTATAGATCCATAGCAATGGTGACAGGTTAAAACCGAAACCCAAGTTGCCATTAATGATCAAGAATTATACGTAGAAAATGTGTTGATCAAGGTGTAGTAGCTAGTACCTCGAAGAAGAGGGATAAACACAAGATCCGTAACCTACAACGTCAGCCAGAAACCAAGAAAACAACTTCCTTAAAAGCAAAGCAACCATCTTTTATTTATGTAGATAGAGAAAAAGAGTATAGCTATTACTGGGGTCGGTTGCAGCGATGGTGGCTGTGTGAGAGAAGTCACATGAGCCAGGAGCCATGGCTTTGCGCTGGAAGTAGCTGTTGAAAGCATAAGAAGCATGAGCCTGAATTGTGTTGGGCAAAAAGCACAAACCATTGGATTCTATAGGAGTGCAATCAGCACCAGAAGCACATGCATAGTCTAGACTCGTCTGCAACGCCTGGTTGCTTGCATCGCTCCGAGCCACGCACCAGTTCGCTTCCACGACCACCACCCATGTGCGAATAGAAAACAAAATGGAGAGCAACACTGAGAAAAAAGGAAGTCTCTTGGAGATTGTTTCCATGGAAGAGTAATGAGGCTAGTTGTGCAAGTGAGTCTGTGTGATGGGTTTAGTTGGTAAAGCAAAAAGGTAAGAGAATCTAAAGAAAAAAGAGGGTTATGGAGGACCAAATGGTTCTTTAGTTCTTTGCTCTTTTCTTCTTTATATAGAGCACAACAGAGTACAATCAATAAAAGAGAAGTGTTCCTCTAGTATATATGGACGCATGTTCCTATATTTGGCAGATGCTAGCCTATTTTCAAGCTGCAATTCTATATTAAAGTGAAGCATAACCCCAAAAAAACAAAAAGCAAAGCTAATAATCTCATTTATTTTAAGAAATATTTTAATACTAAGAAAACTGTTAGCAAGCTTTTATTTAACAATTTAATTAACCATTTATAAGAAAATATGTACGGTTTATCTAAATTAGTTTTAAAATAATTAATATAAATCTTTTTCATTATTTATAAAAATATTTTTAAAATACGTCAAATCGCATAAAAGATTTTTGAAGAAGTTAAGAACAGACAAGGTGAAATAAAAAAGCAGCAGCTTTTACTCATGGTGTAAATTTCACAATGTACAAATTTACATGTCAAAAGAAGAAAAAAAAATTTGTTGTACACTCAACCCTCTGTCTGTGTGTCTTCTCCGTAGGGGTTTACTTGACTTACCCCATCAGTTTTTGGTATATACTGGCAAAAGAATCAAATATCAGAATTTTCATAAAACAAGATGTAGGCCTCACAACCAAGAACTTCTTCCAACGAAGCCTCCCGCACATAGGCATCACTAGCATGATACCACACACATCCCCCAGTTTCTTTCTCTGCCTTCCCTTTGCCTCTGCCACCTCCACCTCTCACGTATGCAACATAATGACCTCCTCTCATCGTTCCTTGATGCTCCACCACTCCAACTAGATGATAAACATATCTCTCCATGTCCAAGCACCTGTAACCATATTATACTTGATATCTCTCGTTGCCAATATCCCAAAAAAGAAAACTCTTTATGACAATAACACCATGAACACTGTACTCCACAAATTCAAAACAATAAAATGCATATTAAATTACCAAGGTTTTGAAGTATCTCATAAGGCATATGCTTGGACTAAAGAAGCAAGAGATGCATATCATTATGGCTTAGATTCATGTTAACATATAGTTCAAAGGGGTGGATTTATTCAGAAAAAAACAAAAAAACAAAGCAAAACTCAAGAAAGTAAGGGTTCTGGAATACGATTCATCCTTCAAGCTACTAGTATAATAAGATGATACTAAACGCTAACTTAGTTGTTTGCTGACTTTCATCTCGATGCCCTTTTTGAACATCTATCATCTACTACTAAATACTAGCAATGTTATCATTATCAATTTTGTCAAAAGAACAATTTGTAAATAATTGCAAAATGCAAAAATAGGCACACAACTTTGCACTACTTCATGAGGTGCCTAAATACGATCTACAGAAAAGCATAAATAGATTGCTGAAAGGCTGAAATTGCAAACAAACTGCATCCAGAATTGCATCAATGCGCTCAGGACCCAGTCTACTACATCATCAAAATTGCAAACAATTATCTCAACAAACATTTCCCCACCCTTTTTTGCTCCACATACAAATTAAAAATATCAACAAAAAGGAATAGTCTAGTTGCTATGCAGTCAAGTATTTAGAACAACTTATGGGCTCTCCTCAACATCCTTGTAATATCTACTGAAGAACATAAGTTTACACATATAGTGCAACTGAACAGAAATATTTATTATCTAAGTTGCCCTAGTAACTGAAAAAATACAGGTGCGGGCAAGGAATTTATAACACTAAGTGGAATTAAGGGTTAGATAGCAATGTTAGTATCACAACCAAATAATTTCCAATTTTGTAACAGTTAGTCAGAGTGGCAAGGAAAGAGAGGGTGGAGGCAAAGTGTATTGATTTTTTTCCCATTCATTTATCAGAAAGTCCTTGACCCTGAAGTTCTCCAAGAACCTAACAACCCCAAGCAGAACTTTAATTCAATTTCCTACTGAATAAACTACGTACTGCAGACATCTATAAGTTATGCGGCTTTAAGAATCACAAACAAAAGTCAGAAAACATAATCAATTGACAAACATGATATGAAACCACTAATCTCGTCCATTAGGTATAATCATAGCTCAAACCAAGTAAAATGTTTTCTTGTCTTAATATACTACTGCCACTTGTGGTTCAACTATGAAGACAAACATCTTAAGAGGCATTGCATACATTATTGTGATACACAATTCCGATGACCTTTTCAATACCATAAATACTAAAATTTAGTTTGTGATAATGTCTACAGTCATTCAATAAAATAATGCAAGTCAATAGTTGTTCAAGCATTGATGGATGTTGAAAATTAAAGCCAATCTGGAACCAAATGTACCATAGAACAATTAAATATCGTGGTACAACCAATATAATTGAGTAGCTATCTATACCAAATGACACCAATTCAACCCATGAGAAAATAGCATTCATTTAAGACATTAGAATTAGAAAACCTGAACAAAATCAGCGAGATTAAGAATGCAAATCATACACTCACAAGGTAGTGTTGAATAGGTACCTGGGATCTATATAAGGTCTAAGGTCCAGTATCTCCCGGAAATTAACATGACCATTCAATTTAATTAAACGACCTCGTGCATCTTGACTGAACCTCTTCAGATGGATGGTTAGAATAGGTGGGACTCTATCGATAAGGACCCTCTTAATTGCATCCCTCTTCACGTTAACTTCTTTACAACTCCCCTCTTCATCTTCACTTTTTTCTGATTCACAGTTTCCATAGAACTTGGACTTGCTTTCCTGATCTTTGATGTCAGTACACCCAATGTTAGTAGACATATCAACACTACAAGAATCAACAGCTGGACCGCCCAAACTTTCTTGAGATTCCTCAAAATCAGAAGAATGTGATTGTTCCACGAGTGCAGCATTAATCCCATCTTTCTTTTCTCCATTTTTGGAAAAAGATGATCTCGTTCTGATTTCATCCCTATCAATTTTTGTACAATTTTGATTGGAGTAGTAAACATTTTCATCTCGTAAAATCATTCTTCCCCCTGTGAAGTTGAGAAAAGAAAAAAGGT
>JANIPM010000005.1:14634745-14645884 GCA_027478405.1 Erythroxylum cassinoides
CCAATTGAATTATCAAATTCCTGCTCCTGCTCTTCTGGAATAGTTTCTGCTTCACAATAATCCATCCATGTGAAGTCACATGAATCATCTGTTTCCTCTACTCTACCCTTGGAAATTTGCTCAGGGCCATATTCTGGAGCAGCAGATAATTTCTCTGAAACTAAGCCACCATCATCGACTGTACTAGTTGAGCCAACAGAATCTGGTATTGTAGTATCAAATGATTCCCCAAGAGAAGTAGTAGACTGTTTCTGGCATGAAGGTTCACCAATGGCTGACGGGTTGGAAGTTCTCTTGGCTAGCATTGCATCTGTATCTTTATTAGATTTTGGTTGAATCCTTCCTCCTCTTTTTGGAGGTAGCTTTGTTTTTTTGGCCCGAGAACCTGGTTGTATCTTTTTAGTTGGTGGTTTCTTGGTTGGAACTGAAAGTGAGAGATCCAAAAATGGCTCGTACACAGTTGAGGAATGCCCACATTCAATACAAGAAACAGTGCTAGAAATCCGACCTCCAAATTCAAAATCCACAAAAGTAGGACCAGGATCTGTAGAGTGACAATCTCCCCCAGAAGCTTTTACTTGGTTTTTTGAAGCCAGCTCTTCAGTAGACAATTCATCAAGTAAGCAACGCAGTAGTTCATGGCTGTCTTGCTGTTGATATCCCCTAAATTGAGGAGCCTTAGAACAAACACACCCAAAAAATGACCTAGGGTTAATTACATTTTTCAAACCATTCTCAGGTTTTGATTCAACAAAAAGTTTCTTTAAAGCAATAAAAAGTGGTCCAAATGGTGCATCCTGATTGAAGAAGTAATCTCGCAGCCTATTCATGGCTAAAAAGTTCTGCAACACAGAATTGAAGAAGCAAGTGTTCCCAAGGTTAACTAAGCCTCTCACAGAGTAGTCACTTCTTCCCTCCAATATATTTGAAGCACCAACCGCTGCTTTCGTTTCACTTGCAACACTACCAACTCCAAGCCACACATCCTCAACATCCACTGATGGCTGCTCAGCCGATCGGGCCTTGATCAATTTCACAAGATCCTGCAATGGATCTTTCCTTTCACCATCTTCTCCTACTTGGTCAACTGGAATTAATAAATTGCATGGGAAACAAAAACGAAGATGAGGGTTTTCCAGTTGGACCACCAAGGAATGACGAGTATGTCTAGCATGGCGCATAGCATGACTTTGAGGTGTTGTTGGTAAACCAATTCCTCCACAACCATAATGCCCACACAATAAGCACATCCAAATAGCTTTCGAAACTGATTTGGAATCACGAGATGCATCCCCTTTCTTCTTTCCATGTTTACTCTTTCCCTTAGCTCCCCTTCTGTCAGCTACACCTTCCCGACAATCTTCACACCTATAATCATGTGAAGACCTGAACTTCTCATTCAATATTTTTAAATCAAAACCCTTGTTAAGATGAGCACATGAGTTTTTCTCTTTTAGCGTGGGACTTCCATCGTTAACAGAATCAACAGTGCCATTGCTTCCCTGCGGTACAACTTTGGGAGAAACTGTCTTTTGCAATGCGCGGGTCTTTTTCTTAACCCTTTTCCCCATTGGTCCCTAAAAGCAATAATTGGAAAGCAACAAAAGTCAGATACAAATGAAAATCAAAAGCAAAATTAACCAACATAAAAGACAAGCATCATATGCATCAACCGAACCACTGTCTCCAATTTTAATCAACTGATTGTCGCAGCTTACATTAGCAGATACAATAATAGAAACGTTAAAAGGAACTAGAGAAGATGTCAAGAACTTATTGAAAACTTTTCCATCCATTTATTCAATAAAACAACAAAAAACTGCAGAAGTAATAAGCAAAAAATAGGCAGAAGAACATCCAATCCATGTTCCGATGAAGCAGAACCAATCAAACACCTTACACCAGAAAAAACACAAAACAAGAAAAAGGTAGCTAGAAGAAAACTATCCACACGAAAATTATTATACAACAGTAAGAATGAAAACAAAGAGAACCCATCACAGCTTTGGAATCCTGCAGACGACCCAGACGATGATTCAGATGATGAAGTGAAAATAAGCTCTCCCAAAGTAATAGTGGAAGCGAAGCAATACCACACAACAAACACTGATAAAACCGCAGAAAAGTAAAGATTACAACTTTACCAAAATACTGGAGGAAGGACCAGAGAGATTGGCTAGAACAGGGCTAAGGAAGCAATGTTACATGGGATTTGGGAAAGAAGAAGATGGAACGTTGGAAGACAGAAGATTAGGATCCAAAGAAACGCTTTGGATGTTCGAAGTGGAAAGGCGAAAGTGAGATTGGTGTCTGGTTTTTAATTGGGTTTGGGCACAACCTTCTCTATCTTTTTTAACGGAGAACAAATAATGGTGGGAGATTCAAGTTAAAAAGAACAGCAAGGTTAGTAGTTACAGGTGAAGTGAAACACAGCTAGGGTTTATATATTTCGATAAATTGGGTTAAGCCAAGTGTATGGGGGAGTGGGAAAATTGGCTTGTCCAAGTGCACGAGGAATACTTTTTCCTTTTCACTCTTAATGTATAATTCAAACAAAAAATTATTATAATTATTATTATTACTACTTTTTATTAATAATATACATACCACATGTTTTTTACTTAAATTTCAAGTTGCACTAAATAAATTGAAGGTTGGAGTTTAAATTCAATTTAATTTTACTATTGCCACATAGCTTAAATGCAATCTGAAGCTATGTGGCAATAGAAGCGATGAGTGGCTCTAACTAAATTATATCTATTAATTAAAAAGATTAGGATATAATTTAAAAAACGTGTAATGGAATTTTATCATGATAGTGAGTAGCTAATATCGTTTTTAGGTAACAATTCATACAACATTTACGATGAAAATGAGGTCAACTCCAATTTCCAAGGCCATGTTGCGCTGTATAAGACGAGACGTTATGAAGTAGACCATTCCAAGGGAGGGTCCAAATTGGTAAAGTAAAAAGAAAAATATGCAACTTCTTCAGCAATCTGTTTGGGATATTCCGTACTTGAAAAAAGAAATTATATATATATATAGTAATAAAAAAATACTTATATCATAAATAAGAGAAATTGACACCAAAAATATCTTTTGATAGTAAATTATTTATTATAAATTGATAAACTTAACACAAAATTCAAAAAATCCTAACTCAGACCGATGATTAAAAAATTAAACCAGTTCAACCTTAAAAATGTTCAACTATTTATTTTTTTGGGTCAGTTTTTAACATTTCAGCTCGATTTATTAATAATTATTATCATTAAAAATGATTAATTTATTAATTAAATTGTCAGTTTTTTGTAATTTAATAAGTTCTTATAACCTAAAATAAATCAATTAATTTTCATTTAACAAATTCTTTTTTCAATTAAACTTTAAATTCTTCGATAGATAAGAACAATCTCTTTCAATCATATTTCAAATTTTTTAATTTTATTTAGTTTTATAATCATTAAACTTTTTAAACCTTAAATTTCTTGTCTTATCAGTTTAATTTCCGATATAATTTTTAAAACATTGATTCAAACATCTACTCACAATATTATTAGTCCCTTTTGTAGTTAATAGACCTTGTGACATTGATTTCTATATTTCTATGTAAAACATGAAAGAAATTAAACATAAATTATATTAAGAGAAATAAACTATTTTTCTTAATTAATTTTCTTTTCCGTTTTGCAAGTAATTTTTAATTTTAGTCAAATGTGTATTTTAGACTTTATCGTTTAAATTAAAATAAAGTTTAAACTATAACGATTGGTAATATTATAGTTTAAATTAAAGACAGAAGAATGCGAAAATGTGGTGGTAACTATAACTTATAATCTACCTTACTAATTTTTTCCAAAATATAAAAAGAAAAAGAAATGAAAGCTTGTGATTTATGCACAAAAATGAATTTTTTTCTTGGTAAGGTTGAAGTTTAACATAGACCACAAATTCACTATAGATTTCCTATCACTGTGTTTCTTATCCACCAATTGCTTCATTCAGTGTTAAGGTTATAGATTGTGAAACTTAATCAGTTGTAAAGTTCCCTTATGATCCTTTAAAGCTTGATTTATCTTTAATAATTTAAAATCACCTACAAAATAAGCAACATATACATGAGGCAAAACCATATAGAACTTCAATTGGAAAGCATTGAGTGGTCGAATAAAAAAAGGGTATCATATCCACTGTGTTAGTGAAAAAAACAAGAAAAATTAAATTAAAACAACTTATCTGAATATAAGGCGTTGTGAGAATCACTATCCTAAGTCAGAAATTCCCCCTCTATGGTGCAGCAGGACAATAAGATTCGACCTCAAGGTGAACGTCTTCTCCACTAGCTTTGGTGCACTCTAAAAGGCAGAGTAGAAACTGTCTCCGAGAGCAAAAAGTAAAGACTTGTGTTTGATGAAGCTTAAAAAGAACAATGCTTGATAAACTTTTGTATTGTAAATGTGAATGAGTGTGTAAAGAGGTCTAAAACATTGTATGGAGAAAAATGAAAGAAAGTACGACAGATTGAGAAGCAGAAATGGGTGTAAAGCAATGCATGGGTCATATATATATATACTAAAAATAAGAACGTTGGGGTACAATAACAATGACAATTAAACCACATGAATGTAAGGCGTTATGGTAATAAGTTGGGACGTTTTGAATGTTTATGTAATAAAGATGTAAGGCAATATGGTGTAATAAAGTGGGAAGTTTTGGAACAATTAATACCAACAATCCCCCCACTTGATCCAAAACGTGAGAAAGAAACTGTCACAGTTTAAGAGAAAGATTGACGAACAACTAGGTGAACTAGGTCTTGAACCTGGTGTCTAAGAAAATCAGAGACAAAACCTACTAGAGAAATAAACAGCCTCAACACGCCCTAGTCTTACGATCACTTTAGAGAGATTGCTCAAACACTCTCATAAGAGGGTAGCTAGCCCCCCACAATCACATAGATGAGTCCATCAAATGTATACTGCTCACACCACCGAATCTTGGGCTATGGAACTCATTAAGGATTAAACAATCCAACCTCATCAAACAAAGTAAAATTATGCTAAGGACATAATTTAACAACTGAATATATCTCAGTATTATTTCACAAACAAGGTACAAGTAAGTAGTCCCCATATAACTTCGTTTGATCCATTGAACTTGGTTTCCCAAGTCGGGTGTGTATCAAAAGGTTACTACACAATTAGGCTCAACCTTATCCCTTTAGCATGCTCTGAAACTAGTTTCCTACTTAAAGCTTTTGTAAATGGATCTGCTAAGCTTCTCTCTAACTTGACATAGTTTAGAGAAATTACACCATGTCTAATTAAAGTACAGACAATTTTATGTCTTAATCTGATACGTCTACTTTTTCCATTATATGCCTTGTTCTTGGCAACATGAATGGTAGCTTGCAAATCACACTGAAGGAACATAGAAGAAATTGGTTTTTCTCAAAGCGGGATATCTGCTAAGAGATTCCTTAGTCATTCAACTTCCTATCTTATCAATTCCAAAGTTATAAACTCAGCCTCCATTATTGATATCGCAATATATGTTTGCGTAGATGATTTCCAAGACACTGCAGCTCTTACTAAGGTAAAAACATAACCACTGGTAGAGTGTATATCATTACTCTCTGTAACCCAGTTAGCATCAGAATACCCCTCCAATACAGGAGGATGACCACCAAAAGATAATCCATAATGCATATTACCTTTCAAATACCTCAACAAATGAATCAATGCATTTCAATACTCTTGACTAGGATTATAAGTATATCTACTAAGTTTACTCACGCAGTATGCAATATTAAGACGAGAATAGTTCATCAAGAACATCACACTACTAAGAATTTTAGCATACTCAGCTTGGTTTACATTATCACCAAGATTTTTCTTCAAAGTAACACTTGCGTCATAGGGAATCTTGACTGGATCAACATCATAGTAACCAAACTTCTTCAAAATTTTCTCATCATAATGAGTTTGATTCAACTTAAAACTAGAGCCAGTCCTATCAACTTTGATTCCCAAAATAATTTCCACAAGTCTAAGATCTTTCATATCAAATGAAGGCTTTAGTAAACTCTTAGTAGTATCAATGATAGATAAGCTAGTACCAATAATAAACATATCATCGACATAAAGAGTTATGATCACATAACCATTGGCATATGGTTTCGCATAAATACAAGAATCAACATCACAAGAGGTGAAATTATGTTTGAAAATCTCCCTTTCACATTTCTCATGCCACTATTTAAGAGCTTGTTTAAGTCTATACAAAGACTTAACCAACTTACACACCTTTTGCTCTTGACCAGACAATATAAACCCTTCGGGCTAGACCATATAAATTTTCTCATTTAGATCACTATTCAAGAAAGTTGTCTTAACATCTATTTGGTGCACATGAAGTTTAAATACAGAGGCAATAGCAAACAACATTCTTATAGATGCAATTTTAGTAACAGGAGAGTAACTATCAAAAAAATCCAATCATTCTTTTTGTTTAAAGCCTTTAATCACAAGTCTTGCCTTGAACCTCTCAATGGTTCCTCCAGGTCTCAATTTCTTTTTGAAAATACACTTAAACTCCAAAGGCTTACACCCTCGAGGTAGATCAACTAAAACCTAAGTTTTATTAGACATGATTGACTCTAACTCACTATCTATGGCTTCCTTCCAAATTGTAGCATCCATATATCTCATCGCTTCCTCATAAGTTTCAGGATCTTCCTCAATAATATAAGTCACCACAAAAACATCATTTATCTCCTCAAGTTTTGTTACCACAAAGGAAGTAATAAAGTCAGAACTAAAACTAGTGGGTACTCTAGCTTTTTTGCTCCTCCTTAGTTTAACAATTTCCTTGTCTTCTATGTTATCCATGGTAGAAGAACTAGGGATAAATTCTCTAGAAACTTGCACACTCACTTTTATAGGAAATATATATCCTCAAAGAACACTATATCTCTTGACTTTATAATTGGTCCATAAGTGTTAGATCCCTCTTCTTTATCCATAAATCTATAGGCAACACTATTAGAGGCATATCCCACAAAATTTGAATCAACGATCTTAGGCCCAATTTTCTTCCTTTTATGTTCAGGTAAAGCATCTTTAGCAAGACACCCCCACACTTTCAAAAAGCGTAAGTTAGGTGGATAACCTTTCCAAATTTTATAAGGGGTTTGATTTAGTTTCTTATGAGGGACTCTGTTTAGAACATAATAAGCTGAAAGAATAGCTTCTCCCATATAAAATCAGGTAAACTAGAGGAAATCAACATTGCATTCATCATATCCTTAAATGTTCGATTTTTCCTCTCGACTATTCCATTTTGTTCATATGTATAAGAGGCTGAAAGCTCATGAATAATCTCAACTTTTGCAGAATACCACCTAAATCAGACATTAATCTCTTAATTCTCCTTTCTAATTGGTTTTCAATCTCAGCTTTGTATTTCATAAACATTTCCTCTACGTCACTTTTATTTTTCAATAGGTACATCTTAGTAAATCTAAAACAATAATCCATAAAGGTAATACAATATCTCATGCCTCCTTTACTCATACAATTCTTAAAATCACCCATAAGTCAGTCTACACCAAGTACAACAATTGTGACTCTCTCTCGGTCACTGACTTAAAAGGTCTCTTAGAGTGTTTAGCCTCAACACAAATTTAACATTTTTTTCATTTCATTAGTGATTTGGTTAGGTAACAAGTTTAAGCTTGGCATCCTCTTAATTGATCTCACATTCACATGCCTATGTCTAGAGTGTCATAAGTCTAAAGACTCAACAATATAAGCAAAAAACAGTAGATGCATTCATTTCAATATGAAGCATAAATAAACCCCCACTACAAAACCCTTTTTCAACAAAGTTTCCATTCTTAGTCAAAACTAGCTTATTAGAATCAACGGTCAGTTTAACACCAACTTTGTTAAGCAATGCACCAGAAATCAAGTTTCTACGTACATCAAGAACAAATAAAGCATTTTCTAATGTCAACACTTTTTCCAAAAGTTAGTTTGAGAGTGACTATGCCAACTCCTTGGATAGAAACTCTGCTGGAGTTACCCATGTATTCAAATTCACCATCAACAGCATCATTCAACTCCTTAAACAAGTCCTTATTGGTGTAGATGTGGCGTGTGGCTCCTGTGTCAACGATCCACTCGACCAAATTTTCAGCAGGGTTGACTTTGAGCTCCATAGTAGTAATGATCTCCTCATCATCACCAGCTTCAACCATATTAGCTTGAGGCTTACCAAAGTTCTCCTAGTAACCTCGTTGGTATCCTGTCTGGTTTCTTTTCCTCAATTGACACAGTTTTTGTCCTTGGCCTTTCTTCTCATAGTTGATTCTCGCTTGACAATTGGCAGCAGGATGGCCTAACTTGTGGCACCACAAACAGTCACCATTAATCCTTTTGCGCTTAAACTGATCCTGTTTGTTGTTGAAAGACTTGTTTTGTCCTCTATTCTTCTAAAAGTTATTAGCATTTCTATGTTCTACTATATGAGCCTTAGCAGTAGGGACAATGGTGAGTGTTTTGGTCTTATCTTATGTACGGTTGGCATCCTTAATCTTTATATGTCCTATCAACTCCTGATGCTTCATGTCCTCAACTAGTTTTTATACTCATTCCATGAGGCAAGTAATTTCTCAATAAGGGCATTAGCTTGAAACAACTCACACATGTTCATACCTTCAACAATGATTCAGCAACTAGGTTTTCATACTCATGTAGTTAGTCCATAATAGGCTTATCATCATCAATCGTAAATTTTAACTACCTAGCAACTGCATATTTCTTAGTATTGACATCATCAGTCTCATATTCACTTCTAAAGCATTTCAAATTTCCTTAGCAGTTTTGTACTTGCAGGAGATATCAAACAAATAGTTTATCATATGGGTGAGTAACACTCCCATAACAATACGGTTATCCTTAATAGTCTTAGGGTTGGTATTATCACTAGGAATCTCTTGAAACAGTACATAATCGATTTCGTATTGCTAATTCCAACTTCTATTGAAATTAAATACATAGAAGCAAAAAAAACAGAAATTTCCAACAAGCAGTAGCAAACCCAAAAGCAGTAAAACAACACATTTTTCAACAACAATAGTAATGCAACAAATAATTTTCTAACTTAGATTGTTAGTGCAAAAACATGACAAATTAAATTGGAACAGCTTATCTGAATACAAGGCATCGTGAGAATCACTACCTTAAGTCAAAAATTCCCCCTCTATGGTGCAACAAGACAAGGGGATCCGATCTTAAGGTTAACGCCTTCTCCAACAACTTTGGTGCACTCTAAAGAGCGGAGTAAGAATTGTTTACGAGAGAAAAAAGTAAAGACTTGTGTCTAATGAAGCTTAAAAAGAACAAAAGTGAACAATGCTTGATAAATTTTGTACTGTAGACGTGAATGAGTCTGGAACATTGTACGGAGAAAAATGAAAGAGAGTACGACATATTAAGAAGCGGAAGTGGGTTTAAAGCAATGCATGCATCATATACATATATATGCATAGTAAAAATAAGAACGTTGGGGTACAATAACAATGACAATTAAACCACATGAATGTAAGGCGTTATTGTAATAAGCTGGGATATTTTGGACTTTTTTTAATGAAGTAAAGCATTATGATCTAATAAAGTGGGACGATTTGGAACAATCAATACCAGTACACTGCTTGGTCAAAAGTTAGCCAATGATTCCAATGAGTCTGGTACTTATTTACCACATAGTGAAGATAAGTTTTCAATGTAAGATTAAAAACTTCAGTCAAATGGATGGCATGTCGAAGAAATTGCAAAAGATACTACTTGAACCTCGAAGAATTCCTATTTTACCTTTGGCTCAATATTTGCCTTTAATTTCCTTTTCTTAATATTTTATTTGCTTTTTATTCACAAATTGAAGGAAACAAAAGGTTACTCCAATTAAAGCTTGAGAACAAATTTACATACTATTAGATCATATCACTTTACTTTGATGACAAAGTTTGAAGGTATGAAAATCTGCAAAATGTCTTATATACGTGACTCAATTTTTTGATTAACTTAGGCACAGAATAATGTGTCTATATCATGAGCGTGTTTAGATAGATCATACATTAAAATGGCTCAAAGATGCTAATTAAAGCACTTGTTAGTTTAGGAGGCGATGATGTGGTGACTTATAACAATAGAGTAATAAGTTTAGAAAGTTAGAGCACTACATTAGAAAGTGGGAGCACCTCTTCAAGACTAGAAAAATGGGTTAATGATGTGACAACGTAATCTGTATCTTTAAAAACTATGTTTCTTTGTGATTTTAGTGGAGTTATAAGCATAAAAGTGATAATTGCTTATTTACCAAATAAAATTAGCAGAAAAAGTGTGTCATTCTTTACTAACTTAGTAGGTAAATTGCACCTAAATTCTTATAAACATATATAAAAACATGCTATATATGTTATTTATTTAAAGTGATCATTGCTAAAGAAAGTTTGATAATTTTGTAACAAATTCTTTTTTTTAAGAATTTTGATTAAGGAATTCTTGAATATTTGTTATAATGATTATTAGAAGTTTTCCTTGTATTATTTTTATAAATAACAATAAAAAGTTAAAATTCATATGTCTCTTTTAATGTTATTGAGCCTGAAAGAAATATCTAAAAACTTCAGTAGAAGTTATTCCAATCACCAAAAAAAATATTAAATTAAACTTTGATAATTATTCTTATTTTCATTCCTGTTGTATTCGAAAAAAGTTCCCCTGATACTTAAATAGTAAGCGAGATCCTGCTATCTTCTCATTGTTGGGACAGGAATAGAGGATTCTTTGTTTCTTCCTTTAATCCAAAAATTTCCAAAGTCTCCGCTAGGGAATTGTTCTGTCTATATATATGATACAATTTTTTTAACATTGTGCAAAAAGATAGAATATTATTAATCAATTATTTGTAGTATGTATTTTTATTTCATTTGTTAATCAATATTTTTATTTGTTAGACTTGGACTTTTATATGGATTTAAATTTTTTTTTTTAGGGCAACGAACACTAATGATAAATCAAAACGAGTCCGCAATAAAAAAAGGAGGAGAAACCGTAAACATAAAATCCGAAA
>JANIPM010000005.1:14709825-14730959 GCA_027478405.1 Erythroxylum cassinoides
TTGATTTTAATATATTAAAGATTTTATTTATTTAATGCAATTCAATAATTAAATATTGAATATAAAATATAAATATTTATTAATATTCTTCAATTCAATTAATAACTTGAATAATAAAAAATAAAATATTAACTAATAAGAAATAATTATTTATTTCTTTTGAAATTCCTTCAAAAATTTTAAATTAATATTCAATTATTTGAAATTAAATATTTATTTTTATTCTTTATATGATGTATACACGAATAATAATTTATTTAAAATTTTACTTTACATATATATTTAAATATTAACTTTTAATGCAATTAAACTATTGGATGCAATAGAACAAATTAGCTATTGAACATAACATATATTAATATTTTTATATTTAATTAATAACTTCAAAATTTAACAAATTTTCAGTTAATTATAATTTTATCATGGATAATATTTTCAAAATATTAACATTGGAATTATATTATTAATATTATTATTATTCTTATTATTATTATTATTATTATTATTATTATTGTACTTGTATTTGTAAATTTAGGTAAAAAATTTATTTAAACCTTTTGTTTTACATATATAGAAGGCTAATTTACACCTTAAAAAAATGTGGTCTACCTCTCACTCTCTTACACAATAGATAGATTGCATTTCAAATTATTTATTTGACTTATTCTTAATCTACATGTTTAATACAAAATATATGTGACAAGTTATAAAATATAATAATTCTAAGGTATGAAAGTATATCATCATCATCAATTTTACTAAATGCTTAATATTAAAAAATTTAATTACTCTTATAAAATATAAATTTATTTTATTTATGCATTAAATTATATTAGTTCATAAAATCTTCTAACTTTTTTTTTTCAGATGTTATTAAACGTAAAGAGGTAAATCTCTTATTCAAACTAACGCATGTTTGTCATGTTATCTAAATTTAGACTATGTGAATTAAGTACCATAATAAATTGAAATATTGGTTTAAATACAAGTTACCCAAAATTAAAAGTTGATTTGAAAAGAAAAGAAAAAAGGTGAAACGTGCACTTAAAAAGAGTGAACCAAAATGAGCATGAACTACGTGGAACATTTATGAACAGATGCTTCTTGAGTGGAAGTTGAAGGATTAAATTAGTCACTTTCCTTATAAAAATGCAAAATTTCAAGTATTTAGTGCTCAAATATTGCTTTTTTTTTTGCTTTTATTAAAAAAAGGTTATGATTAATTACCTTCTTTGTAAATTAGTATAGAATTAATTAACCTAAACGTGATTGTCCCATTAAAAAAAGAAAACAGTGAATGGATTCAGTAATTTACTGAATTGATAAATTTTAAAAGTGCCTAACTCATCCTTAAAAACTAGTTCAAGAGGAGGAGGTTTGCATACTATTATAAATTGTTTAATACTCCCATAGTTGTTCGATGTGAGATTCCTGACACACCTCCTCAGTCCAGAGCAGGACTGGATATCTGATGGACATATTAGGCAAAGGGACATAACCGGGCACCGCCCCAAATCATCGAGATAAATTGACTTGACTCTGATATCATGTTAGAAGTGCCTAACTTATCCCCAAAAATTAGCTCAAAAGAAAGAGATTTACATACTATTATAAATTATTTAATACTCATATTGTTGTCCGACGTGGGATTCCTGACAATAAAGAACCATAGTCCTGCTCCTAAGGTCAAGTTCTAAGCTCGTTTATCTTGTCATTAACAAGTCTAAAATTAGTGGTCATTGATGGCTGACCACAAACATCTAGACGTGTGGAGGCACTCTATTCGTTAGCCGCTTGCTCGATGCATACGTTTCTTTCGTTCACCAACCTAATGTCTTAGATTCCGGTGGCTTTTGCCCACATTTTCTGGATAATAGCCAATAGCAATACTGTTCGGCCATCATTAAGCTAATCAAAAAACGATGATGATAACGGTAATGACATTGATAATGAAGTTTTTGTATATAATATAAACCGTAAAGTGCACTAGCAGTCATGTTATCTACAGGGTATTATAATTTATTCCCACACAAACTATAACTTACTTGTAGTGGTGGAAGTCATGATGGTACTCATGAGCAGATGGGTAAGTACAACTTAGTTTTCTGAGGAGAGGATAAGATTTTCTAGTCCATCTTCCTCGAGGGTTTGCTGTCTGCCTACGTATGTCATCTTTTATGTACAAAAGTTACATATACAAGATGGCATGACAATTGACACACACAAACACACTTGATATATATATCAAATGTATGATGATCCGTGAATCTAGAGTACCATCACATGGTAATTAAGGTACATGCTAGAATAGAGATTCCAATATAGATGCCCTCACAAGCTCTTTTATTCGGTACAAAAGGAAGGAAAACTGATGTATGGAATAGGGAATCTTCTTGAGCACTAAGATTCCATTTTGATGCAGTAGTTTTCATCTTACACTCTGTTCCTCCTTTTTTTTGGTTTCTTATCTAACTCGATGTGGACCATCTTAGAATATTTGTGTATCTATAGGCTGGTTTTACATGATTGGAGGTCAAGGCCTAGGAAAGTTTTCTATCAAAATATAAACGTCCAAGAGAGGAAAAGAAATTGCTTTTAGAGGAACATAAAAGGGAGAAAGGAAAAAAAGCTGAAGAGAAGTTACACAGTCAATTGCCAGGAGTAGTTGTGCTAGACGTTCACATTTTTAATTTATATTCTCAGTTAAGTCTAAAGATCCTGAAAGAGCAATTTTTTTTTTTTAATTGACAATGCATCAGACTCTTCAACTAAAAGGCTTTGAGGGTAGTTGTGAAGGTTAAGAGGCCTCCATCTTAGAAACTGTTTAAAAAAGGACAAAGGGCAACCTTCCCTTTCTCTTTCTCCATTACATCAGAACAAAGATATATGCAGAATATTCACTATAAAACATGAAGTGGGACGCTGGATCTGTCATTAGTGCACTGGAACATTATAATATGTCATTGATCCTAAGATATGCTTAATGTCAATAAATTCAGTTTCATTTATGCAAAACTTGAGTTGGCATTCTTAACCATGTCATGAGTCATTCATGCCTAACCAACAACTTAAGTTGTGAGAAGCAAAATTCTTATCTTCAAGAGGTTGAGAAATCAGAGGCTTGTGGAATGGAAGAGAATTTCAACAATTGAAGTTAAATGATATGTCATAAGGCAATAGTTTATGTCTGTCACATGCCTAGTCCTTCTTTTTAAAACCAAAAGTTAGAACTTCCATTTTCAATTCTTGTTGTTTGAGGCCCAAAATACAGGGAAGGAATAAAGAACATTGATAATGGGGGTAAAAAGCAACATTGGAGAAACATGGTCTCATGTTTCTACTTTCTGATCATCAATATTAGACAGATAGAACACGCAAGGTTTATTTTAGCCAAGGACCATGTGCCAGCTCCGATATATAAAATTAAAATCACAAACAACTGCACTTTGGAAGAACTTGTTCACTTTCATAGTTTAATTAAAACTGCCAAAAAAGTGAAAAGCTGGGCTCTTTGGAATCTCTTTCCTTCTATTGGCATTTCTACTCAGAATGGTCACACCAGGTGGCACTGACTAGAGAGGGTAGCTTGAGATGATTGCAAACTAATACCACCCATCAGGGATTCTAATCATTTGCAGCAGAAATTTGGAGCTTCAAACAATGGCCCATTCCTTCCTTCCTTTATTTTTTTTTCCTTCTCAATTGATGAAGTGCTTAGGTGGCTCCAAGCTTTTCTCAAAAGACAGGTATTGATGCTCCAAGAAAAGCCAAATAAGGTATACCTGTGCCCCTATAGCTTTAGCCATCTGTTAAGTATTCAAATGAATAAAAAACAGCCATGATTTCCTCATTAAGCAAATGAGCCAAGTTTGAAACGGCTGCTGTTCAAAGCTTATGATGTGAATGGTAATATTTATTATTAGGCACATTAATATGTACTTTATGTCTAATTATCTGACTTCCACACTGATCATGAATCAAGTTGGTCACTCAATAAGATAATATTGCTAATAATCAAGCAAAGTTATCAATTATTTTTCTCAGTGTTTTTCCTTTACCCTGATTTTGAATGTTGATCATGATGCTACTTAACTTGAATGAGAAGGTAAAAGGGAAAAAAAAAGGCAAGAATATTATTCATGTGGATGTCATAGATAGGCAGTGACATGATCATTTGTAAATATAATGCCATGGACAATGGTTTGAGGTTCTTCCAGTCACTTTCGCTGGAGAATATTCATCCATTCCATGAAGGCTAAATCACAGGTAAAACAATATGGCTGAGTTGTCAAGTTTTGATTGGTATATTAAAATTGTGAATGGAAGGCACGAAAGAGGAGGTGCTAAGTTTATTCTTTCTTATTCTTTTTCAGAAATGGCAGATCTGACTCAGACGATAGCTTTATTGGGATAAAGTAGGTTCCTTCTCCTATTGTAATTAAACTTAATAGATAGTCTCGCAAGAAGAGTGCTTTAGAATTATATATATACATATAGTTTAGTGCCCTCATTCGCATCATTTGTAACTCTTTCGTTGTATGTTCTGTCCTGACACCAAAGATTTACTCTTATGGAGGATCAGTTTCTTAAAATGGAAACCTTGATGGACAAGGATTATCCATCTAGCAATTTTTATGGTACGGGAACAGGATTGAAGTATGCCCTAAGTCCAACAATTTGGAATGCCCTGACCGAAACTAGTTGTCAGGAAACTGGACGCGGAGGTATGAGATCTCCATCTGCATCAACGTCTACAGAAAGGTTGCTGTCAAGTTCTGAATCAAGTTCTTCGGTAGAGGAGGTTTCAGGCTTCAAATTGAACGCCCAAATCTCTGCATTTGTTAAACAGGAAGAACCTAAACAAAGCCATGCAGGTACTTTTGTCTCAGGATTGAATCTTGTAAATCTAGGATCAGCATCACTATCTGATATCAAGCAAAGCCGCACGCCTGTAAATTTCTTGAAATCATTCCCAGAACTAAACCGTGTTCAAGTATCTGAGCCTCCTTCTCCATCTTCATTCCCAACCACATCAAAGATCCCAAATTTGACCTTGTTTTTGCAGGATCCTACCTTGTTAGATCCATCCAAGCAAATTGTAGATTCAATTGGCCAGAGCCAAACATGCCAACATGTGCCATCATTTCCCAACACTTCATTTTCGATGACACAACCAGGCCAACTGCATTGCCAACCATCTGGCAACGAATGGCTCACGATCAATCAGACCTTCACAAACCATTCCACAAAGGGTTTTAACGACTACTGGCTCAGCACAACCAAGACACGGCCAATGAAACACACCGGTCGACGAGTGCAGCATCAGAATCAGAAGTCTTCTCTGCTATCGTCACCAGGAAAGCTCTACAGAGGAGTGAGACAAAGGCACTGGGGCAAATGGGTGGCAGAGATTAGGTTACCAAGAAACCGTACAAGGGTCTGGTTAGGGACTTTTGACACAGCAGAAGAAGCCGCCGTTGCTTACGACACAGCAGCATACTTGTTACGTGGAGACTACGCACATTTGAACTTCCCAGATCACAAACATCAACTTAAAGCCAACTCCTTGAATGGAACCACAGCAGCTCTCCTTGAAGCAAAGTTACAAGCAATTTCACAAGGCATTTCTAGTCAGAAGCACGTTAATCCAAGTTCAACATCCTCAAAATCGCATGAATACGAGACTAACACAAAGATCAAAGCTTTTGGCGAATACCCAACAAAGAAAGACTGGAAATATGAACCGGCAAACAAGGTTGAACTTGAATGTGAAGTGACTGAGAACAATAAGAGAAGTCATCATCATCAGGAGTTTGTAGTGTCTGATCATACGGAAGCCGCAGTTCAGTTAAGTAGGATGCCTTCATTGGACATGGACACCATCTGGGACGCTCTTTTATTCTCGGATTCATGATAATTCGGCCTCCATCTATGCAAACTCGGATCTGAGTTTGGTGATGGCGAGATTGCTGAAAGTTAACAGATCTTAAATTTTCACGTTCTGGCTTTGAATAGCATATACTTGGCTCTTCTTGTTTTTTTATCTTTTTCTTCTTTTTTTAAGCTTTTGCCTTTTTTATTTTTTCATCAGGAAGCGTAGAGTTTGGTTCCTTCCGGTCTTACTTTTCAGGAATCTTCTTACAGATGGTTGATTGCTTCAATGATGCCTGCCACACATGCGGCCTTTCTCCTCTCTTTTCTTTCTTTTAACGCTTGCTTTTCTTATATTTTCCTTCTTCAACTTTCTGATTGGTCTTATCAGTTTATAGGTCATGAATTTGCAGTTAAGTTGGGACAAATAAATTAAAAATAGATGGTCAAGATGCCATCAGAATTAGTAAACGTATGTATCATTTTATCATATTAAAAAGATAGTTATGGAGGTATTATCAAAACTAATTTGATGATTTAGTAAATTCTAAAATTAGTTTATCTGATAATTTAGTAAATTTTAAAATTAGTTTATTTTCTAAAGTTATTCACTTCTTGTTTGTTTTTAACTAATTAGAAAAATTAGCCTGTCTTCTTCTAAAAAATTATATTCTTAACTCTATTATGTTTAGACCTCTTTTATTTAACTATGTTTAAAATCTTATATTATTTAAATTTATTCTATGACATTCTTAAAATTTTGAGTGTTGATAATGTACATTTTTTTAACTCTTCCATCAACAAAAATGCAATTAGGACTAATTATAGTAAAACAAGATAGATGGGCACATAAAAATTATTTTGAATGTTATTATCATATTTACATTTTTGTTAAATTTTCATAGTAAAGTATCAATAAAAATTGTTTGACAAATTATTCAATTTTAGGGATATTTGAAACTAAATTTTAGATTTTAAATTTATAAAAAGAAATTTTAAAAATCATAAAAATTTACAAGATTACGTGATATACTTTATAAAATAGCACAATATTCTTTCAATACTATAAAAAGCTACAAAACTCTAAAAACTTACAACTATCTTCTCCAAATTTTACCTATAAAATAGAAAAGAGATGAAGGCTTTACTTCTTCTCACCAATTTTTGTATATGGTATTTAGTAATGTAATGAAATTTTGACAAGTATTTTATATTTGATTGTATATTCCGCAACTTTTTGTATAAATTTGTATTCCGAAATGACTAAAGTGTTTTGTATTTGTGAGATAGCCCAAATGGCTATTGAAAATTTTGTTGATTGTTTTGTGTTGAAAATGTTTATGAATGAAAGTAGGCCCGAATTGGTTATGGATTTTCGCATATTATGTTTATGGCTTAAAAAAAATTTATATTCATTTTTGAATGATTAAGTGTTCTAATACGTCACCCTCGCGGGGTGCGGACTCAAATATCACTCATAGATGTCGGGTACATGTCTTGCGAGAGTGGGATGTTACAGTTGTGATACGGACAACTAACATATAGCTTCTTAAAACGCTCCCAGTATCTACTTGATGTCACAGATTTTCTTCTGAATACTTGTTGTCTTTGATGCTGAAAAATATTTCTCCCACAATAGTCTCTTCATCTCTAACCAAGTATTCACGCTCCCAACTAGTAAATCAAACAACCAATCCTTCGCTGCATCTTTGAGTAAGAACAGGAAGGCTCTCAACATGATTTGCTTGTCCATCAACCTGGGAGGCTTCATGCTCAGATAAACCACATCGAGCTCCTTGATATGCTTGTGTGCATCTCACCTGTAAGATCATAAAAATTGGTTAATAGATGTATTAATCCAAACTTTAATTTTAAAGTAACATGTTAAGATAAATTTGGAAATATCATGCATAATGGTCTTTGAGTTAGGTCTGGTGTAACTAACTCTCTCGGTGTTCTCGAATCTGCCATAGTTTCTTCAAATTCAGATTCCGAGTCTCCTATCGAATTCATTCTTGTTTCCATTTGCAATCTCCGCTATGCTCTCTCGATCATCGGATCAATTGCTCAAGTTCTTATGAGAAGATCTAGTAACTACCATACAATAACACTAACAAACATTTAAAATTAACAAATAACAAAAAGAAACAATTATAAATAAATATATTCACAAAACACCAACTAAAATGAAAAATGAAAATTAAATCACCACACTCCTCAGCAATGGTGCCGAAATTTGACAGCGCGTGTCGAATGCACTATAAAATTTACTTAACCCTGCACATTAAAATGTGTAGTTTTGGTAAGTAGGAATCATATCCACAGGAAATGTTTGGTTAATTTTTATAACAAAATTAATTGATGCAATGAAAATAAAATAGGGGTTTTAGGGCTTTAGATAATTTAGAAAATAAGTAAAAGTAAACTAGCAAAAACATATTATATTAAACAATAAAAAATCATTAATCTATTGAATATAAGTAAAGTTCGGTTCTAGTATCAATATCGACCTAAAAACGATTAAACATATCCCGTCGTCCTAGCATCTTCACACTCTTTGAACTATTGATTGGAGACTAACAATATGCTATACTAATCCCGATTTTTCCTTAGATTATGGTTAATTAAGATATGATAAATAAACCTATCTGTCAAATAACCTAGAATACGATCTCTATATTTAATTTGGTAGTCGCATTACAAAGTGAAAAATTATCAATATAGGTAATAACCTCCCACATTCGGGTTATCTAACCTAAGTTACGTTATTTCTAACAATTCAAGATCATAAATGCTACTAACAAGCATTAAATGTAATGATTACAGATTACATTTCACATTCTAGCAACAGGTTTTTAATAGAACAATCCAAATAACGTATTAAGATCATCTATACAAAAACCCAATTCAATCAACACAATCAAAATAACAATATGAAAAAAGAGTATTGACAATAACAAGATGAGATAGCTTAACCATAACTCGACTTTGATTTCACCATAGAACTGACATCAGGAAGTTAGCCTTCCATCTCCTTCTTCAAGCTTCAACCATCGGCCATCATCATCATCACCTCTGTTGGAGCTGAGAGATGAAGAGAAAACCCTTTTAATCGCTTCTATCTCGAATCAGTTGTTTCGGCCACCATAAAATGTTTTCCTCTATAGATAAAAACTAGGTTTAAAATGGGACAGATAAACCACATCGTTTTGTTTTTTCCTTCACATTCTATCTTGTCTCATGCCTATGCACATTAATGTATGGTCGTGAGACTCTTCTTCCTTTGTTTTTTCCTTCACATTCTAATTTTCTCTTCTTCTTCTTGCTCAATGAATCAATAGATATGGATATTAAGAAGATGGGTTTAATGAATATGCTTTCAGGTCACTTTAACTCCTTCACTTTCGAAATGTACCTGAAACTAAATATGAGCCAAAATGAGAATCTTAAGCATTTCCAAGGCATTATTCACTAAGTGTAATAAATCAAATGAATCAACATTTAAGCACATATTACAAATCATAACTACAAATTATGAAACTTTAACAAACATCATAGGTGGACTAATCCTGTCATAATAATATAAGTAGTACAATTAGCCCCATGAAATAATAATTTAACAAGATGATTTCTTCATTATAAAGATCATCGAAAGATTAAAAAATTATTATCAAGGTTCATTATTCTAAACACAATCTACCAGACGATTATGTTCTATGGCTTGTTTCTTACTGGACACTTAACGCTTTAAACATGAATTAATGCATGATTATATGAGAGACTATGTCATATGATAGCATAGCTATAGGAAAGTATGTAACTTAAAACACGTATAAGTTTTGAAGCATATATATTATTCACCCTAAGCGTAAATTTAAAAATACGGTTTAATACACCATAGCTTAAAAATTGTCATGTGATGGAACAACTTTAGAGGGATACATGGGCTAAGCACGAGTGTATTTAATATGCATTATTTTTAAAATGTATTTTATCAAAACAAATGAGATAGGAGGGAACAAAGATATAGAAATGCATCAATACATTGAACATATTAATTATCAATGTATACTTCTAACGTAACATGCTCAAAGATGACAGCCAGTAAACATAGTTTGCTGACTAATTTGGAGGCCATTTTGAATTGGTTATAGTCATAGGACACTAATGAAATATATCTTTATTTTATGTATTTTTTTTTGAAAATGAAAATTGATTAGTAAGAAAAGAATGTTACAATGAAGAAATAAGGAAGCTCAAAGGAAAAAACCAAGTACAAAAAAATGCAAGGAAATAAGAACTAGACCTATCTAACAAACTAAACAGGTTTAACGTGAGTCGTTAGGAATCATATCCAAAGCTGATTTAGGTAAGCCTATATCCTGAATTTTGCGCGGATAATGGTGCTACAATGATGGGATAAGTTCTTAGCCATCATAATCTCTCGAATCTCTCCAATTAATAAGGATAGCAGATCATCTTTAGTGGAAGCTTTAGACTTGAAGCGTCGAAGGTTTCGCTCACCCCATAGCCTGTAGATACAAACGCCCAATACAATAAGGCGTAAAGATTGCTGCTCTGATAGACCAGCTGTTATCGCTGAAATAGAAGTACCTGGATCCCTCCAATCACATAAAGCAGTAATATGGGCCCATATCGATTTGTTAAAGTTACATTCAAAGAAGAGATGAGCACATGATTCAAGATGTAAGGAACACATGGGGCAATGCTTATCTGTTTGAATATAAGGAAGGCGGTCAGCTGTAGA
This sequence comes from Erythroxylum cassinoides, assembly GCA_027478405.1. Lineage (NCBI taxonomy): Eukaryota > Viridiplantae > Streptophyta > Magnoliopsida > Malpighiales > Erythroxylaceae > Erythroxylum > Erythroxylum cassinoides. The sequence continues at coordinate 14,720,465 of JANIPM010000005.1, forward strand.
GAGTTTGTTTTGTATGGCCAACCAATAGATGAAGGAGATCCTCGGAGTGAGATACTTGCTCCATACCTTAGTAGCCTAAGATACTAGGGCTCGGTGCTGTCGTAATAAATCACATATATATCTACTGGTGAGTTTGCCAGTTGGAATACCCTTCCAGAAAAATATATCAGATGACTGAGGAGTGGGAGGATAATCCGGTTGATAAGGCAATAAACTACGAGGGAAAGTCCATGCAGAGCCCTCGATGAATGCATACAACCGAGTTTGCAGAGAAAAAGAATGAGTAGCTCTAGGGATCAATTGTATTAAAGGACCCCTTTGAGACCAGTTGTCAAACCATAAAGATATCAGATGACCATTTTTGATAACACAAGAGCAATCCCGGCGAACAACATCTCGCAATTTAAGCAATTGGGTGAGGAAGAAAGAGTGAGTACCTTTTAGTTTAAGTGCCCATATACTTGGGCCACCACGGTAGAAGGCCCTACCATGACTGCACTATACGTCGGTTTCGGGGGGAGTAATTCATCGTCCCTTTTCCTCGTCCGTCCTTTCTTGGACGGTTGACCCTCGGGGTCGGTGGAGGCGATAACCTCCGGTAAGGAGGCGCAGAACCAGGGAAAAGCACAAGCAAGCACCGGAAGAACTATACACAAACGAGCAACAGCGTCGGCGCTGCGAGAAGTACAAAAGAGTCAACGTTTTCCTGTCGAGATACTGTAGCAAATGTTCCAAATATGTTACTTTGACTTGCGCAAAGAAACGTTTCTGTTATTGGAAGATTGATATTTGATGTAAGATGTAACAAGAATAGTATAATGACCAAATTTACGTCATTGTATAGTTTCGTTTCCCCTTTCAAAGTAATGTCGTTCCTAAATTACCAAGAAGATGATCTGCATCTTACCATACAGCTATTCTGCAGTTAATAGTGGAGACCACATTCATGCCATAAGAACAAGGGAGCTATTGCACAGAGTGCACATGCTCCAACCCATTGTTGAAACGTTTCAGATTGTTTAGTGTGTTGGAATCACAACAATACAGTACTTGACAACTTCTGTTGTCTTGAGTCACACAGAAATAAAGATCAAGCAGCTAACACGAACAGGACACTCCGACCGTATTAATCGTGGGTTAATATCCAAACTAAAGGGGAATGTTTCTCAAAATGATAAGTAAAAAGAAGTGGGTTTCATGTCTAGTTAATGAACAAGGCAAGCAAGGGAGAAAAGGAAGGCAACAGTCATCCACGCAGGCAAAACTAGAGTTGTTTTCCTTGGCCACTCCAAAGACACAGGATATCAGGCATTTGAAACAGTCCTGGGATGACTCCTTTATGATGCTCGTCAAAAAGTTTCCATTGATTTAAGAATAAGTTCCAATGATAAGGAGATGAAGTCTTGGCTTGCGAAACCATTAGAATATGTACGCCCCTAAAATAATGCCCTTCTGTTCTCCTAACCTGCCTATGCTTATCTTACTTTGAACCTATAATGGAACCGTTGCCAACGATTGAGTTTCAAGCCTGAAGGATCACTAAGAATGTAGAAACCCATCATAAGTCAGCCAAAACTTCTGCCCTTAGATCACAACTAACCTATTTTTCACAAGATGCTGGACCAGACAATAAGAGAGCATAGTTCTGGCGAAAAAATAAATATTAAATGGATTAGTTCTGGCGAAACAATAAATATTAAATGGAAAAGTAACATCTGCAATTGTAAAAATACTAAGCCAAGCCTACTATGGACACACGACTAAATCCTATTTCATGCCATTGAACTCCAATTATCTTCACCAGGAAAATTGCCAACCTATCCATTGTTCTCTGCCCTTTTAGAAAGCTCAAGTGCTGATGCCTCAGCTGAAGTCTCCACAACCATATTTCCAGAATCAGCGTTTACTTCCATTACTGGATAATCTTTTGTACCAAAATCCTTTTCTATGTTTTTATCATCTTCTGAATCAATTTCACCAGAAGTACTCCCATTGTCTGGAGAATGAGGAGAGTTCCCACGAGTTTCTTCAGTCCTCCCATCTGCTTCTGTCATAATTAAATCTTCTGGTAGCAATTGCTGTAATGGAATAGCATTACTAATGACCTGTCCTATTCTCAACCTCTCTCGGTAATCCTCCATTTCTATTCTGTACCTTTCTTTATCCTTCATAGCCTTTTCCTGATAAACCTGATGACAATGAAAAAAATGAACCATAGAGCTACTCAAATTTGACACCAAAGAGCAAAAGTGGGAAAGAAATATAGATCACTATATGCGTTGAATAAATAAATTTACAACAACATTTTTCTTACTGTTCTCTCAGATTCCTTTAGCTTATTCCAAAGTTCACCTATCATCCTACTGATCTCCCTATCCTTCCTTGGGTGGAGAGGCTTCAATCTTGCATGCTGCTCAGCGAAGAAGAAGTTGTACCCACTTCTATTAGGTTTGGGATGAGCAGGATCTCTCCTTTTTATCTCACTTTTCTTCCTGCGGCGTCGTCGTTGAATACCTGTCGTAGCTCGAGCATTGCCACTGTTGTTGGCCACAAGAGTACAATGCTGTGATGCTTGGCATGGTTGATTCTGTGGTGCCCAGTAAAGAACCCCTTTGAGCTTCTCTGAGCCTATACTAACAGTAACAAGATACCCACTCTCGAATTTCCCATCAATTACTCCTGTTACTGGAGAACTAGCTGATGATGATGACCTTGCTGCATATTTTTAGATAAAAAGGTTTACTAATAGAGCTATTCTTACGAGTTGAAAGATTGATCAAACATTAGAATTTATATCAAATAAAATTGATATAGCTACCAAACAAAATGGCTGAAAATATCCACCTGCAATCTAAATTTTTATGAAGTATACAACCACTTGTTTCATGAATTGTTGCACAATTACAATGAAATTCACTATAGAAAGACAACTTATTTATCAAATGAACAGCAAGAGAAAAGGTAATGTGAGGAAAAATGTTTAACCATTCATTGAATCACTAGAGATTTGGCATGTGACAAGTCAAAAGAAATAGTTGCGTCAATACTTGCAAAATCTACCAGGAGTTCAGTATCCTCCTTTTGAAGCCTAATTGAAATGCAAGTGTTTCTGAAGGAAAAATAAAAAAGTTAAAGGTTTGAATGAACAAAAGAAGATGAACCTCCACTCAGCTGTATCGTGTTTGTTTTTTGTTGTTGAGTTGCAGCTGTTTGATATTCAGGTGATGGTTGAACAGTCACTTGAGCTGGAACCTGTGCCATTAATGGGCTCTGCAAGGGAGCTGCAGAAGGAGAATCAAATATAAATAAACATTCCAGAAATTACACTTGATGAGGATCAAGAGTTTAATATCCACACCAGCGGATGCAGGAGTCAATCTGCGAACTTTAAAGAAATATAGTTGTTCATAATGGTAAAGCAAGGAACCATAGTACTTGCGCAACACAAAGGAGGCATTTGTTGCAGTGGATGGGAAGTTGAAAATTGCTGTGACTTCTTTCCATCTTTTATCTCTTATAACCTGCAAACGTAGATGACAAGCATCCAATGGCCTATGCATTAATTCATGAAAAACTTTGTTATCAAGTTTAAAAAGCAATACTGCTGAAAATTTTGTTGGTTCTGAATAGAGTTAAAGTGCAAACGCCCTTTACTTCAAGGGCATGCGATTAAGTTTACGTCTACTGAACAATGCAGTTCTCCTTGCTCAGTGCCAAAGGGAAAACTTGAAGCCAATAATCTGAATTAGTTATTTAGACCTTAGAAAAGAAATGCTTGATGATAACTTTCTATTTCTTCTCATTCAGTTCATAACTGCACAAAATAAATCCATGCTGATAAAAGGCTATTTCAGCAGTCGTTAGAGGTCTGATTGACACCATTGACACCATCATCAAGGGTAGTGCCCACATCTTGCAAAGTTAAAAATCACGAGATACTTTTTTCCCAAAAAATCAACAAGATGCTATATTACTTCCATGATTTATGTCAATCTTTTTCTCATTCCACGAAAATTTGAATGGGGAAAACAATTCATTCGCCATCTAGTAAGTTGGAGCACTAGGTCTAAATTCATCACTTAAGATGGATTGCCTTTATCCAATTTGCACCTCCAACTTATAACATGGAAGACAAGTGTATAGACTACACACTGTGAACAGCCACATCCTCCATCGAAGTAACACTCAAAAGTATACAGAGTACACCAGGAAGTGAAAGGCTAAAGATAAAGGCCCAAAACTGGCAATGAGCAGAATGTTTAAACAGTCCAGAGAAAGAGAAATAAACAAGAAAGAAAAATAATAAGGTAGGCACATGTCTTAACACATTACTCAATCCAGGAAGGATTGCAAAATTGGAATAGGTGGGAGAAAGTCAATGAATTTACAGCCAAATTCATGAGGGAAGATATCAGGAAAAACATAAAAGAACAAAATCAAGTAAATTGTTTCCTATTACCTTTTCGATACCACCGCGGTAAGTTACCTCGATAAAAAGACGATGTAGATCCAATTCCTTTCCACCAATGATGGGAATCCTACAATATCATCACTCAATGCATTAGAAAGTACAGAACAGGCTACCTAGCACCAGAAAAGGCAAATTAGTCCGAGGTAGTTTGCCTCAGCAGTCTCTAAACGAGAATAAAAATGTCACCTTTTTTTAACCTGATTATTCGATTTAAGAAATGTTCAACATCTATCATCAGATACACACATATACACATAGTTATATCAATTAAAGTTAATTTAGAAAAAAAGGACAACTTTTCAGCAAACTTGATGAATCTTTATACGATTTTGTAGTTGATCTAATCCCAGAAGAATTTGCCCTCAGCGAAGACACTTTCGACTTTTCCAAGTCATCTGAAATGCAAAAGACACTCTGTGCTATAAGTTTCCTCTTATGTCATACATCCACTGCCTCCTTCCACATTTCAACATTAGGGATGACCGAGTACAAAAGATCGGGGTAAAAGCTACCGCCAACAAATCCATGGTGGACTTTTTGACAAGCACATTATATGTATAAGACAACTGCACAATAAGTATATATATCTAAATCAAGCCGAGAAGTAGCGGCAGTAGCAGTAGTAGAAACAACTTCCATCACTAGTTATTTTTCTTGGAACCAGAATCAGATATCAGAAATAATTCTGATTGTCGAGTTAGAGCTATAAAGCAGGCATAGAGGAAATTATATTTAGCTTGCAGGCATAGAGGAAATTATATTTAGCTTACATGAACTTGGTTTCCATGGAAGCATGAAGCTTTTCCAAGGTAGACATAAAGAGTTTAGGACTAGCTACAACGTCCTCATATCCCGCCAAAGCTGTGGGATATTGAAGATGCTTCATTCCTACTTCCTTCGTCTGCAATTGGTTCCGCTTGGCACAAGATGTTGATGCCATCTCCAAATTCTTAGTTGAGCCAACGAACTTACTCTGCCTTTTTACACTCTGACATTAAACGCTTCACACCTACCTCTGTCTGTTTGCAAGAAAATAAAGATAAAAGGAATGTACTGATAGTATTTGATTTACTATTAAATAGATTCAGCCATTAAAATGACAACTAGATTAAGAAATAACACAGAGAGTATCCGAAGTCCAAGAAAAGGGAGGCAGCTTATAGCTGTCATAGTTAAGTATTCTCTCTCGAGTAACATCAATGTAACAGCACATCAAGACCCAGTTTCAGACTTTTCAAAACAAACAAAGGACTAAAAGATGGATGACACCCTTTTAGGCTTTCGTAAGAACGATGCGGTTAATAAACTTTTTCCTTACGTATCCTTTTTCTCTCGCCACCAGGCCTATAATGCTATGTGTCTGTTTTCTTTACAGATACTCCCAGGAAATGTATGTATGTTTATGCATATGAACTTTTTTTTTATATATAGTATCTGACACTTTTTCGGGATGACAAGATATTAATGATGGGCTAAAAACATAAAATGCAAAAAATGAGAAGTAATAATTAGAGACTGAACCAGAACTTTACCTTTCTTCCTCCTTTTTCTGGATAATCTATATTTTGGGTGGTTATTTTAAGGTTAGAAGTTAAATTATAAGATATAGACAAAGCAACCCAGGTACAGAAAAACGAAAGCAAGTAATTTATGGTGAGAGAGAGAGATATTGCTTCTTACTGTTAACATTGTGTATATATACATGTAGATATAAGAAAAAAGGAGCAATGAGGAGGAGGAGGTGAAAGCTAAACATGCAAAGTGAGGTGAAACAGTTATAGATAAATGCCAGGAAAAAAAGTAACCATAATTTCATCGAATTCTGATTATTGGGAGAGGATGGTCTGTTTTTAGCGATATCCAAAGATAAATGGAAGGGTATGATCCAAGAAAAAGAAAATGTGAGATAGATGAGATATGAGTGCCGTAACATTAGCTTATTTTGGTATTGGTTCATATTTATCTATCAAGTAATAGTCTCATATGGAATCAGTCTTCCTACTTTCCATATCTCTTAATCTCTTTTTTTAGTATATACATATGGTTTTTTTATATATAGTTATTATCCATCTCAAATTAATTCAATGTCTATGATCTTTTTACCTTTTTTTCTCAATCATATTAAAAAATATATATCCTACTATATGATGATGATGAAAATTGCTTGCTTTGATTTTTTTAATTTTATAAATTTAATTAAATTTGTTTACCTCTATCAAATTATTTTTAATAGTGTTTATTTTGTAGAATAAGTTGGGATTTTCTTTTTCCTAAATAGGAAAATAATTAAGAATTTACCGAATAAATAAGATTCACTATTTATGATGAAAAGGTCACATTTAGGCTTGCAAGATGAAATTGAATCCAAAAGACCATTCTACCTTAGCCCACATCACCTTGTGTCAATTTCTATCCCTATCATGTTAATATATAGGAAATTCAAATCTTTTCTTTTTTGTTTTACCTTTTTTTATCATTATGTTTTTAGGGATGAGATGTCAATGCGCTCAAGCTAGAATAGACCCAATCCGTGCTATTTTGAGCTCAAGGTAGCAAGATCAACATGCCTAAATTAAATTAAATTAAATTAAATTTGTTTTTCTTCTCCATCAAATTATTTTTAATAATATTTATTTTGTAGAACAAGTTGGGATTTTCTTTTTCTAGAACCACGCCAAGTTCTTAATTTGAATAGGAAAATAATTAAGAATTTATTGAATAAATAAGATTCACTACTTATGATGAAAAAGTGACATTTAGGTTTGCAAGATGAAAATTGGATCCTAAAGATCTACTAGACCATTCTATCCTAGCCCAGAACACCTTGTGTCAATTTCTATCCTATCAGGTCAATATATAGGCAATTAAAAAGTTTTCTTTTTTTTTTTAATTTTAACTTTTTCCTTCATTATTTTTTTGAGGGATGAAAATGAGCTCAGGCCAAGTTAAACCTAACCCGTGCTATTTTGTGCTCAAGGCAGCAAGTTTGAGCCCGATCAATAAGTTTGAATTGTTATTTTTAAAAATAAAATGTTCACATGAATTGTTACTTTCTAAAACATAAAATGTCAAAACGAAGTTATTTTTTCATCACCCTTCAAGCCTCGAGCGCGAGACTCGATTAATCCCAACCTTGTCCGTTAATTTTGGACCAAACCTAGATTCCATTGTCATCCTTAATTTTTGGGTAAATAATGGTGAAGAAAATGACTCATTAACCGGTCGATTGATATAATTGAACTTAGAAAAAATAGTCTTGCATAGACGGATACAAAATGAGTTATCCCCTTGTATTTGATACAAGAAAGGCACACGTTGAAAGATTTAGCTTGCACATATTATAAATTGTGGTTAATTATATATAAAAAAAAGTTTGAATCAATTTTATGAATGTAACCTGAACTTTAAAAAATAGTAATTAAATATTTAATTTTTCAAAATTTTAAATTCTATCTCCACATTAATACCTCCATTAACAAGGTGATAGTTACATAAAACAGAAATCTTAAATACTTATACATGTTAGTCTTAATTAAACTAAAACTAAGTAATTAAACCCTAAACAATTATAACTGAAACCACGTTGTTTAGGTAAGGGTATTGTTGGATTCAGTTGCATCTTGGCTTGCATTAACTTTCTGGCTTTGTTTACCCTCCTCGAGAAAAATATTAGTATCCTCAAATAGCAAAACTTGGCAATCAAATAGCAAAAAACAACAGCACAAAATATAGCGAAAGATAACCTCAGCTCTTAGAAACCTTTAAATATTGTACTTAATAAACGTGAGTCTTGTTTTTAAGGAATTCACTATATTTGCTAACTTGTAACTGGGATTCAAAAATAGTTGGAAGATTGAGCCTTTACTGGGAGCCATGGGTTATGCCATGAATCTATGATCAAACCCAATCAAGGGTAGAAGCGGCCTTCAAACAGCAGGATGTGGAGCAAATCGATTTTGTAAAAGAGTGATTTGATTAGAAAGATACACCGAGATAAAGCAAAACATAGCTAAGGAAAGAGCAGACATTGGTGCGATAACGAACTGAGGAAATTTAATTAGAGTTTTTCTTTACCTAATCGATTTAGTTTCACTTATAAGAGTTTAGGGTTTAATTAGTTAGTTTAATTAAGAATGATGTGTATAATTATTTAAGATTTTTGTCTTATATGACTATTCATGTCAAGAATGTTAACAAAAATACTAATGTCAAGTTATAATCACTACAAGAAAACTGTGAATTAACAATGGAAACTTAGCGACAAAAAAAACCGTTGACAATTAGCGACGGTCTTTAAAATTGATCCATTTAACGACGGTACTAATACCTGTTGTTAAATATGGAGGGAAATAAATTTGCGAAGGACATTAGTGACGGTTTAATAATTCCATCGATAATTGTACTAAATTGGCGATGGACAAACACCGACGGATAACATACCATTGGTAATTACCGATGATTGAACATCTTCAATCGATAAAGTTCAAAAATTAGTGACAAAACAGATAATGTCGGTAAATAATGTAGGAAATGATGGCACAATAAAATTTTTTGAAATTTTCCGATGGATGTTACCTATGGTAAATTTTTTTCCATTGGAAAATATTGTCATGAAAAATTTTGTATAGCGATGGAAATGTTCCATCGGTAAGGTCCATTGGTAAATCACGATTTAAGTTAAAAAAGGCATCGTTTGGTTTAACACCAAACAATGTCATTTTGGTAACGTTTTAAGTCACCCAAAAGAGCTTCTTCCCCACCCCACCTGCGTCTCGTTTCTTTTGTTTTCTTCTTCCTTCATCGTGCGTCTCCAACATTTCTTATGTTTTCTTCTTCCGATGAGTTAGTGTTGTGTCTTCGGCATTCGTTTGCTTGTCGACTTCTTAAGTCTCTGGCCAGTTTGTGGAGGTGTTTTTGGCTTGGTTTTTTTTTTGTATATTGGATGATAGTTATATTTGGGTTTTTGATTTCTTTTGTTTGTTTGTATATTTTGTGATTGGAAAACAAATTTAAGGTAGGAATGTTAGTGATAGAAAGGAGAAGAAATGATTTTGGTTGTGATGTTGGGATGAATTTTTTATGCATATAAGTGTTTGGCAAAATGTTTGATCATTTAGAATTAGGAAGAATGAGATGTTTCCTATACTATACGAGAGATCAAGTAAAGACATAGTTGATCTCAATCAATGTGAATTCTTGTAAAGATTGAGACTAGGTTTATGATGCATTCATATAAAGATCTTCTCTCCATAGTTAACCATCACCTAGCTAAGGAAGCAAAATACAAAACCTTGCAAAAAAAGAATGGGAAGTGTTTCATCAAGCTTAGGAAAGACATAAAGCCTTGCTTAGTTATTTCCCATTTCATCATTATCCTTTGCAACTAGTGATGCAACTCTTTGGTATAAATTTAAACTATTAGTGGATTATCTTAAAGTATTTGAGAGTTTATGTTAAACTTTTGTGCTAGATATGAAAAGATATAAGTTGGAATTCAAAGTTGAGATGTGATCTTCCTAGGATATAGCTCTAGCTTTGAGGAATATAGAGACTTCAATTTTTTTTTGAAATTTTAAGATATTATAAAATACTAAAGAACAACGTTTACAATGCACAAGAAAGCAAACCGAGACAGGTAACTCAAAAAAGAGAAAGTAGCGTGCATGCCACTATCACATATGCTACTACCACATGGTAATCAAGTGGAAATAAAGCACATAGTAACCAACATCAAGCCACAACTAGAGCTGCCAACGTCGTCTCACAACCAAACTTAAACGATCTTGCATCCCATTCCCAATTATGACCTCCCTGATCAAATTAATAATGCAATCAGCTAACTCATACTTGTTCCTCTCTGTTTGCTTGTAGAGTCGCCTATTTCTCTCCCACCAGATGTGATAGAGAGCCATCTGGAAAGAGGTTCGGAGAATGAGACAGTCTTGCCCCCTTGATGAACTGCATGAGTAACCTCCGCTAGAACATCGTTCCATTCATATGTAAAGTTCAGGCTACTTATCATAT
>JANIPM010000005.1:14800256-14814288 GCA_027478405.1 Erythroxylum cassinoides
AACTAAAAACATGCGAATATATGCTTATGCAGTTTGTGAAGGATTCCATGCCAAAGCATTTCTTTGCTCATTACAATAACAAGTACGAGACTGCAGAGGAAGTCTTCACAGACACACACAAAGAACTAGTAGCAAATGGCACAGAATGGCTGATAAAAACATCAGAGTCCTGCTCTGTGTTTGCAGCAATCGTTACTACACTCTCATTTTCAACTGTCGCAACCGTACCAGGAGGTCTCAACCAAAGTAATGGCATGCCGATTCTGGAAGATAAGAGTGGATTTGGTCTCTTTGCGATCTCGTCCTTTGTAGCCCTTTGCCTCTCATTGACTGCCTTGGTCTTCTTCTTGGCTATTTTTACTTCTCGGTACCAGGCAACCGATTTCTTCATGAATTTGCCAAGGAAACTTCTTTTTGGTTTTACCTCACTGTGTGCGTCCATAATTTGCTTGATGATCTCATTCTGGGCAGGACATTTATTCATACTGAAGAAGGACTTGAGACAGATAGCATATCCAATTTATGTTGCAACATGCTGGCCACTCACTATATTTGCTGTAGCAGAAGTCCCACACTACTTTGATCTTTTATTGGCTTTACTAAAAAAGATGCCTCAGCGGAGCTACAGGGAATGATGTTTCAACAGCTGTTCTTGTACGGGTATCATAGATTCTTATTGTTTTCTGCTTAGATCTACTCTCAGTTTCAACTTTTCTTTTCTATGATACCCGTACAATATATATATATATATATATAACAGGTATTGTATGGTATTCATTATTACGGAGGGGGTTCTCTGGCAATAAGAAGCACTATAAACTTCCTTTTTTGTCTTTACGCTGGTAAATTCTCTCAACTGAAACAAAGTCAACATGTACAACATGAATTTTATAATGGAAACAAACGGTTTTTGGAAACTTTTGAAGTTAACAAGATTTTAGACAAAGGTGTGGTCGAGGATGTGATCTTTTCTAAAAATTAAAGATTAAAATAAGAGCTGACGACATGAGCATGTCGATGTAATAGAAGTGTCTCCGTTGAAAACTCAATTTGGAAGACGACATGCCTTGTGTTTAGAGAAGGTAGAAGGATTCACATTGTGGGATAACCCCGCCACAAAGCCCATGTCATATTCTAGAAAGTGACGGTGAAACTCAAGAGTCTAAAGTATGGTAGCGCATTCTGTGTCATGTCATGCATACGATAGTTAAATCTTATTTATAAACACGTTTTTTGACATATTTCAACTCTAAAAGGGTTCCATAACTTATTAGTGTCATGTTAAGAGTTATTTGAATAAAATCTTACGATATTGTTGCAAACCTAGTGTATTGTAACCATCATTATAATCAATTCAATAGTAAATTAGTCACTCTTGGCTCCTCCTGAGGAAGTAGGCACTGTCAATCGGTTGAACTTGGTCAAAGAAAATTTGTTTCTTATTGTTTTCTTTTATACTCTTGTTAAACATACATATTTTCTCTATAAGGGCTTTTAGAATACAGTTGAAGCAAAAATGAATTTAGTTGCAAGAATTAAAATAAGTAATTTTAATGGAATTGAGAGCTTCAAATTGAGGTAATATAAAGTCAAGGATTTGTTGGCACAATAAGGCAGATATGGATGAGCTCAACTTAGAGGAGTTGTAGATGAGAATAGTTGGACTTGGAACCATCCCATTATGTCTAACGAACAAACCAAGCCCTTATCAATATAAAAGTAAATATCAAAGTGATGTAAATTTCTATATTTAGTACACTTCTATCCAAAAGAGTAGAGGTTAATTTAGTGGAGGAACAAATGTTAACTGCCTGAACGAAGGAATTAGCTTCTCAAGTAATACATAAAAGAGTTGACGTTTAACTTCTCAGGTGGCACAGACAAGTCTCCATTTTATCAACTACTATCCCCTCATATGCATTCTCACAAGCACGGCTTAGCCAGCTTCAGTACTTCAGCCAACTGCAGATTTAAGTTCCAGGAGATGTTACAAGCTCCTGGTATGAGTTTGCCAACTGATCCCGAACGCATGCATTACAACTTAGTACTAAAGAAATCGTCCAAATAGCACCATAACCAACTCCTTCATCAGGATCGACTGAAGGAAAGCATATTTGCTTAAGAGCTTCTATGCATTCCCATGGAAACACTTCTCCACTGCTTTTTGTTTGACATAACCTGAAAAAAAACAAGCTTTGGTGATCAACAACAATTGTTAATCTCTAGCAAAAGAATAATAAGACGATAAAAGGTCACTATTTTAAATGCTTCAAATTGCTTATTCAAACATCTCAAAGTACTTTGATGTCAGATAATTTAGTATGATCTACCATTACTATTATGTAAGGTTATAATTACAATATGTTGCCCTGTAATTGCAAATAGATGGGCTAATCCTATTTAATAATATACCCTAGTATTTTGTGATCTTTTTGCTAGTGAATGAAGACCTTGTGACCGAATTCCTGTTTCTCTCTATTGTTTCACGTATATTGTACTTTCACGAAAAACTTCTTATTGCTTATGCTTTTATAATATACTAGAAAGTGGGTAAGTATACATGATTGTTACATAGATATACCAAGTATGTTTTAATCAATCAAAATTATGAAGCATAAATTAAACTATTAACAAAAGATTCAACAATTGCAAATCAATAAATCTTACCACCAGAAGACAAATTTTTACATGTAAATTTTGATAACAGAAAATTCCACTACAAAAAAATTGAAGTTTGAGAAAAAAATATCACAAAATTAGCAAACTTTATCGCATGGAACATCATTAATTCAACAGTATATAGCATACCTTAGATGGTGGATGTGGCATAGAGGCCTGGCGGCCACATTTTCCATCTTCTTTTACCCTCCGAATCTCTTGAAGCTGGCTTACGACATTCTCCAGAAGTTTCAAATGATCTTTTTCCTTTTGCATGTATCCCATAGAGATGTTGAGCTTCTCTCTTCCACTTTGTACAATCCTTAACCTCTCTCTTAGCCATCCCACTTCATTGTCAATTTTAAACCTTTCATAATCAACTGCAGACATTGAATTTCTTCGCAGATCAGACAGCATTCGTTTGCTCTGCAAGGAATGTATTGGTGGCAAATCAGTTATTATGTCTGAACAGCTTCTGCTCATTTCCTGCCTGACCCCTCCTTTGCTCATTATTGGACTGTCACATGGTATTGGGATGGCTAGAGGAGGACTTCCTGATAACTTCTCATCTTCAATTTGATTAACCACAGAACATACATTAGATTGATCGTCAACAACATGAACATCATAAGCATAAGGTCCAGGATGCGACAAATCACTACATGAATCTTTTTTCTGTCTTTCTGAATCATCAAAACTACATGGAAGATCAATTTTGGTTCTAGCACTAGTCTCAGTTGTCTCCCGTGATAATCCTTGGAGTGGACTGATGTTATCTCTCTGTTTCTGTACCTCCCTAACTGAGGGTGAGGTCTCCTCATGCAACACATTTTGATGGGAATTTGAGAAGTTGAACTGTGAACATGTTTCCTGTTCCTGCACGTCCATTATCTGATTGAGAGTGTCTGTGTTTGGTGACACTGATACTAACCCTTTATCTTGATATGCCTTGTTAATTTCATCGGTGCTACTTGAAAAATGTTTTTCCGCTCTCTCATTTCTGGAGGGCCTATCCATGGACCCTTGCTTCAAAGACTCAACTTCATCCAACCCTGGAATAGATAATTCCTTTCCAAAACCTAGCTCATCAGCTTCAACTTTACATGCCAAATATTTGTTTAAATCTTCTACTTGTTCCTTCTCACTAGTTGATTCGTTAATTGTATGCAATGTCGCAATTATATCAGCACTTGAATTCGACAACCAAGAAGCTCTTTTTACATGCATGCTTTGCATTTCTTGCACATCGTAAGCTGACTGCTCATTTCCAACAATCAGTTGCCTGTAAGCTTCAACTTCTTGCTCCAAGTAATGCTTTTCCTGCTCTCTCCTTAATAGAATCTCTTTGAGAATATTCATTTCTTCAAAATCATAAGCAGATTTTTCTTCAATCATCCTCTGGTATTGCCTAGACTCCATCTCTATTTTAGCCTTCTCCTGTTGTAGCCGCAAAATCATTGCCATAGCTTCATCAGCAGCGGTAGCAGCAGCATTTCTTTCTTTCTCAAGCTCAAGGTACAAAACAGCACGAGCAGCATGCTCCTCTTCTAGTGCTTGTTCCAAAAGTGTGATCCTGTCCTCCACAGTATCATCATTATAAAACTCCTCTTGCTGATCAAGCACAATATTTTCTATGGGCTTATTCTCGGTGCCAGGTTCCATTGGTACAAACAACCTGGTGACTCTTTCAGCCATATTAACTCCCATAGATAATTCCTCTCCACCTATATTACATTTTGTAATAATAACAGAGTTAGCATGTGCAGATGCAAGCAAATGGACATAATCTTAATCAAGTTCAAAACAATTATTTTGAAAGCAATGAGCAGTGTAAAAGTCTCAAACCTAAATGCTATCACCTTAGAACATAAATTTAAGTGAAAAATAGAAAAAGAAACCCTTTTCACTGCCAAATAAGTGGGACAGCCCTTTCAAAGTTGACAATGCTACCATAATCAAATTGACATAATAAATTGGATCTTAAGAAAAACTGCTAGCTAATCCTTTTGGGTTTAAGTATAGATGAGGCTAACACTTTCCCAGGTTATGGTACCTATCAACCCTCCAAAACTACAATCATTTAATAAAGTTAACATAGTACCACATGTGCTAAACGCATACATTAACCCAACAAAGGCATGTGCTTATATGGAACTCAAAACCCTTCATTCTGTTTTCTTGGCAAAAAGGCAGTTGTAAGCACACAACACTCCTTTTCCCGAGTAGAGGTGGGTTTTGCATCATACATAGCAACATGATATACATGGTATTACCATATGAACAAAAGGATTTAACTAAAAATTCAATATATTAAGTCAAAGTCCAGGCTAGTACTCACAATGCAGAACATCAACAGCAGAACAAGAAGGATCATCGTTGCCTCCATTGCTATTATTCACAATTTTAAGGCCTCCAGTAGGAGACTCAGGATGAGACTGCTCATCTGATTGCAAAGGCTCGTACGATGAAAAGGAGGACAAGCCACCATTATGAAGAGAACCTTTCCGGCGCCTCCTAAGATCAGATCCAGCCTTCCGTGTCAATACCTGCTTCCCCTCGGCATGAGACCTTCCTTCCTTTACACCCTCCACACATATCACACCATCCTCAACACCTACTTCATCCTCCAATCCAACGCGCTCATTTGTATTGTTGCAATCACTAATCAAATTCCCATCCAAAGGTGACCTCAAGTTCTTTTCCCATATAGAATCAAAAGGGAATCTTTTCTTGACACAACACTGGACAGAGGCAATATGCTCTGAAGGGCGATCTACAAGCACTCTCTGCCAACAGTTATGCCTATGAGGATCGCCAAAAAGTCCATTGCAAGGACATGGCAGACGCAAGCCAAACAAACCCAGAAACTTTGAGGTCAAGTAAGCAAGAGCTGATGCACATAAGAGTAGATAAGTAATGGAGAGATCAAGGAATGCACCCACTAAGCCACTAAAGGTCCATGCTTCTATCTGTTGAAACGCCATTTTCTTCCAGAAAATAATGTGATGGCTATCTAATTGACAAAAACTGATTCTTTATTTGATTGCAAAGAAAACTGAATCAAACTATGGATTAACCAATAGCAACAATAAAAATGATGTGAAAGAAGATTATCTCAGTAGAGCTAATAGAGATGTCCTGAAAACAAGAAACTTGCAATGTTTCGTTCCAGACACCGATGGAAAACCCCCAAGAACATCTCTTTCGATTGCACCGGGATTCATTTGTCCAACTTCTTAGCAAGCAAGTGAAATTAATCTGACAACAAACGCAGATGACCCGCCGAGTTTGCAAAGTGAGTCGACTCAGTTGTTAACTCGGAAGGTGTAATTTGCAAGTCAATGACCGTCTTTACGTTCTGATTATATATATAAATTACAGTTTTGAATCTTTTAACGGCTTTGGGGAAAATTAAAAAGCGTTTATAAATATAAAATCTTCGGTTACAATTTCCCAGGAGGACCCGTTACGACGCCGCTGGACGTCTGATTCAAGCAGCCGACACGACTCTGGATAATCATCACCAACAGCCAATGAGGGTAGCAGTGAATGGGACGGGACGGGAGACCATCCCAAAATCCAAAGCTTAATTTTCAATACAACTACGAATTATTAACTAACATTTATTGAAAATTTCAAATAATTTATAAAAAAATGCATTTTTTAAACAACACTTGAGTCAATGTGAAACTTATCCTTCCCCAGAAGTTGAAACTTGTTAATACGTCAGTGAATTAACTTTAAGTTATTATTTATTTATAATTTCTGAATTATAAATTATTATGTATTAACAAAATAAAGCTCATTGTGTAAATCTTTCTATTGCAAATTTGACCCATTTTTTGGCCTTTTTTTAGATAATTAAGTTTTTTTAAGTGTTCCTCTTCGTATAATTGAACAAAATTACATTATGTATTGTGTTTTTATGCAGAGAGAATTGTTATTAATGAGCAAAAGTTAAGAAATTTTTATAAATCAAGAAAATTGGCAACTAATACATTAGAATATGCTTTAGATTATTTTCCACATCCCTAAAATAATTGACAAGTTAAAGTTTAAAGATGAGAGTATGAAGGAATCAAATAATCTGATTTTCATACAAAACAAATATAAATTATATTGTATCATGAATAATACTATGATGGTTTATAAAGTGATAATCGTTTTTAATATGTTCATGAAAACAGGGTGATTATCACAATGGAGAATAGTAACTAATGAGTATAGTGTTGGAAAATAGTTTGAAATGCAAGGAAGTGAATGAAGAAGTATAAATGAAAAGACATATATTTTCAATTCAAAATGAAAAGACATGTACTTTCAATTCAAATGCCATGAATGGTCACATGTTTTACCAAAAGGTACCATGAACAATCATGTACATTATCAATGAATGATCACATGTTTTCTCAAGAGGTGCCATGAACAATCATGTACATTATGAATAGGTGCCATGAACAATCATGTGCTTTATGAATGGATGTCTTTAAGTCTATATAAGGCTACATCCAAGTCATGGTTACAACACCACCAAAATCTTTTCTTCTTCATCTTTCTCATATTCATTCTTAATTGAAGTTCATCTTTGGTTCTTTATTGATTTTGCTGTCTTAGAGAACATTAGGCTTGTTGTATCCTAAAAGGAAATTTGTCAAAACCCTGTAGCAACTAGTGGGGGCAAATATTTCCTTAAAGATAGTCAATTTTCACGCCTCAAGCCATTCAACTTAAACCCACTTTTTTAGCATAACTTTATCTACACTCACCCTTCAATCACTAGGTTTAGTACAAGTGTAGTACGATAATGAAACCATAAGGGAATAGCTCCTTATATGTAGTTGAAAAACCAAAGTGGTTAATTAAGCCGTTGACTTTCTGAATTATTCTTTCCACAAATAGAATAAAATTTCACAAACGCAGAATAAAAAAGACACCAAAACTTGGTAACGCAGTTCGACACACTTTGCTTACGTCCGCGGGGCCTTCACCCAGATTGATCACTTTCACAATAGTTCAATAAAATTATACAAGATTGATCTAACACAATACCACTCAATCTTTATAACTATCTCACAACCTAACTACTCATGAAAGATTTTCACACCTGATAACACGACCAACTCGTGTTAACCTCGTCAGATGATTTGTCTAACTATTTTCACTCAAAAATAATAATAAATAAAATAGCTCAAGTATTTAATCAACTGAAAATTAAATAACAAAAATACTTGAGTCAAAGAAAACTTTCCTATGAATTTTTCTTCTCAAAATAACTCAGCTGAAAGCTTTCGCTATAGTTAATTCCTCCATAGCACAAATCACGCTGCTGCCCATAACAAGAACAAAGTGCAGAATCTCTCAAGGATGGTTTTTCCCAGAACACAGAAATCAGCTCACGCAAGATGTATCAAGTGCAGTATCTCCAGAAAATTCAAGGACAAAAAATTCAACACAAAAGAAAGGTTGCGCAGCCCCAAAGCATTTCCTCAACTTCCATTGTATATATGAAAGATGTAAGATGCAGTGTTCAGCTACAAAAGTACAATCATCATGTGCAGCCAGCAAAGTTTATTTCAAAGACATATGAAACCTCCATTGTTTCAATGATTCACGCACGCACCAAACTCACTAAAATCAATAATCTATATCATAATACTTAGCTCGTCCAAAAGTCATGTGCGCAGCTGGAATTTCCTCTTTTTGTACACGTGACCCACCACTTAAACAAAGCAATCCTTTTTAGATTTGTGCAGCAACCCTCTAGGTTTTTTATGACTTGCGTAAATACATGGACTTTTTTTAAAACTAGGAGATCTTCTCACATGTATTGGATAGACTTGAAGATTCCACCGAAAATATGATGCATATATTGGATAAAATTGTGGCAACACACATCTTCTCAATTTCTATCATAAATGCAATCTTCAATCCATATAATAATTCCAATTATCTTATATGTCCAATTTAAAATGCCAAAATAAAATAAGATATATATAAAATATATTCTAACAATCTCACCCTTTTTGGTATTTTTGTCTCAACTCAAGAACCACTTATATAAATGATAATTGGACATATAGAATAGAAATTGTTGTTACTCCCCCTTAATGTAATAATCAAGTTCAAGTACACACGCATAAACCAAGTCCAATCAACATAAGCCAAATCCAAGCAACAAAACCAAATCCGATCAATTCAAGCCAAACCCAAACAACGAAAGATAAAAAGTCCAAAAAAGAAGAAATACAGGCTTATCTTTGTATACCATCTCCCCCTTTGAGACAATATATGGCAAAAAGTCACAAATTAGGAAGCGCCCAAAAACTGAAGAACGCGTTGCTTCAAGTTATGAAGGGCTTCAGTGGGGACGTGAAGAACACCTTCAATCCTCTTAATCTCAGAAAATAAGGTGACATAAGGATTGACATTGGAGGATCCCGGGGCATCCGAAGAATCCGAAGCAATATAAGGCAAGTCCAACACCCGTGGTTGCTGAAAAATTCGTGGAGAAATGTTCATCAAAGGGACAGAATCCAAAATGCTTGATTTAAGCCTAAGTATCTCATGAGAATTCAGAAATTGTGAAATTAAATATGGAAAGTATAAAAGAGAGTGAGGCTTACTTTTAATGGCCAACATTGCTTCGATAATGAGATGCCCAAGATTGAGACAGACTCCAGTTCCAATCGCATAAAGAAGCTTGGCTTGTGCTAGATAAACTGTTACAACATGAGTACTCGGCATCCAATTAGATACAATCAACTTGAATAGCACAAAATATTTTTGGGTCAGCATAGAAGATCGGAGAACAGAACTTGTTGGCCAAGCAGTGCGTTTGCCACCAGTTAAAACTATGGCAATTAGATCGGTCGAGACATCCCACTCACCATCATATAGTAAGTCACCGATCATATTATCAAACCCCAAAAACACATTCAACTGAGTAGCATCGAAATTAACTACTCGCCCCCTCACATAGATAACCCCAAAAGAGATAGCATCCACATTCAGAATGTCACATGTTAAATTTGAATAAAACTCTTTTACCAGAACAGAATTATAATGCTGAGGAAGAAGGGATGCATGTAACAGGGAGCGCTTTGAAAGTAGAGTATGCAGACTATGACTCTGAAACTTATCCAAATTAATTGGTTGATCATCTAAATTTTCAGCCCAATCCGCATCACTGTATCTAGCTAGGTAAGATGTTGAATCTGATGTATACCATATCCCAAAATATGATGTTCCGTTTACATATCTAAAGATCCTCTTGATGGTTGTCGGATGTGTTTCTTTTGGATTCACTTGATAACGAGCACATACACCAACACTATAGCAGATATCAGGCCTACTAGCAGTCAAGTACAATAAGTTGCCAATCATGCTGCGATATAAACATTCATCAACACTTTTCCCATTCTCATCTTTGTTTAATTTCATTGAGTTACTCATGGGTGTTCTTGCATGTCTAGCTTTTTCAATACCAAACTTCTTTATTATGTTGCGAACATATTTTGTTTGCGATATGAAGATTCCATCCTTCACTTATTTCACTTGTAAACCTAAAAAGAAGTTTAAATCACCCACCATACTCATTTCAAATTTATTTCAAATTTAGATGTCATTAGCTTAACAAATTCTTCGACCATTTTTGAACGTGTAGCTCCAAACACAATATCATCAACATAAATCTGAGCTATCACAAAATCATATTTAAACTTTTTAATAAACAAGGTTTTGTCAACATTACCTCGTTTATATCCTTGCTTGATAAGATATTGAGTGAGTCTTTCATACCATGCCTTCGGTGTTTGTTTGAGTCCATAAAGTGCTTTCTTCAGTTTATAGACATAATCTGCATGTGTTGAATAAGTGAAACCTTTCGGTTGCTCCACAAAGACTTCTTCCTGTATAAACCCATTCAAAAAAGTGCTCTTTATATCCATCTGGTAAAGTTTAAAACCTTTTATACAAGCTATGCCCAATAGTAATCTGATCGATTCAGTCGTGCCACAGGTGCAAATGTTTCATCGAAGTCTATTCCTTTCACTTGAGAATATCCCTGAGCTACTAGCCTTGTTTTATTCGTGGTAACATTACCATTTTCATCTGTTTTATTTCGAAACACCCATTTTATACCAATTACATTTGTAGCTGGTGGTCTTGGCACTAATTCCCACACATCATTCCATGTAAATTGAATCAACTCTTCTTGCATAGCTGCTATCCAGTATTCATCTTGTAGTGCTTCCTTGATGCTTTTTAGTTCAAGCGAGGAAGTATATCACAAATATCCTGCAAGTTCTCTATAATTGACCCTTTTTCTTTCTCTTGTTTTTCTTCTTTCACTTATATCCTCAATAACATTTTCTTCTCGACGGTTTCTTCGGATTCAAGATGAAGAACCTCGGTTCAAATAATCTTCCAGTGAATTGGTTGTATCATCACCTGAAGTAATTGAAAACTCTTCAGTTTCTGCAGTTACTTTCTCAGCAGTAACTAACTATAAACCACTTTCTGTAGCTGCTCCATCTGCAGTAACTAGCTGTAAGTCACTTTCTGCAATTACTTCATCTACAGTAACTAATTGCAAATATGGGGAATTCTTAATTTTTGTTTCATTTCTGGTTTGAGTTGATTTATATGATTGGTTGCTATTTTTCTCTTCAGCCACATGATCACTTATCAAGGATGCATCATCTATCATAACATTGATGGATTCTTGCACTTTCCTTGTTCTTTGATTATACACTCTATAGGCTTTACTATGAGTTGAGTACCAAATAAAGACTCCTTCATCACTTTTGCTTTCAAATTTTCCAAGTTGCTCACGATCTCGAAGAATATAACACTTGCTTCCGAAGATATGAAAATAGCTCACATCTGGTTTCTTTCCTCTCCAAAGTTCATATGATGTCTTGTTTAGGAAGTTTCGAAGGTATACTCTATTGCATATGTAGTAAGCTGTGTCCACCGCTTCAGCCGAAAATCTCATAGACATTTTGCTTCCATTCAGCATAGATTTGGCCATTTCTTGAAGTGTTCTATTTTTTCTCTTTGCAACTCTATTTTGTTGTGAAGTTTGGGATGATGAAAATTCTTGTGAAATGCCATACTCATCGTAAAACTCATTAAAGCTTGCATTTTCAAATTCTCTTCTGTGATCCGATCGAATTCTCAATATGGTCAAAATTTTCAGATTCATCACCTGCGTACATAGGCTTCTAAAAGCCTTAAATGCATATGATTTTTCTTTCAAAAATACTACCCAAGTATATCTCGAATAATCATCAACACAAGTTAGAAAATATCTCATTCCACCAATACTCTCATGTTGTGATGGACCAACCAAATCCAAGTGAACCAATTCAAGTATACGAGATGAGGTAACATATCTCACCTTTTTGTGTGGCACTCTCAGCTGTTTTCCCATTTGACACGCGCTGCAAGTGATTTCCCTTCTTTGTTCATTTTGGCTAAACCCCTCACGGCCTCCAATTTTGTCAATTTGCTTATAAGATCAAAATTCACGTGTCCAAGCCTTTAATGCCATAAATCAATATTATTTTCGTAAGTGGCTGACTTACATGTAGTCATGACTTGCAGCATGTAACAATTGTCGGCTGATCGCTTACCACTCATGATACATTCGCCTTGTTCAGTAAGTACCCTGCATTCATCACTTGTAAATTTAACTAACAAACCATCATCACATAGTTGGCTTATACTTACCAAATTTGCTTTCAAACCATTGACGTGAAGCACACTCTTGAGAGGAGGCAAACATCCACACACAATGTTCCTCTACCAATCACGGAAGCTTTCTTTCCATCTCCAAAAGTCACATAACCATCCATACAAATCTGATAATCAATCAAGTAAGTCTTTTCCCCCGCCATATGACGTGAACATCCACTATCAAAATACCAACTATGTTGTAACGTTGCCTTCATTGATGTATGAACTACGAGAGCTTGCAATTCACTTCTTTTTACCCAAGAAGATCTAGATGCTGAGGATTGATGTTGAAAATTTTGTGAAATGTGCATACTTTTTTGGCCTTGTCTCCTTTCAAACAACATTTGTAGCAACTGATAACACCTCAGCCCTATATGCCCAACCACTCCACAAAAATGACATGTGGGTATAAATCTTCGACTCTTTTTCGGTGCTTTTACCTTTTGAGCTGATCTGAATATGTCAGAGTTTCCTTTATTAACTTTCGAACACTCACCTTTGTAACCGATGCCTTCGAAATTCCCTTTAGCCTTACCGGTTTCAATCAACTTATCCAGTTTTTTCATGCCTCTATTAATATCCTCAATCCCTTTTCAGTACTTACCAATTTCATTCTAGCTTCACCAAGCTCATTCGAAGTCAACATCAACTTCTTTTCTAATTCTTGTATGGTATTTTTCATGCAAAGATTTTCTTCTTTCAATCTTTCATTCTTTTTATGTATTTTCACCCATTTTTCATACAAAGCCTTGTAATCCTCGTAAATATCCCTATTTTTATCATCAAGACCACTTCTGTCACTGTCATAGTCTGATATTGAATCTCGAGTCGAACTTATTTCAAAATTTTCAAATTTTCTACCTGTTTTGCCTTCAGTTACTTCCTTCTCACTTACTGTTAGACAAGTAACTGGACTTTTGCTATGTAATGCAACCAATGCAGTATTGTTTGCTATTTCTTCTTCACTGTCGAAATCACTTTCAGAATCATTTTCACTCCAGGTGGTTGTGAAGGACTTTCCTCTTTGTTTCTTCAACGTGTTAGCACATTTGGATTGAATATGTCCAAACCCCTGACATTCATGACACTGAATTCTTCTTGCCTTCTGTTCTCCTTTTTGTGCCTTGACTTGTTGTTTTGGGTTGTTACTTGATGAACCTCCACCATATTGTCTAAAGTCGGGTATGTCCTTTTTCATTCTTTTCAGCCATTTGCCGAAATTTCGAGTGAGTAAAATCGTGTCTTCATTTTCATCTGATTCATCTTCTGCATTGTTCACATTTTTTCCGGCTTCCACCTACAGTGACAATCCTTTGTTTCTTTCTTTCTTACTTCTTAAGAGATTCATCTCAAAATTTGTGAGAATGTCGATAACTTTTTCTAATGACATATTATCAATGTGGCAAGCCTCCTCTATTGCTGCAATTTTTGGAATAAATCTTGGTGGCAACAATTTCAACGTTTTCTTGATTAATTTCACATTTGAGTACTTCTTTCTCAATTGATGAGCTTGATTTGCAATATCTCTTAATTTTTCATGAAAGTCTCCAATAGTCTCATGCTCATCCATCTTCAGCTCTTCAAACCGCATAACTAACATTTGTAGTTTCGATGTTATCACAGATTTTGATCCCAG
>JANIPM010000005.1:14814790-14833945 GCA_027478405.1 Erythroxylum cassinoides
GTAGGGGGCGATTTGAGGAAATTTGAGGCTATGGTAAGTTTATGCATTGCTTCAACAGTGAAAGAGGCAGCAAACAATTCTATAACCCCACGAGACAATTTGCTGTACTACTATGGCCATCCGCATGACTACTTCAGCTCACGTATGTCAGCGTCCAACTTTACTAGGACGACTTATGTACTGACGTACTCGTTATCTTTACTGCGATAAACATGCTTGTTGGCAAAAAGAAAAAGGAAAATATAACACAATTTGGTTTTAAAATGCAATTACTTTCCTCTCTCGGAGATTTAATATAAGAAATGGTTAATTTCAAGAAGTTCAGGAATGATCTCAAATAGATAATGGAGGCTCGCTAAAGATTGTGAGACGAAGATGAGTGGTCTAGTCTAAAGGCAAAAGCAAGACGGACTGCTGGACCAATACATCAAGACAAAAGTAGGCTTCAGTGATTCGAATGAGAAGGGGACTCCAAAAACATTGTACAGTTAAATGTAATTTGAGCTATCTACGTAAGTAATGCATAGATGAATTTAATAGCCCATATCCAAAGATAGATGAATCAAAAAGTCGTACAGCACGCATCCCATCCTACACTCTTGTTTGCAGGAACACTGACCCACACTGCTGCATTTGCCTTCCAGCTTCCTCAAATATTTCTGATTATTGCAGCGCCGTTCTTTTTATCAATTATCATTTTGTTTCAGTGCTTCTCACAGTTTCAGCAATTTTGGGTTGAATGCTTTCCATATAAAGTGATTGTTGGAAAATAGTTTGAAATGTAAGGAAGTGAATGAAGAAGTATAAATGAAAAAATATGTATTTTCAATTCAAAATGAAAAGACATGTATTTTCAATTTAAATATCATGAATGGTCACATGTTTTACCAAAAGGTACAATGAACAATCATGTACATTATCAATGAATGGTCACATGTTTTACCAAAAGGTACCATGAACAATCATGTACATTATCAATGAATGGTCACATGTTTTCCTAAGAGGTGCCATGAACAATCATGTACATTATGAATAGGTGCCATGAACAATCATGTGCTTTATGAAAGGATGCCTTTAAGTCTATATAAGGCTACATCCAAGTCATGGTTTCTACACCACAAAATCTTTTCTTCTTCATCTTTCTCATATTCATTCTTAATTGAAGTTCATCTTTGGTTCTCTATTGATTTTGCTGTCTTAGAGAACATTAGGCTTGTTGTATCCTAAAAGGAAATTTGTCAAAACCCTGCAGCAACTAGTGGGGGCAAATATTTCCTTAAAGATAGTGAATTTTCACGCCTCAAGCCATTCAACTTAAACCCACTTTTCTAGCATATAGTGCCAATATCTTACAGTAATCACTGGGATCAAATAAGCTTAGAGATACTACATATATGGCTCAATATTCAACTTCAATAATAAAAGCAAGATAGGATTGTTTGTCTTAAGAAAGAAGCAAAAACCTAATTCACATTAAAATAAAGCTTTTAGAATAAGAAATAAATGTTAAGGAAAACAAAGGCTACAAAATAACATCCTTTTAATATAACAAATGATAGTATACACATGAATTGATTAATAATGTGAACTAAATAGGTAATGTTAAGTCAAGTGACCATGAGATAAATAAGATTGCTAACTAATTGTTGAGAAAAGCATCATCACTTATATAATAATGGGCATTAGAATCTATAGAGATGTGCATAGTTTTAGAATCTATGAGACTTGTACAAGAAATAAGCTTAGTAACATACTTGGCTTGAGTAAGTAATATCCAAATTAGTCAAATGATGCTTTAAGACCAAGGAAGAAACGATAAAATAATTCACTCATGAAAAATGAATTTTCACATCACGTATTAATATTTTTTAACACCTAGATTCAAAACAATTGAAATCTATTTTTCAAAAATGAAAGGAGTCTTTTTTTAATCAAATAGAGCATCTTTGATGAGATACTCAAATAAATAGAGTTAAAATGTTTCTAATTATTTTTATTTGTAATTTTTTCATATTATTTATATCGAAGTATTGATGAATACAGGTTTTGAGATCAACAACACCTTAAAAATCATCGCCATTAATATTCATGTCATTCATATAAAAGAGAAGATAATTAGTCTTACAAAGAAATAGTGCATGATCATAATGATTTAACGATACCAAATTGAAAGACAATGTAATTAAAACTTGGAAAACCAACCTCATGGTGCTTTCTTAAGACCATAGAAAGCCTTTAGCAGCCAACAAGCCTTACTAGGCCACAAGACAGTTACATATACACCTCTTCAGATAAATCATCACTGAAAAAAATACATCCTTAAGATCCATTTGAAACAAATTCCATTATTTTACAACAACAATGGAAATGAGACTTCAAATAAAAGTAAGACAACCAATTAGAGAAAAAGCCTCTTTATAGTTAATATCATGGGCAACTAGAAAAAAAAATCTCTTCATAGTTAATATTCTTGTGTAAAGTCTTTCATGGTAAGTCATGCTTTATATCTTTTAATAAAACCATTTGCATAAGTCTTGATTTTATAGATTTATTAATAATTAAACGCCAAGTTATCATAGGGTGATCAGTTAGTGCTTGAAGATCTTTTGTCAATATTTTTTGGTCATAAATAATACACTCCTATTTTGAAATGACTATTGAGTTCAACAATAATATTTTTTGAAACAGTAGTCATTTTTCTTTTTGTTTGAAACACTAAGTTTCTATAATAAGAAAGAAATATATATGCATATTAATTGTTCACAGAGTAAATAATTCGATCACAATTGCTTATGAAATCAAAATTTTACTAATTTGTTCGATCATCATTTATACAACAATCTAATCCTAATTATCTTACTCTAGATGAATTCCTATATGATATACATGTAAACATATTACATAAAAAAAACAAGACTTTGTCTTTATAAAACAATATATTATATTAAATGTGCTACAATTTATGAACAGTTTATAAGAAACGAACCCTACGTGAAAATAAGTTCATGATTTTGCTTGACACAGTTTGTGAAGCTTGATATACAATAGCTCTTACTATTTTCATTGGAAAACTTATAGGATACAAAGTCTTAATCAACTTCCTTTTACGCATCTCTTTAATAAATGTCATCACTAACAAATTATAAGTCTTCTCGTTAGACATATTATTCCAAAGCATTCATAACAGTTCGCCTTGAGGTTGAGATAATGTTGCAAGCAAAGTCATATACTTTACTTCAACATCTGCATAAGCCTGACAACCTCCAAAGTATAACTGAAATAACATATTGTGTTAGATAATCTCCAGGCATTAAACGCATGTTAACTAATTGTACATATATACTGCCAATACGTCTCTTCTGTGTCTCTTCTAATTTCAATTAAACAAATTAGTTTTGATTTAATTAGAAAACATATGTCCAATTTTAATTCAACGAAAATAATACAATTAGAAAACTAATTTATAATTTATAATTTTGTTGATTTTAAAGACTTATTTCTAAGTTTATTTTAACTAAACAAATTATTTTAATATTATTTTAAAAAATAATTTCTAATATTTTATTTTAATTAGACACTAATTTAACTAAATTAATTATTTTTTGTAAATTAGAAAACTTATTTCTAATTCTTTATACTGCATTTAATTTAAAACATCAATATAAATTATAAGGTCTTGCCCAATATTAATGTGATTATTAAGGCCTAAGCCTTCAATCTTAATGAAAGAAAGTCATATATTATGAGTCCAAGTTATAGCCCATAACATATCAAGTAGACCTGACCTATTTATTGAACTTTAACCCTCTCTCTACATATCATTATAGCCCAAAAACTATCACAAGCTTTTTATGTTAGTTCTCAAAACCCAAAACCCTAACCTAGTCTGTTATGATAAATATACTTCAACCAAAAAAAAAACCCATTTGTCTTATTATACTTATTTGTTTAACAATGCAACTTTTGAGGGCCACGTGCCTCTTGATTGTTTTCAAGAAGAGCTCTTCTTCCTCTTCTTATATGCGGTTCTTTTTTTTTTTAATCTTTTCTCTTCTGGCTTCTGATGAGTGTCATAGCCAAGTACACCTAGAATAAAAAAGAAAAAAAACGCAAGGACGGTGTGTACCAACGAAGTGCTATAAACAGTATATTTAAATTTTGAAAGAGTTATCTGCCATACTAAATATTTGAGAAAATAGGCAGTTGTGATTTATTTTTTACGGTTGAATTCTTTCAACAATCATCTTTCCAATACTAATACTAGAGAAAGAAGATAAAAAAATGTTATTTTTAAACTTTTGAATCATTGGAAACAGAACGAGTAAAAACATAAGCGTAAAAAAATTACTCTTATTTTTTTATTCTTTGATTTTTAAATTCAAAATCTAAATTACTTTTTGTATGATTGTAACGTCTTTTAAATAGAGATAGATTCAAAAAAAATTTAAGTAGAGGTAAAATTTTAATGGGATAAAATTTAATTTTTAATAGAGACAAAATTTTAATGAAAGTAAAATTTTATTTTTTTTATAAGATCAAAATTTAAAATAAAAATTTTTTCGTATAAAATTTTTTCGAGGAAGAGCCCCCACTTACTCCCCGTCTCTGCCCTTACAGGTGTATGTAATTCATTAAATATTTTGTGCAAGAAGCAACAATGAATCAGATCTTCAAATGCTTAGAAGATGGAAAGGAGTGGACTGGAGTCATATTGTCGGTTTTTAATGCAATTATCAGTGGCCTATATGAGGATGGTCGGGGAATTAAAGGCTGAGAAAGTGATCGTGAATGCAAGAGGAGTCAAACCTGATCTTCTCACTTATAACGAAGAGATGAATGGATTTTGTTTACAAACCCTGATGGATAAGGTCATCGGATAGTTTTTGATATAATGGTTGGGAGTATTTATGTTACTGACACCTCAGTTGTACCATCTTAATCAATGGATACTTAAAAGATTTAAAGGATAGACGAGACATCTAAACTTCTTAGTGAAAGGTATGGTCACCTAACACTATTACATACAACACAGTCATATAAGGCCTATGCCATTGCCAAGCAAGAAGAATCCATAGTGTACTAGAAGTATTTTAAGAACTGTGCCGCCATGGCCCACCTGCAAATTTGAATACTTACATAACTTTTCTAGATGGCTTACGTAAACAGGGTCCATTTTCTTCTCTTTGTAACGCATAAAGGTGTCTTCAGAGAAGAATCCAGAAGCTGTAGAGAAAAGACGAGAGAGGAGATAAATTTTAAAAATGTTAAATATATATTTTTTTTTGTAAAAGCATACTCTCGAAAATGTTAAAGTTATACGATTTCTTTTAAATGTGCCGAAACATTTGAAATTAAATTTAGTTACGATGAAAATGTTACGGTCTAGTTTGACATTTTTATCGATACTTATATAACTATCTATTTGAGATCAATCTAATTATTTAGTGAATAAAAATATGAACATGTCTTTGTATTTGGTATGTGGCTAAATTTATAATTCATCTCTAAATTTTATCTTTCATTTTTTTGGGTATAGTTTGTCTTATGTCTTATTGACTTAATTTATAAAATTAAGTACAAATTCTTTGAATATATATATATATATATATATCAATTAGAAAATAAAGTTTTAAGTTATAAAATTAAAATAAAATAACAAGTTAGGTCAATTACAAATAAATTTAGGAGTAGCAATCAAGAAACGAATATTAATACCAATGCTTTATTAAAGCAAACCAAAAACGTCATTGTTTATGCAATGACTTATCAGAAGTTAACAGATTACCAATTCAATTTGGCACATTCTTGAACACTTGCGTGCATATTTAGAAAGGATCATAAGTTCATGCACTTCTAGAATTTTCAAACCTGGTTCATGACATGTGAATATATATCTTTTATGTTGCTAATCTTTGTATCATCAAGTTCAATATTTTTATTTGAGTTCATATTTTTATTATATTAGGGAATCACAAATTCATTATATGAAAACGTAATTCTCTTTAATTTGTGGATTCAAACGTAATTGACTTCTAAATGTAATCAAATATCGCTTATGATTAATCTTTGATATAAGCAATCTACCTCTCTTTTTAGACAAATTTCTTAGAGATCATAAGGCTGAGTTCTATTTATGAGAATAATGTGTGTGTACATCACTAGTTGTTGATGGGTCCATTTGTTTCTGAGATTGGCATACTAATTCGAACGTAAACAAAACATAAAAGAATTTGAAGTCCCAACCGACTGAGATCGATGGAGCCATCTTTAATTAATTATCGTCGTCAAGCAAAATTTCCATGGCCTCTTTTTCGGCAGACATTTGCTTCATTTCATTATCCTTATGTAGGCAACCTACGTACCTGAAAGCTGTGATGGAATGAGACTGTTTATAAGCTGCCTCGCAAAACATTGAGGGAGCAACAGCTGGACTTGGACCACCTCCTCAAAGGGTTGGAAGAATATAGCTTAATGAGGAGAAGATTATATTACTCTATTCGATTTATAATAAGAGTCGTTTTAAAAAAATACACGCTTATTCAGAAAGTTAATGAAATTATAGATATACTCTTATTAATACTCCCATAAAATTACCTCGTGACTCCGGTAATCAGTATCTTAAATGATTGATAAGAGAATGAAATAGTTAATACTTTTAGACTTTTGAAGTTTCAACTTTTAAAATTCCAATTTATTTAAACACTGCAACTCTTCATCTTCGTTTCTCACCTATTTTTGATTCTTGCTTGTAGTTTATGCTTGTAGATTATATGTAGAGCTTTTATATTTAAATAATAAATGAATGTTGTTGAGAACTGAAAGGTTTTGAAGCAAATAAAAAAGAAACATGATGAAGTGCATTGAAAAGGTAATTTACAATAATTAGCATGTGAGAGAAATTGCATATTAAATTATCTTGAAATTGTGATCTGTATAATTGCATATTAAATGAAATGTTAATTTTGGAAGAAAAATTATAAACATGCATACAAAGTTAAGAAACGACACTTATTATGAATCGGATGGAGTATATTATAACTTAGCAACTATTAATGTTTGGCGAAATAAATACTGTTAATTAAACTTCCTAATAACTCTAATTGTGGAGGTTTCTAAAATCTCGATAATCAAATAAATCCAATTGGAATATCCAACATTTATAAGAAAATAAATATTACCCTTAAGACTTAAGCATATTATATATTGTTATAATCCACTTCATTTCATTTATTAAATGACTTGGACTATGAAAATAAATCAAATGATATTACAGAACGTCAAGCTGTTCTATATATAAGCAGTATATGATATATCTTTAGGTAAATTATTTGGAATATCTTTATTTTTTAATAATTTATTACCTATATCTTAACTTTTTATTTTGTAACACTTTATATTATAACTTATTAAAAATGCATACACTTAAGCATTGCTAAAATAAAATACGAAATTGCTTTTACAAAATTTGGCCGGATTTTTTAAATATTTTTTCAAAAATTAAGCCTTTTTAAAAAGATAAAAGAATGCTTTTTATAAGATATTTTTAAAATTTTTATTAAAGGTGTATTTAATTATTCTTAAAATGTGTACAAATTTTAATTTAAAATTTTAAGTATTGGTTTTTTTATAAAGATAACAACTCAACATAATTTAATTGTTGTATATATAGTGATATTTACTGCTATAAAATAAAAATAAAAATATTTTTAATATTTTATTCACATTTCAAGATATTTTAAATTTATCCTATATCTTTTAACCAAAAATTTGGGTTGAATTGAGGAGTATTATTTCAAGGGAGTTGATGTAAAAGAACAGAAAAAAAATGAAAACCAACATCAGGTTTGAACTTGCTTGATCAACTTTGACTAAACTCATACAATTTATTGTGGCATTGCATCAGGAGCGTAGCTCTGCCGCAGAGTAGATATGTCTGGCGAGTGGCATGAGCTTCATTTTTGAAAAACAGCCCTCCCTTTTCGATCTTTCTTTCACCCGAGGATTGCGGCTGTGATTAAATTATGACAGACTGGCTGATTAATTCTGCGGTAAGTAAATGTCTACACTTTGTCCAATTCATTTATTAAGGATTGTCTTTTTCTCTTGAGATTCTAATATTCGATTTGGAATACCACATAAACATGTTAATATAACTCTTATTTGGAGTAAAAGAGATTGTTTCGTAGATGTATAAATGTAATTAGTTTGATTTTAATTTTACTCTTAACTAACCTGCAGTGAAGTTGATCCTGTCCTGACATCCTGTTACTTATCTAGCAGCCATAATGAAATGAAACCTGCTGTAGTAGGCAGTATGAGGAGAATTGAAAATTATCCTGGCTGTGTCACTACGACTTCTTCGACAGTATATCACTTGCCTTTTTGGGTTAGGTAGAGTCGAGAATAAGAGTTCAAAGAATGTAGCGCAATAGAACTGAGAATAGAAATTTAAACAGCATAAGGGTTGAAGTTGATTGATCCACTTTTGACTAAACTCTTGAACTTCCCTGTCAATTTGCTAGAATGACATCTGAAAAGCAGGCTTGCAGGGAATTATATATGTTCTCGTTTTGGCCTTACACCCAAGGATTGTGGCCGTGATTACTGTAAAACGCTCTTCTTTAAATTATTGTTCAAGGATCGTGTGACATTAATTCGGTGGCAAGTAAATGTCTACATTTTGGCCAATTTGCTTATGTGTGAACTCGTGGAATCTAGGATTTGATGAATCAAGTTTCTCTTTGTCGTGTTCAAAGCTCATAAAGACAAAATGATTAATGATTTTGAGGATGTTAATTGACCGTTTTATTACTCTCAAGTGAAAGCCTTTTGGGTTTGAAATTTACACAGACTCATTCTACTTTGTGCTGAATAATAGGTGGGTAGTAGGATTTGAACTTATAATCACTTAGTTACAAAGGCTCTAATATTATGTTAGATAATTGTTTCACACAATCACTTAAGCTATTATATAAGGCCAACTTAATTGATTTTATATATTCAATAATAAATGGGAGCATAATTTTCTAAATATGATAAATAGAAGTATCACAAGCAGTTTGATTCTTTTAAAAAGTAATTTAGAAATAAAATTCTGAATATAGTAAGTTTGTGTAAGAAATATTTCCAAAGTCATAATATAATTAATATGAACATTAGATAACATAAAAAAAAGCAAAATGAAAAGTACTTCCATCTCAGAAGAACAGCATCATTACCAAACCTTGATGAAGTAATGCATTCAGGCAAATTTATGACCATAATGATCTCCTTTTTCTCTTTTCACATTATGATTACCATAGGACCGAAATGATCTCCTTTTTCTCTTTTCATATTCTGCAATTTTAAAATAGAAAAGTAAAATTAATTAATAAATCTACAGTAGCCTGAATACTTTAGACTATAAGATGAAGCGACAAAAAATAAACAACTTTTAGATACTTGAAGATACAGCTACTTAGTAAAGGAGTGATTCTAGGGACACTTGAACTACTACAACAAATGCCTGATCATTTCAGGAAAAACATAAAAAATTGCTATCAGCTACAAAACCCTAGTTAACCCCAGAAATAGAATCAGAATTAGGTATGAGGAGGTTCTTATAGTCCTGCACCAGAGACGTCACTGAAGAAATTCAAGTTGTACTACAACTACAAGTGGGGTTCGGTGACTGAAAAAGATGTGAAATGGACCCAAACTGATGACGTTCTATTCTTCGGATATAGAAAATAGTATGGAGTAAAGTAGGCACAACCATACACCCAACTCAAGCTAACAAAAGCACTAAATGATGGCAATTAATACAACAATATCTCTACAACCAGGTGTGTCCAAATCCCAACCATCTCAAACCCTCAAAAAGTACTTAAACACAGCTGTGCCAAGATTTGACTTTTTGGTAGTTTCCTTTCACACTGATACCTGCTGATCCACACCTGTCCAAAACATTGAAGGTTTTTGTTTGCATCTTTTGATGTCCACTTCGCGCGCGGTCACTTTTTTGTGAATCACTAGGAAACTGGAGAAACATGTCTAAACATGTTTGATTATTATGCAGTGTAAAAGAATCTTTAGGTTAATCAGTTGTTTTCTCGGTGCTCTTATTCAAAGATTAGAACATTCTGCTCTCCATTAAACCTCAAAAGCATTTTCTAGTGGAGTTTCCAACCAAAAGGGGTTTTCTTTTTCTAATTAATGAGGTTGCCATATGCTTAAAGATCACTTGGATTGAATGAGTGAGCCATTTCTGAACCAATTATACATCTTTGGGGGAAAATATTGCCAACCCATTGAATTCTTTCTGACTCATTCATGTCATTTAAGTGATTATATTAAGTTCATAACCAATCAGAAGCACAACAAAAAAAGATAATGCTAGCACTAATCTCCAACTTGTCATCAACTTCCTATTTTGTATATTTCCATGTCTGCCCCAATTTATTACTCCTTAATTGCATTCCAACGACCCTCCTTTGTCCTTCCGCAATCAAAACAAAACCGTCGATCCTAAACAATAAGAATCCAGGAAGGCACATAGAATTAGAATTACACCATAATACTCGTGGGCTTGTAATTATCCCCCTTCAGGGTGCAAACGTTAGATAATCAGTCGTCTAATCCTTTCGACGTAACAAAAAGAATAAATATCATTTCTAGAACAGATTCTGACAAGTAGGGTAGTTTTGACCTAGCAAGGTAGAGGTTTCAGCCATCCTGACTATAGTCCTACGCGGTTGATGGGCGCTAACGTATGACCAGAACAAAACCCTACGTAAGAAAGAAACCTATGTAGAATCAAGTGTAAATGTTTCACAACAAGTATAATCAAATATCAAACAATTTAAAACATCAATGTCACAATCTTTATACAAAAAAAAGGGTAATCAGATTAGGTGCTAATTGGCCGGTTGATATCATACAATTCAACCATGTAACCTACCCGCGTTGAATAAAAAGCACAGCTCCGTTTTATAAAGGCTTCAGACATTTAAAGTGTTCACATATAATACATGCCCAAAAGTAATCATCCTCCTCAACTCATTTTGCTTTCTAACTTAGATCCATGATCATCTAGTTCTTATCGCCGGACATCTCCGCCATGCAGCTGAATCGTCTTTGCATTGTTTTACCAGCCGACTTGGATGAACTTGAGCCACCGAGTAATCATCCCAAGGTGCCAAGTTCAGGCCACAAAGAGGTTGAGAACCGTGAGAAACGAGGTTGTGGGAGTCAAGTTCTTGCCTTTCTTGGCAATTCAATTCGCAGGTTGTATGACTCCAAATGGGTTGTTTCCTGTTTGCATGATAAGACAACCAAACAAAAGTCTGGATCTTTCTATGACCTGGAAGGAATACAGATATCTGAGAAAATGGTTGGCGGTGACAATCCCAGGATTTTCAGCTATTCTGAGCTTTATATAGGGTCTAATGGGTTCAGTGAAGATGGAGTTCTTGGGAGTGGTGGTTTTGGAAAGGTTTATAGAGCAGTTCTACCAAGTGATGGTACTGTAGTCGCTGTGAAATGTTTGGCAGAGAAGGGTGAGCAATTTGAGAAGACTTTCGCAGCAGAATTGGTGGCGGTGGCTCACCTACGACATAGGAATCTTGTTCGTTTAAGGGGGTGGTGCGTTCATGATGATCAGTTGCTACTGGTTTATGACTACATGCCAAACCGGAGCCTTGATCGGGTGTTGTTCAGAAGATCCGAAAACCTGACAACACAACTTCTTTCTTGGGAGAAGAGGACGAAAATAGTTGGTGGCCTGGCAGCTGCTCTGCATTATCTTCATGAACAACTAGAGACTCAGATCATTCACAGGGATGTAAAGACGAGTAACGTGATGCTTGACTCCGAATTCAACGCTCGGTTGGGCGATTTTGGATTGGCAAGATGGTTGGAACATGAACTCCAATATCAGACCAGGACTCTTTCGATGAGAAACCACCAATTTCGATTGGCAGAGTCCACCAGAATTGGTGGGACTATTGGGTATTTGCCACCTGAGAGCTTCCAGAAACGAAGTGTTGCCACTGCAAAATCTGATGTTTTCAGTTTTGGGATTGTTGTATTAGAGGTGGCCTCTGGAAGGCGAGCAGTGGACCTGACATACCCTGATGATCAGATCATTTTGCTTGATTGGGTCAGGAAGCTATCCGACGAGGGAAAACTTCTACAAGCAGGGGATCATAGGCTTGCTGACGGATCCTACGCACTTTCTGATATGGAAAGACTAATTCATATTGGTCTTCTATGCACACTTCACTACCCGCAATCTAGGCCCAACATGAAATGGGTAGTTGAAGCACTTTCCGGCAATATTTCAGGCAAATTGCCGCCACTGCCATCATTTCAGTCCCTTCCTCGATACATAACCCTGTCATCCTCATCCGCCACCAGCACAAACAACAGCGGCACCACCAGGTCCAACACCACAACTGCCAGTTCCAACATGACACTTACTTCCAACACTTCATCCACCTATGTCACAGCCATTGGTGAGACTGTGTATGCAACTGCAGATATTGGACATCATGATTTTGGCACTACTAGCAATAGAAGTCGTAGACAGAGCACTTACTTTGTGGTTGAAACTCCCAGGGAGATATCCTACAAGGAAATCGTTTGCGCAACAAACAATTTCTCGGATTCTCGAAGAGTGGCAGAGGTCGACTTTGGAACTGCCTATTACGGCATCCTTGATGATGGCCACCAAGTTGTAGTGAAGAGGCTTGGCATGACTAAGTGCCCAGCATTGCGGATTAGATTTTCAGCTGAACTCCAGAATTTAGGGAAGCTCCGCCACCGAAACCTAATACAACTCCGCGGATGGTGCACCGAACAAGGAGAAATGCTGGTAGTCTATGATTATGCAGCTAACCGCCTTCTGAGTCACCTCCTGTTCCATCACGATAATAGAATTGGTCATTCCATCCTACGCTGGAGTCAGAGGTTCAATATTATCAAGTCATTGGCTTCTGCCATTCTCTATCTTCATGAGGAATGGGATGAACAAGTCATCCACAGACACATAACATCTTCGTCTATCATTCTTGATCTAGATATGAATCCAAGGCTCTGTAATTTTGCCCTGGCTGAATTCCTCGCAAGAAATGATCACGCTCATAAAGCAGCTGCTAAGGCAAGTAACTCAGTCCGTGGGATTTTCGGCTACATGTCGCCAGAGTACATGGAATCTGGAGAAGCAACTACAATGGCTGATATTTATAGCTTTGGTGTGGTCGTTCTTGAGGTGGTCAGTGGACATATGGCGGTCGATTTCCGGCAACCTAAGGTACTATTGGTTGATAGAGTTAATGAATTCGAGGCACAAGAAAGACCGCTAGAGGAGTGGGCTGATATAAGGCTAAATCAAGAGTACAATCATAAAGAACTAATGAGGCTTATCAATTTAGGCATTGCATGTACAAGGTCGGATCCAGGATTAAGACCAAGCATGAGGCAGATTGTAAGCGTACTTGATGGTAATGACCAATGGTTCATGAAGGGAGGGAAAGGGAAGGAGAACAGAGAATCATGGAAACAAAAGAATGCTAGTTCCTTAGAACTGACTAAGAATATCCAAGCTTTGGGAATACATTGAGTAATAGAACACCCAAGAAGCTCAGGTTTTTATGTTAATTAGGAATTACTGTCTTTTAACTTCTGTACACTATTCTGTAGATTCTTTCTTTTGTTATAGATAGTCATGTTTCCAGATTTGTTGAATCATATCTCACGCAACTTTGCAGGGCACTATGAGAGACAGGAAAACAAAATTATAAAAGAAAAGGTTCTCTATCAGGAACCATGAACTTCAATCTCCAAATTTGTGAATAAGCAACAGAACATCTTAAAACATGAAACAGAACAAGGTTTCATACCAATATACTTCAAATGTCTCAGATATTTACATTTATCTTTGAGCCTCACCTCTATTGGCTATCATCGAGCTACTCTTGTGGCTGCTATACACTAGATTTAACTTCCTGTTATAGTTATTTCTTCATCAGCATCAATCTCAGCCCACTTAACAAAAGCAAACAAAAACTCCCTGAAGTTGACTTGGCCGTTCCTATCCCAGTCCATTTCCTCTGCATTCATTAGCAGGAATTGCTAAGAGGATGGTTAAAGAGAATTAACATATTTAGTCCTACATAATAAATAGTAGAATTAGCATGCGAAACAGAACATACTGAATCGGGTCTTGATGATGTGTTGAGGAGATTTTTCCCAAGGACAAGTATCATCCATTGCTTGGATCATGTCTTTCTTGTTCAGTTTTCCATCCCCGTCCTTATCAAGAAACAAAAATGCTTCAATCATCGTATCAAAAATGGCCTCCACCTCCAAGGAATCTATCTCTGTGATGCAAAAGAACTTCAAGTATACAGAAGAAATAAAAGAGAAAAAAATTAGTCAACTATAAGTCTTAATTTGGTGAGATGAATATAGGGATTTGAGTTGACGACAAAAGAAAAGGATTAAAATTTAAATTATGATAGGAATCTAATAAGTAGTAGTAAGTTAAATATGTTATTCTATTTTACTTATATTATCTTAGTTATTTAAGACCTATAAACTTTTTTATTAGAATATGACTTAAATTTGGTAGAAACTCTTTCCTACTAGAATAAGGGTTTTAAAACTCTCTCTCTATACGTGTGTGTATTCAGCTCTTCATCAACTATAAGTAATTTGGAATCTTTTTACATACTTGAGTTTTTTATTAGAAGGTACGATGCTTTCTTTCAAAAGTGATTAGTTGACTCTAAGAGTAATTCTTAGTTTCCTACCTTCTATTTACTGTGTTCCTTACTAAATTCCAGCAAACTTAACTTATATTTTAACCATCTCAAACCTATATTTTAACCATATTAAACTCCTAAAATCCTAAGCTTAAATTTTGAGCAATTAAACTTTAAAATTCTAGCTACACAAAATCTGAAATTTCAACATTCCTAGCCAAAATTGAAACTTGATATTCCAGCAGCTTAATATTAGTTATATTTCTTAATTTCATGTCTTTAGCTGCTAGTTAAAAATTCTTTTATTTATCCTCCATTAATTTGGTATCAAAGCTTTGGTTCACGATGGCAACAAGTAGTAGAAGGAAATATAGAAGAATATTCAGTGACCTAAAGCAAGATGAAATACTTCTATATATTGCAAAAAAATTGGGCATCGATGATCTTCGTTCACAAGGTGCCCCAGAAACCAACTTACATGTAACAACTCTCATAAGAAAACATGTTTGACAAATTTTGGAGAGACTAGACAATATTGACATATATCCCTAAAAGTCAAAACTCCCACAAAAAAAAAGTATACCAACAACCTATACTTGATGTTGAACATAGAGAATGTGGTAATAAGCAAGAAGAAGGGATTGATATTGATCAACAACACACAACATATGGGAACATCGTCGATAAAAACATGTGCTGATTTTGATTCCTCAAATTCAGTAGATAAATTCGAATCTTTGAGCCTAGCCTACATGCAGAAGGTGCAACTTGATGATATGGAGAGTTTGGCAACAGAAAATGATAATGACGTGGAGAGTTTGACAGGAAGAGATTATCGAAGCCTTAAAGATGAAGAAAAATATAACAAAGTGGATTCTTTGGCAAACCCTTAAGTTGAAACAATTGAACAATAAGTTCAAACACTTAAACAACAAGATGAAACAACAGTGCAACAGGTTGAAAAAGTTAGGACAACAAGCTAAAATAACAGAATATGAAGCTATAAAAGATTAACCAGCAACTACTTGGGGTTCCAGAGTTTGTTGGTTCAAAGCTTGATGATATCATTGGTGTTGTTGATGAAGATTATGTTGTAGTGGCTGAAGAAGGAATAGTGGACTTGAATGAAGATGCACAATCAATACAACACAGGATTAAAGAAGAAGTTGTGACTGCACTTGCGAAGTCAAAATTCTTAGACCCTGGGAATGATTTCTAATTTCCTACCTTTCATTCTTTGTATTCCTTACTAAATTCCAGCAAACCTAACCTATTTTCTAGTCATCTCAAACCTATATTCTAGCTATATTAAACCCTAGAATCTTAAGTTTAAATTTCTAGGAATCAAACTTGAAGATTCCTGTTATACAAAATCTAAAATTTTAACATTTTTAGCCAAAATTCAACCATAAATTTTGATATTTTAGCAACTTAATATCAGTCATATTTCCTAATTTTGTGCTTTTAGCTACTAGTTAATAATTCTTGTATTTGTCCTAGATCACTTTGACTTCTGAAACAAAATTTGTTGGCCATCAGATATACTGGAAAACCAATGCAACCATTTTTATCTTCAACTGAAAATGACAAATGAAGAATTCAGTCTAGCTGGATACCTTATGATGAGAGGTTGAAGGTCCCGTCAAGAGATAGATGAGGCACAGGAGAACAATGAATTCATTGAATTGTATCTCTCCACTCCTACTAATGTCACATGAATCAAAAAGATCCTCGATCTCCTCCTCTTTAAAATTTATCTGTAATTTTTGCAGACATTTCTTGAGTTCCTCACGGTTAATAGCACCATTTGCATCTTCATCTACGAAAAGCAAGGTAAGAGTTCAATAGTAATTATCTGCCAAAACATCCGGGTTGCAGTAAAGAACTTTATTGAGTCTCACCATACAATTCAAACACACTTCTGATGTTCTTCAGTCCCTCTCTAAACTGTGGAAATCGCAATACAATGCTGTTAATTGACTTGAAACTCTTCTTCCCCTGTGAAGTTCTCTTAACTTCAATCACCTTCCTTTCGAGCCTTGCATCCAATCTCTTGTACTTGTTTGGTGAATGACAATGGAAAAATATGCCCCCAATTTTATTTGACAAGGATTTTAGACCAGGGCAAGGATGGGAAGTGCCTTAAAAGCAAGACAAAAAGAAGATCCAAAGTTAGGCTCAAACAAAGGGAGATTTGAAACTATCTATATCAGTAGAGGTTGACGCCTAAGCACATCTATGTTCGTGTTTATACAAGACTGCGATTGCCTCTTTTATGCCAAATTTTTACCCTTTTTGCGGGATTTATGGCATTTTTCTCACATAAGGCTACGATAGTGCCTTCTTTTGGAAGAATGGTTAAGGTAGCAGAATCATCACAGATGAAGACTTGATTTACCAATTTCCTACCAGTAGTATGTGATTAAATTCCACTTTTAGAAGTCAGTAGCAATCCTATCGACCATCAGAACCCTTTAAATAATATATTTCTTTTACATGAAACATGAAGACCATACATGGTAACACAACATTCAATACTGACCAGAAATAATAAACAGGGAGAGAGTTAATGAAAGGAAATAAACACAAATATCATTCCTACAATCTCTTCAATGACCTGGTTGTTGGCCCTTGATGTTCAACACAACATCTAGCATAGAGATTCAACCTCTATATATGCCAAATTCTAACATCATCAAACTACGCTTCTATCACTTCATGCTAATGATTAATTGCTAGTTTTCTTGCCTGACACTACAACAAAAACATACAATTCGCGACGTTTTTTAGAAAAACGTAATAAATTGTTCAATATTTTTGTGACATTTAAAAAACATCATGAAAAGAGCCGATTTTCTTTGTTATACTTTCCGCAACGTTTCTTCAATAAAACGTCGCAAAATAGGAACCGCGATATTTTGTTGAAGAAAACGTCGCAAAAGGTTTATTTAAAATGTTATGCTTCAGGAGTCAAATGACGTCATTTTGGTTTTCTTAAAACCTACCTGAGTCCCCTCCCTCCACCCCCAAAACGACGTCGTCTCAACTTCTGTGTAAATGAAAAAACGTCGCAGGTAATTCATTCTTCGTCAATCCCACGTGCCTACTGCTTTAGCCTTTTCCCTCTCTCTCATGACAGTGCTGTCGTTGTTTTCTCTTCTCCTTGCTGACATTTGCATCCTCTGTCTTCTCCAGTAGGAGTGCTTCTGTCTTTTGGTGGAGGTAAGTCATTCAACGTTTGTACTCTGTGATGAATATCGTGTTCACTGTGTTTGTATTTGAAGAGAAAATACTCGACAATTTTTACTGACTTTTAGAGTGTTTTTGCGTTTATTTTGATTATATATGGTGCATTTGGTTTTGTATTGTGTTACAGTATGTTAAGGAAAAAAGACATTACATTATTTCTTTAGGTAATTTGGGATAAATCTGTCGTGCTTTTGAAGTATTCGACGAAAGTTCAGAGTGGTTTATGAATAAAGTACTGGTCACTAAGCACGTTAATTATATAGTTTGAACATAGGGACAAGGGCTTTATCCTATGTTGCCATCAAATTAACATAGATAAGTTGTTCTTCTAGGTAGAGATGGTAACATTAGTGTAGAAACTATGGACTTTGAGACCATACTTGCAGTTGAGTAGTTTGTTAATTTTTCAGGAAGAATTTCATAAGCAACTAGTTAACCATGACATGAAATGGAATAGGATCTAGTCGTAGGTACAATGCGTTAATGATAAATGATAATTATTGCCAATAATCTTATAAAAAGTGAGATTGAATTTTACCAGGGAAAGAATTTTGTCTACCACTATGTAAATGGGATAATCCGTTTTGAGAAAAGAAACTAAAGGCATTTGTTGAATAAGGCTAAACTGCCTTTAGTTTAATAATGTAATACAATCAAGTTAAATTTGATAATATAATATTTAAATAAAATTAATATCACATTTTGTATTACCAAATTAGATTAGAATTTATCAAATTAGGTCTTGTATTTATGAATATCTTGAATTGGATCGAGTAAGGTCTTGCTTTTATTATAATTTGACATAATCTAATCTTTAGAAAATCTTACTTTCAACTACTTTCAACTATCATATTTTCAATTGTTTTTCATCTTGTGAATTTTTAGTTTAACTTTTTTTAGTATCCATTTTATTTATATGCATGTGTTTATATTAATTGCATCTTTTAGCTTGGTATTTATATTAATGTTACTTTTCTTTCTTATAAAAAAGAGAGCAGATATTTATTTATTTTATTGGTATACACTTGTAAGAGAATTAAATTTTCATTTTTATAAAATAGTATTTTTATATAAAATATTATTATTATTAATTGTTATTTATATTTTAATAAGAACAAAAATTACATTTAAATACAAAATTTTGTTGAACAATATGATGAAT
>JANIPM010000005.1:14867595-14878694 GCA_027478405.1 Erythroxylum cassinoides
AACTGCACTTTTTATCATTGTATATGCATGAAATGACTTATATATTCAAGAAAAAAGATGTGAGTAATTTTTAGAATTGT
Organism: Erythroxylum cassinoides; assembly: GCA_027478405.1. Taxonomy (NCBI): domain Eukaryota; kingdom Viridiplantae; phylum Streptophyta; class Magnoliopsida; order Malpighiales; family Erythroxylaceae; genus Erythroxylum; species Erythroxylum cassinoides. The sequence continues at coordinate 14,867,676 of JANIPM010000005.1, forward strand.
GATATATTTTTGTGGATCCTATTACAACTAATATGCATGCATATCTATCAACTAAATCCCGAGTAAATTGTGGTTATCAGGAACACATGATTCAAGTTGATGAAATTTCTTCTTTCAAATGAAAAAGAATATCAAATTGTAGATTCTTTATCTATATAAAAAAAGATTTCCAGTAAAAAGAATAATGGAAAGGACATATTCTAAAATTTTAAAAGATGTCTTAGTTATAATGAATATTCAAAAGGAATAATGATTCATTTGAAAAGCTCATAGGATCACTATCAACAAGAGGTATAGATTTGAAGTTTTGTCAATTAATCAACTGAACATTATAATAAACGAATGTTTGAAGTCTTTACATGATTTAGGTGTTAAGGGTGTATGGAAAAATAATAAAGGCTTTAGAAGATTTTCCACTTTATAAGGAAATTTTTATAGGCATGTCAAATGCAAGGAAGATGGATTGAATTCATCTCTTTAGTTATAAGGAAATTTTTATAGGCATGTCAAATGCAAGGAAGATGGATTGAATTCATCTCTTTAGTTATATTTTCATGTGTATTAACTATTGTTGTTTTTACCGCTTTTATGTTAAGAACTATATTTGAACATCTTAGGTGTACACTTACATTAACCTCTTAAAAAGATGATTGATATAAACTTCTTAAAATTTTATAATATGATTTAATGTTTGAGAATAATTTTGTACTATATATTTAATATCTTTTTAATTATTAAATGTTAGTATTGTATATACGTAGCCTATTTATTAGATTGTAGTCAAGTTTAGTTAATGGAATGCTAATGGTAATTTGATTTCTCGTTTTGGAAGAATATGAATATTTAAATATACACAAGCAACCATGTAAAACTACTATATTACGTTACAGTTAGATATTGTAACTTCTAAATAGGAATCCTACAAAGATTTATATGAATTTAAGAATGAGTAAGACAATCTTTTTGAGATATGATGATTTAAAAAGTTTATGAAGGCCTAAAGTCAATTGATCATTTAATTATGGAGGAACAAATTGTAAATTTTTATGATGACAAGGCATAGTGAGACAACTAAACTCAATGCAAAGATTTTTCAATATTCAACTTAGATAATTTCAGAGTATTTTTACAAAGTCTTACATGTAGTTAAGTGACTTGTAAAAAAGTTTATTACTCCACCATCATTTACCAATACACCTCTTAAAAAATTATTATAATCTAAAATACTTTCAATAGTTTTGGGTATGTGTTTTTATATTGTTTGTATTTTGAATATCTAATGGAGCTAGTTAGATAGCTAAGACCTACAGTAGACTAATATTCTATTAAAATAATATAAAAATGGACCCCATAAGGAGATAGTTTTTATATTATGCTTATCTAGTAACATTCTTGACTTCCACATTTAAAGTAGCACTAGTTTACCTTTTATATTCCATGGTCACTGCTCTAAAACTCTTTTCATGTTATCTTTATTTTCAATTTTAAGTCATATCTTTTCCCATTTTGTCTATGCTAATTGCTACAATTGTGAAAATAGGGGCCTCTTAAAAAAGAAGTGACCTATAAGAGTACTAAAGCATCTCGCAACTCCTACTAACAAGATATCCAATGGTAGAGATACTACGTTGGAAATTTCACCTCTAACTTGGGGGATATATTTAAGTTTATCTTAAGGATAGAACATTCATATCATTCGACTTCACTTTTTTAACTATCTTCAAAGGGGTATCTAAGCCTTTCTTATTAAAAGTGGAGAGAGGATCTCTATTATCTAGAAACAAAGGCAAGTAGGAATGTAAAATTTTATAGATTTGAGAGTTGAGGACACACAGAAGCTCAAGATAAGGGAAGTCGATGATGGAAACTAAGATTTGAGCTAGTTATAGAAGTTGGTAGGAATATGTTAGGTGACATAATAGGGGTTTTTTTTATATATTTTTAATTTATTAAATAATAAAATTCCTATGTGGCACAAATAAAATATATATATGATATTCACGTGACAAAAATATTAATTTGACGTGGCTCGTCACATCCTCTACATTCATATAAAACTTAAAGTCAGACTATGTTTGCTAAAAGTTAAATGTTGGAGCATTTTAGTGCCACTTTTTTTAAGTTTGGGTTAGTATTGTAAAATTGAATAAAATTTAAGTTTTTTTTAAACCATTAACACTTAAAAAACATCAAAGTTTTTAAATCCCTAAAAACAGTGTAACCCTAAACGTGGAAGAACACAATCTTCATTTTGCCTCCATAGTTGATTTGTTCAATAACCACTCCGTACTCTGTCATGGTTATATTCAATCACCTCTTACTGCTTAGTAGGAGGAAGCCTAACTATCTTCTCCTATAATGTCGAAGGCATAACACAATTAAGTTAGACATATACTTACTCCTTAATGCTTATAGTAAATGCTTACTACTCTTAACATAATAAATTGCTCATATGGAGAAACTACAATATTTGTATATAAAGTGCCTGAGTGAGCCTAGATCAACTGCATCATATTAGTGCTTGTAATTAACATCTCCATGTGCTATTGCCTGATTGAAAAGAAAAGAAAAGAAAAGACTTCACAAAATAATTCTATTAATAAAGAAAATCACCTACTAATCAGTCGTTCTTAACTAAAACTACAACTCAAACTACAAGCAAAGCGTTCATTCAAAGGAAGAATATGTGAAATTGGGATCATGAAATTGAGTTATTAATCCCAAATTAAAATTGTTCCAACAATATCAATAGGAGATAGAGTTCAAAGTCTTTTTACCTAAGACAGTGACTGAGTTGCGGAAGCCATGAAAAGAGAACGACGAAGAGGAGAGGAAGAATGGGGGAGGAAGAGAAGTGGCAAAAGGGTCAAAAGGGGGAAGAGAGAGAGGATTTATAATCAGGGTTAGATCTTCCAAATTTAGGATTAAATTGTTTTTAGGGATTTAAAATTTTTAAAATTATTAAATTATTAATTTCATGCATATTAAAATCAGTATATGTGTTACACACATGAAAAAAATTATTTATCGTGGCTCACTACATCATCACCATTAACAAAAGGTTTAACAATGAACTATTTTTTATACAAATTAAAAAATGGAACATTTTAATGTCACTTTTAAAATTCAGACTGATATTACAAAATTAAGAAAATTTGAGAATTATTTTACAGTAAATCCTATAAATTATTAGTGCCAATAGAAGATAACAACTTTTTTATTTTTTGTTCTCTTACATAGTTATTTGATCGTAGAATCAAGTTATTCACTGACTTGAAAGAGATGTGTCATTCATTGCTTAAATGTTGACAACTTAAGATTAAACAACTGGAATATCAAACTTAATATTGAGGGAAAAGGGATGAAATTTAATAGAAAGAGATCAAACAAGAGTGGATTTATAGCAACCAAATTAGCGTTTTGTTTGCAAATCTACAATGGTTGCTTTTGGATCCAGTTTTGATCATCAATAAAAGACATACTAGTCAATTGCTCTATATATTGAGCACTGAGCTTATTTATCCACTTTACTCTTCCTGTAATGTTGGCTCCTGCTCCATAATTGCCGTCCTCTACAAAGGTTACCTGGTCCCTGGTTGTATTGGATGCACACAAGAAACCATCAGATGATCAAAAAAGGAACCGAAGATTAGGTAGATCAAATGGGAAAACAGGACATTAAGTGGAATAATTACATCACTCGATCTATATGCTGAATTTTGTTAAGAAACAAGTTTCTTTTCATATATATAATTATATATAAACAGATGATTAGAAATGTATGAAATTTTCCTTATTTCCAAGTTTTTCTACACATTCACTAGGATTATAATTGAGGAATCAATTCAGCAACTTATATGAACGTACCACGTGACATTTAATTTACAGACAACCAGCTCATCTTGTCAATTACAACTGATGTAGGTTAACTATATACACCATACTATAAACTGAATTTAATTACTTATGCGGACGCTTCATGTGACAATAATTCTATTTTAACAGGTTCACAAGGGTTTTAAAAGCACTTGTCTATGTGTCACATAGAAGAAAATACAAAGATTGGGATAAGGAACTTACTCATGGCCAACGCAATTCCAAGCATTCCATCCCAAAGGATCTATAATGTCGTCAAAGTTTGAGCTGTAGAATATAACCCTAGCAAACCCTCTCCAAGGCCTTCCTAGAAATGCAGGGCCTTTTCCAAACACTCTACATCCCTTGAAAACAAACCCATTTGAATCATTTGGATTTGTTCTTCCCTGTGCTGTTATATATCCTCCTTCCAGTACTTGTATGTCACAATCCTACATTGAAGTACACAAGATGACAAAATCACTTAGAACTTGGTAGTAAAGATGATAAATGTTTGCTATTATATGCACAATCGCACTCTAATCAACTAGTTTGGATCCTAATAAGAGATGAAGTTAAAAGTCCCTCCTACTATAAATCAAGTAAGTTACAATATTGTTGCAGTTATTATAATAATTGCAAATTATATAAATATAAGATAATAAATCCCAATACAAGGTTCAAAATTATTCATCTTTTTGACAAAATCTTTGATGCCAAAAGTCAAGAAATCTCCTTATTTGCATGATGATGAAAGATTGTACAAGTTCGTAAGGCAAAAATACTACCTCGTATATGGATTGGCCACTGCCAAAGATGAAATCAACAGCACCCTGAATGGTGCAGTGCTTGAAGTAGTGTCGACCTTGATCATCCCACAAGGTGTCTTGCACCCCGGCAAAGCCACACCGGTAAAATGCATTCCTGTCGCCGCTTATCATTGCAGCCACAGCCGGTAGCCTAGGGTTACTGTTACTATTAAGTGGAAAGTTGTAGGAGTTCTGTCGAAAGATTTCATCCAAACAAAAGAAAACAGTTGCCAAGGGATGAAGTCGTGTATATTACTTGTTCACATAAGCACATATATATGAAAAATTTTCTTACAACAAAGCCAATACTTCTGGCGATAATGTTGTCTGCTAGAGAAGTGAAAGTTGGGCTTTGTGCTGTTGTCTCGTGGTCACCCCACACTATATAGGTCTTCCTCATTCCTTCTCCTTTCAGGATTATATATGGTTTGTCATAAGGGATCTTCACCTTCTCTCTGCATATGCATTACAAAGTGGATATCTTCCTCAAAGTCTACGCTTAAACAGTACGTAAAAGACCAGGTGTAACGTCTTATATTTCTGGGCTTTGTAGATTACAAAGAAGCTAATCAGATAACATAGGGAAAAAAAAAAAAAAAGAAATGAGAAGTCTCAGCGGGGTCGCACCTGTATGTACCAGCAGTGATGTAGATACAGACCCAGTTCCTGTTATTAGATGGAACGGAATCAATGGCTGCTTGAACACTTTTGAAATCTCCATGTCCAGACTGATCAACATGCATCACCTTGTAAGGCAATGACTTACTGGTAAGACGATAGAATTGACCAGCTCCATGGGACTTGGCATCTATGAGGAGCAGTTGGAAGCCAATTAGTATGAAGATGGCAGAACACAGATTAAAGTATGGTGGAATTAACATCTTTGTATTACAAGTTTTAGAGAAGAAAGTGATAAAACCAAAGTGTATATGTGAATTGGTGGATCCAAAGATGAGCAGAAAATGGAATAGCTTGGATATTACGCATATAATACAAGTTTACAAGCAAGCATGAGTCCATTTATCTGCCAAGTCTTGGATAACCAGCGACAGTTACAAGGATTTTGGAGGGTAAAAGGAAAGTCAAAAGTTTCTGTTTGTACGCATATGTCAACAGAATCACAATGAATACAGAATAGTAATTAAGCTCTTTGTTTTGTTTTATTGCCTCATCCGTTTCTCACGTATATTTATTATTCCTATAGGGCCTGTCAAGGGAAAATTAGAAGGTTGTATCACTGAATTATTACGTCATCATAAGCTTTTTGAGGCTTTGTAAAGTTGAACGCTAATCAAATTACTGCAATAATCTCAAGGGTAATCTTCAAGTTCACGGGTTAATATTGGGCTTTAAAGAGGATATATGGGGGACAAAATTTAATTTCAAACGGCTGACCTAATTTTTTGGAATAATGAAAATGTTTCTTTTCCTTAATATCAGCATAGCGTGTGTCATGTCATGTAAATTGTTTGATTTATCAAAAAAGAGAAAAATAAATATATAGCCAGATCCTATCCCGTGAAAGAAAAAGATGTTTTTGACTTAATATATAATTATCTACATTAACCAAACATCTTTTTATTGGCGTAAAAAGTTGTCTTATTCAACATTAAGACAACTTTAAATAATAAAATGTTAAAAAAAACATATAATGTTTAAATAATAAATTCTTACTAATGTTTTAAAAACCGGTAAAACAAAGCAGATCAATCGGAAATAAAATTAAAATTTTTAAAATATGATTCAAAGAAATTGATCTTAATTATTGAAGTTTAATTAAAAAAAGATTGCTAAATAAAATTTAATTTATTAATTTTAATTTATAAAAACTTAGCAATTAATAAAAATGTATTGATTAATTAATAAATTGATTGATTTTTAACTATCAAAGTTATTAAAGTTTTTACAATTAATCAAGTTGCCCATGTGATTTTGAAAGATTGACTCATTCAAACATGAGCTAAAGACAGAATAGTAGCATTTCAAATATACGAACAATAATGTTAATGAAAATGTTTTTTGGAATAATGAAAATGTTTCTTTTCCTTAATATCACATGATGTCTTGGACTTTTAACAGCTATCAAATCTTAATATCACATGATGTCTCTTTTCCTTAATATCACATGATGTCCAAGACATCTAACAAAATATTGATGAAAATTAAATCGCTTGTATCACCTATTTGCAAATTAATCCTCAAACGGTTTACTTTACCTTTGATGCGTGAAAGGCAACAAGACTCTTAAACTCGTTCGTAAAAACCTTATTTAACCACTTCAACCCTTTGCTTATTTCACCAAGAGAACCCGAATGCCTTGGCTAAAAAGAAAGGAGACGTATTTGCAGTCTACAGCCTTGTGTTGTATAGAGATGCCATGAGAAACTTATCTGAAATATTGATTTCATACTTGGGTGAACTAATTCTTTTGGCAAAACTATTCAGTTCAATCTTCCTTGATTTGATAGCTGTTAATAGTCCAAGACATCTAACAAACGTTTTAACTAAGTTCATTCCATTAAAATGTACAATCATCCCTAGCTTATACATGCATACATTTTTTAATTTGAAATTCTGCTGTATTACTAGCTGGACGCATTCCATCACTGGGCATGTACGACCAGTAACAAGCTAATACAAGACACTAAAATGTTGAATATAGAGAACATACCAACAGTAACATACCGCTTACCCTACATCCTAAATAGAGTATTTCAATTATCTGAGGATGTACTGGTCGGTGAAGGAGAAACTTTCCCCTTGAAAGTTACCCACCCTTCTTTTCCCTGGTACTAGTGGATTCTAAATACTAACCTCAAACTATTCAATATGACTACAAACGGAAGCTGCAAGTGTGTGGCTGGTGCATAACAGTTTATTGGAAGGTGGATGACTATTGCAACATCATTTCACTCGTCGATAAAGAACAATATGATCATGCAAGTCCACTGCATTAAGTATAGCATATAGTGAAGTCAAAAGGAATCATTGCAGACGCAAGGCAAAACAGAATACAGATTTAGTTCATGATAGGAGTCTACTTTTCACCCACAAGAAAGAAAAAACAACTCTACGTAGCATTAATATTTGATGGGAGCGATAATGTCTAGCTGGGGACCTAGCTTCTCCTCTGCAATCTTTTCAGCTTTAACCCTCAGTTTTGTCAACTGCTTCTTTCTCTCATATGCCACCTGAGCCCTCTCCTTTCTCTTCCTCTCGAGCTCCTAAGGAAAAGCAGAGTAGTAATGTAGATCAGAGAACACTAGCAACTTGCAGTCTTAAGAATTAGCGTCAATGGTGATATGTCGAACTTTTAATTTTTTACAGCAGCCCAACAAATAGAAGTAAAATAGAAAACCAGAATATATATCTTCCACAAGCAAAGTAGAAAAGCTAGAACCACATAAGAATATATATTAGGTAAAATCTCTTTAATTTAGTGACACATAAAAACAATCATGGGATAAACTGTCAGAACTATGTAAAAGAAGGAAGCGGGTAGACAGTTCCTACCTTAATTATGTCATAGTAGTTCCACCCAACCTCAGATGATAGCTTTCCTAATAAGCAGTACTTGTGCCCAGCCTGCAGCCTCAAAACCCTGATTTTCCCAAGTTTATCCCAAATTAAAGACTAATATTTCAGCTAATAAACATCAAAAAACAATTAAAAATGCAACTAACATTTAAAAAACTCACTTGAGGGCATCTGGAATCACCATCCTCTTTATCTTGTCATAAGGGGGAGGAACACCCTCATAAACCTTCAGGCGAGCAAGGGCTGCCTCTCCGCGCTTGGTCTTATGAGGAATCATCCTACAGTTCAAAAAGAATTTGAAACCTGAAGTATAACGAAAGACTACAAAACATACAAGCAACCTTCATTCTCCTGCAGCCAGTACATCCTCTTTCCCAAAATCTAATACGCAGCAATTCCAGATTACAAGGAAATGAACATAAAATGACTTCTGTACTCATCTGGAAAAGCAAAGGTATATCTTCTCATCATTTTAGACAGAATACATAATTAATGCGAGCTTTTCAATCAATCCCAGACAACAAACCTCAATATAAAGACAACATTTTCCAGGATACCAACAACTCAATTACCCAAGTGTAAGCAACTATAAAGACTAGCTTCCATAAGGAGTCATTATAAACGAAACCCAGATGTCAATTCAGTATAACAAATCGATTACAAGCATTAAAACACCAAGATGTGCAAATAAAGAATAGATTTACCCGCGAATAGTGCGCCAAAGAATCTTAGAAGGAGCGCGAAAGTGGATAGGACCATGAGAAGGCTTAGTGTTCATGCGCTTACGCAAGAACCTCATATACTTCATCTTCTGCCTAACCAATCCACCAGATAAGCATATCTCTTCACATCTCACAACAACCACCTTTTGCCCATTCAACAACTCCTTTGCAACGATGGAAGCCAAGCGGCCTAACATGTGGTGTCGGGCATCAACTACCACCCTTTTCGCGCAAATCCCAGATCCTGAAACCATTGTTGCTCTCGTTCTCTGTGCAGCCGCAAGCTGTGTCGTAAATGGGTTGAGTCGATGAAAGTGAAGCTGGGTGAGGGTTAGGGTTTTAAAGGGTTTGTGTTTCTATCTGGGCTTTTGGGCCTTAACCTTTAAAACATAGTCTGCTGTGCCTTTTTTTATCACTGGATCTAAATATTATACCCAATTTTCTTTTTTTTTTTCCCATGAGCTTCTATTTCAGTTAATCTCTTTTCAATTGATTTAAGATTGAAGTCCTCCAGCTCAAGGCGTAAGTGAGTTGGTAAGAGATTTTTTTGATTTAAGTGAGGTCATGGATTCGAACCTTTCTCATGTATGTAGCCGTTTAAAACTTAGGGTCAGAGCTTTGCCTCCCGCCAAGAGCCTATCTAACTCGAGCGGAGATTAGTCTGAGTATGGATAGCTTAAAGGTATCTTTCATAGTTGGGGCCCTCCTAAGACTCCTCATGGACAACCAACAAAAATTGAAGTCCTCTGATCACTTGAACAAAATGAAGTCAATTTAATTGGCTAAGAGTTTATTGTGTAAAAAAGTCTTATAAATATTAGTTTTTAGGATAAGTATTGGATTGCCGAAATTAGATCTGTAAATTAAAATGAAATATAGTAGAAGCCATAAATACAATCCAATGTTGGATGTGGGTCCCTCGCATGGAGGGACACCATTTTCAACCAAAGTGACATTTACGGTTGTCTCACGCGGTGGAGTGCCTGTATGAGGCATTCCCTACTTCATACATACTCACAACAAATATATAGAAGAAAACCAAAGCAAAGCAACGCTCTGATGTTAGGAAATATTTTTCTAAAGGGTTGGTGAGTAACAAAATAGTGAGGTTAATATTTTTAAGTCGAGAAACATCTTGTGAGCCACTATTTTACTTTTATCTCTGTATACTTAATATTTGTAATAGTGGAAGAATTATTCTGAGTGTTATCTATGGATGTAGCCCAAAGTTAAGGGTGAATCACGTTAAATATTTTGTGTCTATTTTGCTCATGTTATTTTTTCTTTTCAAAATACACCCGCTTTGTCCAACAAGTGGTATCAGAGCTGTGTTTTTATTGAAGGTATTTTTTAAAACAAGAAGCCACGGGGAAGACAAAATTATAACGATTCTTTTGGCGTGATTCGTTCAAAAAGTTGTCGTAATACGACAAAGTTGATGAATAGTGCTCTTAAGTTTTTAAATTTGCAAGGTGACAGCACTTTAGATGTCCAATAGTAATTAGGTCTTGTGGTACTATTTACGGTACTATTCACAAGTTACTATTTACTGAATCACACGATACTATTCCAATAGGATTCGGTAACACTATTCCGGTGATCATTATTCACAAGTTACTATTTATCAGGTCCCATGGTGAAAATTTAGAAGATATCTTTTATGTCAAATTTTGACATCCTGATTTCATCTTTGAGGTCGGTTTTCTCAAATTTGGCTTAATTTGGTAAATGGAGGTGAAGACGAGCAAAATGATCAATCTAAACGGTATTAACTACCGTATATGGCAAACTAAGATGAAGAATCTCTTGATGATTACAAAGATGCATTTGTCGGTATTTTCAACAACTAAACCGAAAGAGATGTCCAACGAAGAATGGGAGTTTGAGCATGATCGAGCATGTGGTTATATTAGACAGTTTGTCGATGATAATGTGTACAATCACATTTGTAATGAGACTCATGCCAGAACATTGTGGAATAAGCTGGAGCAGCTGTATGCTTCAAAGACCGGTAACAACAAATTATTTTATCTGACAAAATTGATGCAGGTAAAATACCAAGAAGGTACTTCTGTAGCTGATCATTTAAACAATAT
>JANIPM010000005.1:14895343-14906556 GCA_027478405.1 Erythroxylum cassinoides
AATTTGACATTTTACAATTTGTCATTTTTTTTTCTTATTTCACCAAAAAAATGGAGTTCGTCTAATAAATTCAAAACAAATCGTTGGAATCTTTCACTCGATAAGTAAGGGCCAATTATCGGCCAAAACTATTTCGATCTCCGAAGAAGAAGAGCAGAGCAAACGAAACATGTCCAAAAGTAAACCAACCCCTTGGGCGAAATTCCCACCAATGGCTGAGATGTTCAGTCGACTCCGAGCTCGTATTTGACAAATTTCAAGCAACCTCCAACCTTTCATTTTTATAGGTAGAAAATGCCTTACAATTGAGTTCTTTGAGAACAAGTCCTGTAGAGCTATCGACCGTCGGACGAAGACAGCTTTTTGTCTGGGTCGAATCGTCATTCCACTCCTCTACTAGGATTCTTCCTATTTCAAGGGAGGCACAATTATTAGGGCGGGCCCCTTTGAGAGTTACGGGTCATTGTGCGGGTCAAGACCCGGATGCTCACTACATATCTTCTCTTCAAGAAGCGACCAGGCTAAGAATCAGCCTTCAACCCTCTTAGCAGCTCTTTCCTAGTTAATCAGCTTTTGTGCTCTCTGCGGAAAGACTTTGAAGAACTCTTCCTGTAGCGGATGCTAAGCGCTCTCAAGAGCTCTTATAGAGTCATATGAATGTCAAGCACCGGAGATGACAGTAACGTATTCCTAAAGATGACCAGAGGAACTCGCAAACGAGAGTCTAAGCCCGAGCCAGACATCTAATTGCTTCGATTTGAATTATCCAAAAGATACGATAATAACTTTCGAATCCAGGAAGAGACCAATAGGTTGGAAAAGCCTATCGATCCAAAATAGAAATTAGGGTATTGTACTCAGGGTCTCCTAAGGGTCTTGACGAATGCCTCCTTTCTCTTCTCTAAAGTCCACAATCAAAAGTGAAAATTTCGCCTGAAGCGAATGGAGACCTCTCTTTATCCACCTTCGGGCTTTGAAAAAAGACTTCGTACCTGAGATAGTTGAAAAAAGGGCGACCGAGGCAGCATCCCGACAAGTATGCTGATAGATCCTCCAAAAAAACAAGAAGATCAGGATTTATCCGCCTAGACCTGCTCAACCGAGGCCTAAAGGGCTTCTCTTTATTTGTGGGCACTTTCTAGCTATGGGTCTAGTCCAGTGGAATACCCAGGGGTCAAAAAAGGGGCCTGAGAAAAATATAAGAAAACGCTAAGCGTTCTTTTGATTTCCCAACCTGTTGCTTCCCACTTAGACCTAGTAGTCCGGAAGAGAGCATCACTCCTATTTAGGAGTGGGACCATTGAGGGCCCACTTTCTCTCGAGTGCGAACGGGCCTTTTTTTATTTTTGGAACTAACTTTTTTTGTGTGTGTTCACCTGGGCCTAATAGACGGGTTCGAGACCCTGCTTTACAAGAAAGCTCAATATGATATTCTGACTTTCCTGGGAAAGGTAGAACCTGAGCTCTTCGATTAAGCACTCGAATGAAACAGGTCTCATAGCGATCTGTGTGAATATACAATAGACTATTAAAAAAAAGCACTTTCTTTGTGTCGCCTCGAAATGCTTTTTCTTCACCCCCCATTGAATTATTTGGTCCCACTCGTTATCAAATGGACCACAATATTGTGGTAGCCGAAACGGCGGATATTCTCGTCTTGCTTGATTCGAGTGCTAGCTTTCTTCAGACTACAAGTGAAGAAATTGGATTCAACTAGCAAAGAATCTTCGTTAGTCACTAAGGGTCGAACACTTGTCCTAGATCGACTTCCAAATTATAATTGTTCTAGTTGGAACGACACAAGCCGAGCCAGGCCTCGATTCAAAAAGATGAAAAAAAAATGCTCCAGCTTTCCATTCTCATATGAGGCCGGACCTCAATGGGGAAGAATTTGACGGGACCGAGACTAATCTATAGCGATCTATCCTTGTTCCAAAAGGTTGATTCCCAACTCCAAGGGCCCCCAGTCGCAGGCCCGACTACCGCTGGGGGATTGAATCACGGTTTAATCATGGTCAGCCCCCTAACAGAGCGATCCACTACCTCCTGATATTGCTAGGAGTCGAACCTAGGACCTTGTTCCATAGCGATCTATCCTAGTGTGGTAAGAAGTTGTCGGGTTTAGGCTCCACCTCATGTTGGTTGCCAGACATCCTTCTAGAACTGAGAACAGAATTGGACTTAAAAGTTTCCTTATTTGAACTACTCGCGTAATTGATCGATGGACGGAGGAATTTCAGATTCCTAGCCGTCAAAAGGAGGCTTGCCTTTTGAGTTTAAGGCAATAAGTGGCTCTGGGGGACTAAGGCGGCTCAGCTCAGTTGTTGAGCAGGAGATCAAGGAGGAACTGGAGAAGATGCTGGGGCGCCTGGTTTGTCTTGATTCCCGATTGATTGATATATATAATGAGATTGGAGTAACCTCTCAAAATAGCATATTATCGCTCTAAACGAATGTTTTCAAATAATAATGCAATAAACAGTAAACACCATCTTTCTAAGTTCAACCCAGCAGGTAGTTTTAAACTCCCAGCTCTCAGACCAGTGGAACATGATCTATGCCAAAGTGAATTTTTGATTGGAAAATTGTGACCATAAATGTGATAGAACCGCCAGGATTTAAAATCATCTCACTGATCAGGGGCATTTTCTATCCAAAAGTTATCTTTGGCGAACCATCAAGATCTTCTAAAGTTCCCTTTTCGGATTTGAGAACTACCGGCGAAAAGTAAATGTAGTGTATATGAAAAGACTGGCGCTTGGCCCCGTTCAGCAACCAGAACGATGTAGAAACAATGTCTCTCTTTCCAGGAAGGCAATTATACAATGACATCATCCAATGATTAGTAGTCCCCGCCTTTCTCACCCTCATAACCATCAAACGAAAAGCTATTAACTACCAAATGAGACATTTCACAGATCAACGTGAGCGCACCCAAACCAAGACCACTGCCACCTAAACATCCTTAAAACAGTAATGAGCCCCACACTTTAGCTCACTTCAGGTTGCCGATAAACATGCAGAACTGCAAAAGTGGTTGCTCGGACATGTTTTCACCTTGTCTCTGCTTGCAGGATCGCATTTGAGTTAACATCACAGGGATATGATGCCTGCTACCACTCAATCATGAAGTGTATTCAAAAGGCTGAGGTGGCTGAGGCTCCTCATCAACAGCCATGGCTGCTGTAGAACCATGCTGCTGTCCGGTCACTGAACCACCAGCAGGGGATGGTGTTGATGCTGGTGCATCAGTTAGGGAGAGTACCTCAGGTTCAGTTGGTAGCATATCTCTCAGGAGGACAAATCCTGAAGGTGCCAATTTTACTGGCACATATCTGCTACCTTCAATGAACTTGATAAATTTCTCTTGTGCTGGAACCACCCTGGCCGGGTTTGTCAAAATTTCAAAAGAAGGTTCAGGCTCTGCTTTTCTGTCTGGTGTATTATCAACCTGCCAAAGATATAAGATCATCAGTTTAAGACAGCGCATAGATGAACACCCCATTCAGCTCTTCTTATATGGAACAGTCCAATCCCAAACAGCGGAAACACAAAATAATTGAAGGAAAGACAAGCTTATGAGGGAGAAAACAAAATCACTACCTGCATGGAATCCCCATCCTTCTCAGTGGATGATTTTCCTTTTCCAGTATGTGACACTGCAGCAGACGATGACTCTGCTCCAGCTGCTTTCTCAGCATTAGCCTTCTGGTCTGCTTCTTTCTTCGCCCTTGCCTTGGCCTTTGCTGATGTTGAAAGAACTGCTGCAGGAAGTTTCACAGTTGATCTGGTGCTAGGAACAACAGTTGGTTTTGGATATTCGAATAGGGAAGGCTTTGCATTCGAGATAAACTCAAATTTTGGAACCTTCAAGTCGTAGTTCAGTCCGATAAAAGCAGTGGGCGAGAATGACAAGCTTATGAAATAAATGAGGGGGTACCAATACCAGAATTGGCTAAAAACAGCGAGGCCAACAACAGCAGTGATCTTATCATGTTTTGACTTAGACAACAACCTTACGGTCACATTCCTTCCACCAGCATCAAGTATTCCAGAAGCAAGGATTGCCCCCATCTTGCTCATTGTGTCTTCATGCTTATCAAGAATAATCTTTTCGAGTTGTCGCCTAAATTAAGAGATAGAAATTAGGTTTTGAAAAGTGTGATCATATAGTAACTCGTGTTCTTTTAGCAGTAATATCCTTTGTAAATCAAGAAGCACAGCACTGATATGCAATACCTAAATGTGCCAACACGAGAATCACTGGCTTCATTCATCTGAACCATGACCATGGCCATTGCAATAAGGGCACCTTGACGAACAAAATCAACAACATCTGATGTCAAAGGTTCGAGCAATGATATAGCCTCACTCAAGCCAGTGCCAGCACAAGAAATGCCCACCGCAAGAGCCGCACCATATCGGACGTGTGGGTTATAGGACTCAGATAGCAAGGAGACAATTCGCGGAGTCTGCTTTATCCAAAGTTTAGTGAGGAACAAATCATACCACCAACCACAGCAGAAAAGTTCAGAAGGGGACAGAATAAGAAAAATACAACTGAACAACTATTAGTAGCTCTTATGGAAAATGGTCATAGAAAATGCACGAACATGAAGCACAAAAATGTGAATCAGAGAATGGCAGGAAGAGAAAACAAACCTGTTCTGGCTCAGAGTACAAAACAAATCCAAGTGCAAGAACAGCTGTCCTTCTTACATCATCACTCACATCTGATACAGCAAAGTGCAGCAGTTGGCGTATGGCCTTATTGTTTGCTGTTCCGCTGTAGGCCAGCGCCAATGCATACATGCCACCATAACGAAGTATGGGATCTTGGTCACGAGTCATCTGTTCAATTAGTGTGTCTGCTTCCTCTTCTCTTCCATAAACTGTAAGAGCTATACCCAATGCCAACCCTCTGCAGCATAAAAATGCTTCATAAACAAAGGGAAAAGCCTCAAATGAAGGCTCAGTGAGACGCACTATAATATAATGAAGCCTAAAATTACCTTATGATTTTTTCATGCTGTGTCTCATGAGCATAAGCAAGCATTTCACCCGCTTTCTCACTAGCAGTTCCAACCATAAGCAAGCCCATACTAATTCCAGCAGCCTCACCAGCAACAGCACTGTCTGTGTACAATGCGCTTTTAATGTCATCATATATGTCTTCATCAGCAGTTCCAAGAGCTGCCAAACCAAGACCTAAGCATGCACCATGTTGAATAACCTGCATAGGCATCTCCATCTTAGACTCAAGCAGCAACACAGATCGACTCAAAAAGGAAGCCATAAGCAAGCATCATGATCAAAGCCATACCTCTACATTTGTGCTACGTAAGCTATCACGAAGAAATTTTTTAATTCCTTCCCCATGGTTGGCATGAATTAGACCAAGAGCATAGAGGGCGCCACCTTCTGAATAAGGACTGCCTCCCCCACCAGCTCCACCCTGAGGTAAATATGGAGCCATAAGTGACCTCCCCTGCTGTAGATGTCCTCTGTGAATAACACCAAGACCTGCTGTAGCACTAAATTTAGCCCAATTTGTAGCCCTACTCAACCAGTCCTGCCAATATATTTGAACCAAAAACAATTTAACAATCACTACAAATGGAGCCTAAGAAACAAAAGAACAAAACAAACCAAGGAACAGTTAATAAAAAACAAAAGCACATTCTAATACTCACCAGATTCTCCCTTAGGAATGTATCCACAGTCGTTCCAGCATGCATGATCGCATTTGCATAAATTGTTGCACTATGACAGACACTGTTCCTCATCTCAACAGACTGCTTTATTGTCTTCAGAATGAGAAGATCTGATCTGTAAAGCAAGTTACAAGAGTTACTTTTACCCCCTTACCAATCCTCTACAAGACAAACAATGCTTAATTTGAGAGATAGAATTGCAAAGAAGAACTTATTATGACTGTACAAGAACTTAATTCGTACTTGTTATGACTGTACAAGAATTGCAAAGTCAACTGTATTGAGGTCTCTCCAGACAAAATGTCCTTAATCTTAGTCAACCTCTCAGCATAAATTGCCTCAGTAGGATCTGTCTCATGCACATGCTCAGTGGTTGTTGAAGTTCCTTCTGTCATTTGGACATCCTCTGCAGTAGCTGGATTTTCAGTTTGAGCAGAACCTGGATTAGATCTTGGCTGCGCAGATATTGGAGGTTGTAGCTTTGGAGCTGAAAGGCGGTCCCTAACATTTAAGAGAAAAGCCTGGTGCTCATTCTCCACAAGATCAAAGGCTATCTGGAATGCCAAGAGAGCTTCATCCCTATTTCCAGAGCGTAGGAGTTTCTCTAAAATGTTTGCTACACCTTCAGGTTCATCCAAAAACATTAAGCATTGGCATATGCTCAGAAAATCAGGAGAAGGCAACTTTTGGTACACATTAACAAGAAGACGAAGGACCTGCAAATCAAATAATGATCAGTATTCATCCATACTGTCCATCAAGATATGTTAGACATGTTAGCTGACGAACCAGCAGTCAGCAGAACAGGTAGAACAGAAACTTGTTAAAGGATCATCAAAAATGCATGCATGATTATGTAGATCCAAAACAAGTACTGAACGCAAGTGTAAGACTATAAAAGATAGAACATGTTCACAACAACGATAAATTAATCAGAACATTAACATATTAAACATGCAGATTTAATCAATTTAAGCCATGTCTACGTTTGATCAATTATAAGTTGATGAGCCTCCTTACCTCACGTCGATACTCTCTTAGATTAACAAAAGAGTGAGAGACATTAATGCAATAGGACAGGCTTCCATGAACATTATCACTCCTGGTGATTGCTTCCTCAAGTTTGTCCAATCTTCGACATTCAATGGCAATTCCCATTGCCTGCTGATATTTTCCATCCACGATACACCTAACAGAAGAAATGATAAGATAACTAGAAGGATCATAGATAAAAACGACTAAGAGAGTTTACAACTGCATACTTATCCAGCATTCTCTCAACAATGGTCTCCAACCTAGCGTCAACATTTATTGAAACAGTTGATTCGGCTGCCTTAGACTTTAGACTAGCATACTCATCAATGGCCTTGGCTGATGATATAGACAAAAAAAAAAAATCAAATCAATGGCCCAAAGACTTATCATGTAACTTGGCTATGTCAACACCTGACTAGATATCAAAATCAAAAACCAGAGGAGGACAGATTATAATGAACCAACAAAAAGTTGTAAATCTGGTAATAATGCTGACAGTTAAGTTAAGAACGTCACTGGTGCTGTTACATTTAGCAAGTCAAGTACAATGAAAACTATAAAGCCTCAGAATTAACATCGCCATCTCCCATGATATGAAAACAAAGCAAGTTGATCAGAATAGTTACCAAGAAGAGTGTGAACATAATCAGTATCCTCGGAAACATCAAACTCGGAGCCAGCACCAAGGGCATAAGACAATGAGTCATTAAGTTCACCCAAGTAATAGAATACCTGAGACAAGAATCCACTTAAGCTAAGATTATCGTGGTTGAAAAGAAATAAAACTGTAAAAAGATTCTTATCCAGATTGGACCCTATCCCTCCAAGAACACTCTATATTTTGATTCATTTGGATTTTTACCATTAAACAACCACAGGGCTCATCTTTTTCAATTTGAAGGTTAACAAACAAGATGCAAAAGTCTAAGCTCTTTTGCATCACATGAAATCTCAGAAGGTCGTTATCACATACATATATATGAAATATTTGTATCCAAGGGTAAAATTCCTAGAATTAATGATACAATGGACTATGCTAATTAAGTTATCCTCATCTTCCTTTCTCCACAAATGGAAGAGATAGAGCAGCAGGAACTAAAGAAAATAAGCCCATTCTAACCTTGGAAACAAGCAGTGCAGCAAGTTGTCTTTGATGTTGATCAAACTCCTCATCTTCGTACAAACTTTCTCTGAATGAGAAGGAAAATGTATCAATATTAAAATCAACATGGAAAATGGAATTCTCAAGCCGATGACACCCAAAATTGCTCAATGGGATAACCCAAATTGAAAAAGAAGGAAAAGAGCATTAAAATTGGAATGTGAACAAATAAAGGTAACAATCAAATATATCTACACTATTTACTTCTCTTTTCATGCTTCATACAAAACACTAAACACTGAGTTGAGTGTCAAAAGATAAGAGCAATAAGACCTAAGCATTTTGCAGTTGCTTTGTTAAATCCTAATCTGGCTCAAAACTCCAACACAAGAAACATAGAATTACTACGCTATGCTTATCATCAAGAAGACATAAGCCGATACAACTTGTCAGCAGAATTTGAGCCTCAAGTATGCTTTGGACCGAAATTTGCAGCTTACATGGTTCTTATCCTTAATATAATCAATCTCCAAAACCACAATGAATTTGAAAATTTCGGCATGTGCCTACCAGATTAAGCTTGCTACCCAGATATCGCACCAAGTAAACAAAAGAGAGGAGTAGAGAGTTGCAGTAACAAATAAGAAAAACGATAGTTTAACTTGTACCTCAATGCAATAGTACTCGAAATCTAAACAACAAACTAAGTCAAGACTCAAATTCAGAACTACAGAGATCCAAACTCTTCATTTCCCCTTCCATAACCCCAAACTATTTCGTGAACAAAACAGATAAAAAACGACAAACCGAACAAAAAGACATAACTTTTCGAATATAAAGAGTTACATTATAGGTACGCTAGTGGAGATCTCAGGCCAAAACTGGTCAACGAAGTTATTAAGATTATAAAGAGCGTGTTGTTTGAGCGAAGGATGGCTTTCATTAAGCATCGCCAGCAAGCCACCAGCAGAGCTCACCGTCATCGCTGCCATTGCTTAAAATCCAATCGAAACAAATCAAAATCCCCAATTTTGCAAATCTATATCTCTCCCAAAGGGAAATTTTACAAACCCTAAATTGGCGTAAGAAAGAGAGAGAGAAGGCTCAGTAGATTACAAAGAGAGTTGTGAATTGTAACACGCAACTTGCGCAACACGCAAGCAGTAACTCTTTTGGCAAAAGCAAGCCCATTCTTTTCCATTAGTCCTTCTCTTTTCGCATTATTTTACTTTGGCCTTGTAAATTTTGGAATGTCTTCAATTAAGTCCTTTGAGTAAATGTAAAATTGAGTTACATGTTCATGTTCCAGGGATTGGAATTCGTTCGATATGACTATATTTTTGTTTAAGAAATAAGAATGGTAATATTTCAATCCTATAGAATTTTTAAATTTAAATACTATTCCAACATTGAGATTTCCAACATAAATTCTATTGGCGCTAAATAGTTTTTTAATTGTTAAACACGATAATGGGAAAACAGATGTAGGCCCATTATTTTATTTTAAAACAAGTTAAGATATATTATATAATAATACCTTACTTTGATGCCAATTACATCAACAATTACCACGGAAAAAGAATCGATTTTTGTTTGGGAAAAAAAAGAGTTGACACCATGAACGAATTAGGTTTAATCAACTCAACTTGTTAAAATGATAGAATAAGGATGGTAGTAAGCCGTCGATCATGGGATCCTTTGAAAAAAGATTTTAAAAACTCTAAGACTGAGGTGCAACATTGAACGATTAGCTGCGAATATTGGTTGGAGTTGTCTAATTTATTGTGATATATCAATATACTACATGATGATTATAGAGTTTTTTACCACTGTGCACTACAATCTTAAAACGAACACATTATGGTTTATGATAGTGGTCATATGTATAAGCTTGATTGTACTGTCATTCGTGCACTCTTTAACTTGTCTAACACTACAGCTTTAGATGACCATGATGAATTTTATGTGAATGATTATTGGAAAAGCCTTATGAGTGAAAATACGTTTGATTCTAGAAATGCACCTAACACTTTGATTCGTAGCACTAAGCACTTACTTCTTCACAAATTTAAGTGTTTAACTGTTTTTAACAAAACTGAAAGCAATAAGTGTTCGGTTAAGGAAATTTTTTTTCTTTGGTGCATAAATCGTAAAATTAAAGTGAATACCTTATATTGCATTTTTCAGTCTATTGTGAGTTGCATTAATCAGAAAAACGTATATTTTGGTATAATGTACATTGTTACTATTTTGAATTCGTATTACAATCTTAATGTGGATAGTGTGCACATAACTAACCCTGATGTGTTTGATGTACCTTATTTGAGATGCTCTAAAATTTTGGAACTCCATAGAATGGAGCTTCGAAATCCTCAGACGCACACTGTTGTTAAGAACAGGAAGGGCATGGATGTAGTCACTTCTCAATCATCCATCTCTTAGGCACTCCCAAAACCCCAACAAGAAGCAGTTGAAGAGGAACCAATCATAGCAGCAGATGTTGATAAGTTTCAACAATTTCTTAACCAAATGACTGCAAATCATCAACAAATGATGCTACAAATTAATGAGCTCCACAACCAGATGCGACAAATGCATAAGGAGCAGCTGTACATCAAAAAGAAATTCCTCAAGTTTATCCAGACGAAGAATATTGAAGTCCCTTCTTCTATGTCTTCGCCACTTTAATCTCCATGAGCCTTCTTACCCTTTACTTTTTGCATTGTTTTATTTACTTTGTTAGTTATTTTATTTGTTTGTTTGTTTGATTTTGTGTTTTATGTTTTGGTTTCCTTTTGTGGTTGCCTTGTCATATTAAGGATAATGTGCGTTTCAAGTGTGGGAAAGTGACATTTGTTTTGTCAATTGCATCGTTTTAATTTATTTTAGTTACTGTTTGCATTTTGTTAATTAATATGCATGTTTTAGGCATATTAGGTTGTTGTTCTATGTTGTTTTGTGATAAGCAATGAAACTATACTTGAATCATTTTGATTTGTTTTGTTATGAAATTCTGTCATGCTAGTTGGAATGAGATTGAATGCATGCTTGAACTCGGATTACGCTACTTGAGTAGAGAGTGAACCATGTTGAGTGATGAAAACTAGTTGGTTGCATAAGCTTCGTCAAAATTTGAAACCTGAGCAATAAGGCAGTGTAGAGATGCATATTGAATTTTCATTTAAGCCAAATGAGGATTGAGCCTATATGACTCCATGTAGCGCCCCCTCATCGTAGGGTAGATATCGGGACACCCTAAGGTCGCTCCGACACGTATCCCACGATAAAGGTTCACTACCAGAAAATTTCACTAATATCCATATGGCATCGCAGTCAAATAAATCACAGTAAAATAATAATCA